>CM067075.1:3814347-4046285 GCA_033980235.1 Diadema setosum
TCCACATGGAAAGAGAAATTCACAAGAGAAGCATAGCATGTAAATTTTGTGAATTACTCTAGGAGATGAGGGCATTTTAAGATCTCTCAAGGGCTCCTCCCCCCCCCCCCCCCCACCCCCTCCGGAAGCAGAATGAAATCCTCTTCAGCAGCAAACGGGCACATTTATAAAGCGGGAGAAAGAACAGAGTTCAAACACATCAAAATTCTGCAAGAAAGAGAAAAAAAATGATAGAATTACCAGCTAATTCATGGCAGAGTCGAGTTTCGGAAATCGACGTTTCAGTTTTCGCGTTTCCAGGATATTTCGCGACAGAATTAGAGCGCCTCGGCTCGGCCAGAAACCTTTCTCGTCGCATATGGTTTCCTTGCCTCAATCTCGCCGTGCTTACGGCAAACAAGGCCCCCATCCCCCTTACCTCTCTCCCAAGCGGCTGATTTAATTAGACGTAGGAAACGTTTTGAAGGGTTGCCGGGATAAGTGCCGGAGCGCAAAACTTTGGGCTCGATTTGAGATTCGCGATTGAACTCTCGCGGATTAGGCAACAGAGAAAATAGATAAGGTTAATACTGCATGGATCTTGATACGTTTTATGCCGGAGCGATTCTAACGTTGTTCTTTTTTTTTTCTCTCTCTTCCTTTTCTCATTTGTCTTCCCTTCGAATGATTTTCACGCCTTAACTAGTCTTAGTGCAAAGCATTCTCTTTTTACCGTTATTGTGGTATTATTGAATAGATCTCATCTTGTGCTGTCTGAAGATGGACTTATTGTACAATGTTATGAAATAACTCTTAGCCCATTTTTCGATCAAACTCTTCATATTGTAACTCCAATATCCCTCTTAATTCGCCAAGGTGTATTTAATAGATTCCTGACAATGACAGGGTAATTACGATACATAATTTTACAGACAAACATGTTTCTTTTGATTTTGATTTGGCTTTATATCAAAAGAAAACCACCAAATAAACAAACTCGTGACCAAGAGAGAATACCGGTACATCTGGGCCTCTGCAGAGGTGGCGCTTTATTCAGTTCTCCGAAGGTTCTTTATTGCGAAGCTGAAATAAGGTTCGTTATTTCGAAGGTTCTTTATTGCGAAGATGACATAAGGTTCGTTATTCAGAAGGTTCTTTATTGCGAAATTAAAATAAGGTTCGTTATTCCGAAGGTTCTTTATCGCGAAGATGAAAAAAAAAGTTCGTTATTCCGAAGGTTCTTCATTGCGAAGAAGAAATCCTCAAGGTTCGTTATTCCGAAGGTTCTTTATCGCGAAGATGACATAAGGTTAGTTATTCCGAAGGTTCTTTATTCCGAAGATGAAATAAGGTACGTTATTCCGAAGGTTCTTTATTGCGAAGAAGAAATAAGGTGCGTTATTCCGAAGGTTCTTTATTGCGAAGATGAAATAAGGTTCGTTTAATCAGAAGGTTCTTTATTGCGAAGATGGAACTAAGGTTCGTTATTCCGAAGGCTCGCTATTGCGAAGATGAAGCAGGTTTCGTTACTCCAAAGGTTCATTAATCAGAAAATATAGATAAGGTTCGTTTTGTATTCCGAAAATAAAAAAAAGAAAAGTTTATCATCGTTAATCCGAAAACAAAATAATGTAACCCTATAAGAAATCAGGACATTTAACGGAAATCGATGGGACAAAGCTTAATGAATTAACGATAAAGTGAATTACACAATCTGTCTTTCATGTTTATCATTAGAGACGTTGCTGGACCTGAAACATACGTAAAGCTATAAGATGTGTGAGGACGCCAGCTCAAGTATACGGCTTTCGGTCTACTGATGGCGCTCTATCATTTATGCCACTGTGCTAGTTGATGCACTCATAAATGCTCATTTTGTGAAAAAAGACATATCTTAGAATAATAGTGTTTAGGCGTGACTCTAAACACATTGTTCACTGGCCGAGGCACTGGGCGCCACCTGGACCATGACCACGAATAGGAGTGTGAGTTTCTCACAGACAGAGCGTTTCCGCTTTTGTTCTGTGCTTTAATGATTATTGATCGAAAATTAAAAAGAGCAGACATGTTGGTAAAAAATGAAAAGGTGTCATGTAAGACAGAATGACTGGCTGATGAATGGTCAACATGAACAATACACGTAGCTCAGAATACTTCTGTGAAGTATTAACGTTATAGCTGATTCATTGCTTGACACCTGCCTGCTATAGACAGGCATATAAATCATTTTGCGCTGTGAATCTTATGTGAGAAACATTTTCGCAGCTAATGTTGGCAACGGAATTCAGTAATATCATCTGCTCATACATTGGTAAGTGGACTATCTCAAGTTTTCAAATAGTATTATGATGCTCGGTAGAATTTACTGTGTATTGAAAAACCAGTTGAAAGCGTCTGTTTCGTTTGCTATATTAGTAATAAATCTTTGTTTATAGGTTTAGGGATACTCACGGATTTCTGAAAACTCTGTGAGAAACAGGTGGCACGTTTTGCAACCTGCAAGATATCTGTCATTATAAGGAATAGAAATACGCAAGAAAGGATAAAATTCACTTTCTACATGTTCTGGATAACAGGAGATGAGGTGGGGTAAGAAATGTCTCTTTATTACTTGACGTGGTTCGAGTATAACTTCAAACAACATGAAATAAATACGTCACACGCCATTTTTTTTTGTTCCCATTCTACCTATCACTGCGGCATGTGTATCTGTTCTTTTTACAGCCTTACCCCCTTGTCCCACTTTTTGGTAACTAATCACTAAACCTCTCGCCACGAGATAACACATCCTCCTTCAGTACCCTTGTAGCCGTTGTAGGGGACATTTTCGTGAGACCACTTGTTATAACGTTGTCGACATGGTATCTAGGGTTTATACCAAGCTAAAAGGATGTGATGAAACATTAATGTCCATGTTTGTGGGAGGTATATAATCTGTATAGAGGACAAGGAATAGAAATGGCCGTAACGCTTTCACCAAATAGGGTGAGATACTATGTGTACACTATCATTTTTGGCTTTATTTAATTGGTCAATCATTAAGGTTTAAACAAAGCGAACAATATCATACCAGCGATATGTCGCTTATGGGGTGGGAGCGCACTGGGGTGGAATTCCTGGTAACTGGTTTATCATATTTATAGCGGGTTTGATATTCATCATGGGATTCTAAGAGTTTAATGTGTTAAAAAGTGTTCGATTTATCTTTTGCAAAGAAGTGTGTGTGTGTGTGTGTGTGTGTGTGTGTGTGTGCATGTGTGTGTGCGTGTGTGCGTGTGTGCGTGTGTGTGTGTGTGTGTGTGTGTGCGTGTGCGTGTGTGTTTGACAGCTTAATTACAAGGTTTTCCGTTTTAACACAATGCCAGGTCTATCACAATTGGAATATGTATACACTCTATAAGCAGGGACCATGTGTTCTAATGATAAATAATTTTTTATAAAGCATTTCGGTATTTCTCCATTCTTGAAAATAATATGAAATAAAAAAACACACGAAAAAGAACATTCACAGACACTACACCTTCTTACTGGTGGCTGTTGGAAGAACAAGCAGAACATTAATTCACACACAATCATTAAACAGTCAACCTATAGTATTATACATCTTGTGTTTTCAGACTAAAATATGTTTAATTTTGAATGATGTCACAGCTTTACCAGAGGTTGATATTTGAAACAAGATTTGATTGAATATTGTCAATCATGCTTTAGAAGAAAGGAGTCCTAGTTTCCAACCAAATTATCTAATTAAGCTTTAGACAACCATGCCTTTTACAGTCAAATCTGCCTTAGCGGCCACCTGTCTGTAGCGGCCAACTGCCGTATACCGCCAAGAGAAACAATTCTCCTCGAGGGAAAATCCATGTCAAAGACCCTGTCTATAGCGGCCACCTGGCTATGACGGTAATTTTTCCATCTCCATTGGGTGGCCGCTTCAGACAGTTTTGACTGTACTAAGTTTCCAGAATATACACTACTAACCGGAGTGTCCCCCTTGACAAATGCCAATTTCCGCTATGCTGCCCAATGAGGTCAGTTACCTCCTGGAAACAGATCCACTGTCATGTTTGAGATCAAGAGATGGTACTACAGCGCCATCACAAGTCGAAAAGTGTAAAGAGAATGATATCGATTGGGGACATCCTCATCGGGATGGAATGCGCAGCAGTAGAAGTTATTACAAAGTTATTACAAAGATCACCTTGACATACAGGACAATCTGGAATGATTGGGTATGAGTGATGAATACTACAAACGCAGTGGCTATTGCTCAAAGAATCAGGAACGGAAATCCGGAGCAAGTCAGCAGCGGTAGAGAAATTTGGGCAATCAATCTAGATTTACTTAACTTTGGTTGATATACATTGGAGACATATCTTATACGACTACATTACCCCTACTCCTACTATTACTACTACTACTACTACTACTACTACTACTACTACTACTACTACTACTACTACTACTACTACTACTACTACTACTACTAATGATAATAATAATAATAATAATAATAATGATAATAATAATAATAATAGTAATAGTAATAATGATAATAATAATAATAATAATAATAATAATAATAATAATAATAATAATAATAATAATAATAATAATAATAATAATAATAATAATAATAATAATAATAATAATAATAATACATCTACTGATAATGGCCATTGATACTATTCATATTATCATTATTATTATTTGAGAGTTCATATTAATCAACAAAAACACAGTGGTATAATGTATTATACTCGTGTTAAAACTCCGTAGATTTTTGTTAATAAAAGTTTTTTAATAAGAGAAATTCCACCTTATGTCTCCCATCTATCTTTTAACATTATTCAAACTGATCTATGCCGTCGTGAGCATAAAACATGTTAAACAAACAAACAAGACGAAAGGATGGGGAATAGATATTCAGTCGTTTTAATAATAAACTTATTAGAACACACACACATTTACAACAATTGCAGGGATGCCCCATGAGCATTCCAATTATTAAAAGTGGAGTATACAGTATAACAGTGTTTATGTTACTCGAATGAACAGACTTAAGGTAATAGAAAAAGAGAGATGGAGGTCAGACATAGAATAAGAAAGTTTCTTTTCTAATGTTGATATTATCAAAGTTTTGATGACACATTGATATTTGTTGCAATCGCAAATCTAATGAAACAATGGTTTCTTCTTCATTCTACACCATTCCTTTTGGTAAGTGCACAGAAATGTCCTCTAAACCGTGATAAAGGTCGATAATTCAGCAACTTCGAATCTTTTTCCCAGTAAAAGTCATTGCCAGGTTGTTACAGATACACAAAATGTGAATGCCAAAGATACAACTTTTTCCTTTCATTTCAGAAACGGAGAGTATATGGTGAATACTTGTGCGCACTATTTATTAACAACCACTTTGCTTTACAACTATGTAGCTACAAGACAAAACGCTTGAGAATCCCATGTCATTATTATCTATGTTCAAATGAAAAAAGAAGAAAAATAGTTCCTTTCTGTTTGTCTATATTTTTAGGGCACTCTTTTTACTGAAGCTAACTGAAATTATAGAGGGGCAATTATGCACTTTCCCTGAGGTACAGCACGTTATTAATTCCTGTTTATATTTTGGAAGGAAAACATGCTGTGCCAGCAATGGTTCACCACAGCCTCGGTTCGTTTCACTGCACATCGTAATAATGAGACTCCGCAATGTTCAATACGAGTACAAGTTTGTACTAGTAATCTGGAAGTTCGTTAATTTTGGCTAAATCGCTCGAACCTCATGCACGTCCTGTCGGGATGAGGCGAGGTGAGCTCGAAAATCGTGACAAAGAACCCATACCGGAAGTAAGGGTAACGTCAGCCACGTTACTAAATAGCCACTTCCAGTAAGTGTCAATGGCGTTAGGAGCGGCGGGGAAGGGGTGGAGGGGTGGAGGGGGGTAGGGATGGGGTCTCAGTTCCTCGCACGTGCCTACAGTCAGCTTGACGTCGTATAACTTGGTATTTCCGGACTCATTGTATTTTCTGTTTTCTGTTTAGAACTCTCTCTGTCTGCCTTTTCTCTTGTCTTTTGTTTTCTTTTGTTTTAGTCCCTTGAAAAACGTCGCATTATCTTAATTTTCAGCTCCTCTAGGTTTCTACGCTTCTAACCTTACTCTGGAACCACCATTTTATAGTCTTAATTTGTTTTCATTAGTACCAACGGTCGGGATAGTTAGCTATGCTGAAATGACCAAAACAAAGGGCCTCCAACATTATTTTAGTGATGTCAGCACTGCTGGTACCTACATCAGCTGCATCAAACGTGGTGCACTATAAGAATGTTTTGAAGTCTTGGAAGAGAATGGTGAAGAGAAGTAAAGGATTGACCTCATAAAAGAGTGTAAATTCCATTTATTCTCAGAGTAGGACAGATTTTTTTCCTTGTAATTGTTAAAACTTTGTAACATTTCATGTGTTTTGTTAGTTTAAAATCGTTGTAACTGATAATCCCAGTTCAACGAATTTTCTCTGATATTCTATGGAAAAAAGAAATGGAGAGTGACTTAAGTAATAGGCGTAAGATGTAAGCCACGGATTCTAAATTATATTCAGCAATTAAAAAAATAAAAGTATGTTATATTCTTTGCAATGAATCTATCTCGAAATGAAAAAAGAAAACACAGTGGTACACCATTTTAGAGTTGCACTTGGCTTTCATAAGTATCAAAAGGCACTGAACAGGGAAACGAGAATAATAACCAACTGCTGAAAGTTTTTCGAAATTCAGTGTGCTGCTGAATATAGCAGGAGGTAACCTCAAGACGTGCTTGCTCAATCAAACTTCACATCCGAAGTCTATGAGTCACTCTGTTCAAAACTGAGCCGCTGGTTGCGTCCAAATGATACATCTTCATAGAGATTCACTGCTGACCCTTGACGTAACCTTTTTCTTTCTTTTTTTTTTTTTTTTTTGCTGCACCAGTGGTCAGTAACTGTTGATGTCAAGCTGGTTGGTTGGTTCGTTGTTGGTCGGTTAACTAATTGCTACTATCTTTTTTTTTTTTCTCTCTCTCTCTGTCTCGGAGAAGGTGGTCGCGTGCGCGTGATGGATGACGAATAGCCCGGATGCTGCCGTCTCCTCGAGACAGCTAGCTCACAGCTTCACATGCGCCTGGCCCACATTGGACTCTCGACGACTAGATCATACAGCGCAGTCTTCTCAGACATTTGGCAAATCACGTATTAACCATACACAGTGCCTTCGAGATTACATAAACGTTTAGACCTGGATAATTACAATTCGCCGCACTTGGAATGTGATCTCTATTCAAGGATATCATTTGTATTCACATGACCTTACAGGTAAGTCGAAGTTACTCAGAGAGAAAGGGAGCTGTTGCAGCAGAATTTGATTCTTGTTTGCAGCTATCAAAAGTATTATATTTCCAGCATGAAGTGCTTCTACAGTAGCTAACTATTAGACTTGTGTCGAGTATTCTGAGTCACAACGTGTTTTCATGTGCACTCTCCAGACCTAATGCAGATGATTGAGGATTTCTTGCTACTATATTTGATCGCAAGCCCTTCATCTCTCTGATAAGATTTCCGGCACGAAGATTAGAAGCTAAGAATGTTACTTCGGCTACCATTGCTGAGAGGTGTCCCTCATGTTAGACTCGCCGCTATAAAGCAAATTCCGTTTTAAATATGCACAGGTTTTGATCGAGATAAAAAAAAAGTGTAGAAAGTTGTTTCTTTTTTTACCTTGTTTTCGTTGAAATGGTCATGACAGCGGATTGGATACTATTGTGACGCATGTTTAATGGGAAAGAACGAATTTATCATCGTGCCCATGGAAATAGACGGATGTATGTTCAGTCAATATATGTTCAGTGCATATAAAGGGTATGGAAACGCCCATATTAAAAAACGCAGTATGAAGGTATACTTCAAGTAAGGTTCGTTAGATTGAAAAAAAAAAGAGTGCGTATTAACGAACCTTTGGAGTTACTAACCTTATCTAGTTTTCGGGTTAACGAGCCTTCTGAATAAAGAACATTTTTTCTTCTTTTTTATTTTCGGATTATTGAACATTTCAACCAACGGGACCCCGGAAGTTGTATTTATGTGGTCTAATGTTACATCTTTCTATCATAATTTTCATCACTCGTTGTTAGTATAAGATAGAATCCAGCTTCCCTTTTATTTTGGTTTTGTTTTTGGTAACACACCACGTTTATTTCTGTTGATCAAAGCATCAAAAGCCTTGTCCAGTTCCCCGCTTTTGTCATCATATCTAAATTTCTTTCGAGAGTTTTTATGAATTTATCCAGTTTTAGCTAAGCTATCTTGAAGTTAGGATACACAGAAAAATTTCACAGATGCCAATTTAGTCGGAACAAAATAATAATCACTCCCGCCAAAAAGGAGAAATATAACGACTAGATGGGGTAATGATATATCGGTTTGATCATATACATGAATCGTTAAAACAAATATTTTTAGAATTATTACTTACAAAAGAGCCTCTAGACTAAACCCAGGTACTCAATTTGTTACTGTATGATCAAAAGTGAATTGAGGTTGAAATTTAGATTAGAATTGAAAATAAAAATAAAATTGACACCCCAACATCCGTTCATCTTGATTTGAATGCACACAAAAATAGGTAGGGACCTACTGGTAGAGATGCATACAGATTGTGCATTATAATTCTCTCCTTTCTTCTTTGTACTTTTCATTTTTTTCCCATTTTTTTTCATTTCATTTATTTCATTTCCAACAACATTTTCATACACAAAATAACACAACATCAATGCAATGTAGTAACAAAGAAAAATACGTGAAGTTGACAATACTACGCATCACAAAAGCAAAGTAAACACTGAAAATTGAATTGAAACTAAAGTTGCAGGAAATGGAGGAGACATGCTAAAAAGCTAAGCTTGTATTTTGCAGTCTCCTCGTGGACAAAAAGACTAAATAACATCAAAAAGCAATTAGCTAGACAAAGGTGTACAACACATACAGACCTATACATACAAAAAAAAAACAACAGACGGACAAACAAACACAAGCAACCTCTCTTGTAAAGAGAAAGATAGAGAGAGAAAAAACACAAATTTCATTCAAAACGCCATCCTCCCCTGTTTCCACACCTCTTTCATTCCCCTTCTCTTGATCTCTCTTTCATCCTCTCTCCATATTGTCTGTCCATTCTCTCTTTACTTGTTTAAAACCCCCTTCAATTCTTTCGTTCTTTCTTAATTTGTCTCTTCCTATCACCCTCCATTTTCATCGACAGTTCTTCATGTATCTTTAAATCTCGTTTTTCCATCTTGCTTCCTTTATTGCACTTTATCTGCTTGTGCCCATCTTTTATGATATATATATATATATATATATATATATATATATATATATATATATATATTTATACATAATATATATATATATATATATATATATATATATATATATATATATATATATATATATATGAAGAGTTATATCTTATATATTTTTGGTGTTCAAATACAAGATTTTTCACTCCAAGTAACTACTAATTTCTCAGGGAACTGAATCAAACAGATATGCTGTGCTCTTTAAAAAAAAAAAAGACATATGTGAAGACACCACAGAAGAGGTGTGCAAAATGTTCCTATTTTCTTTTAAAAGGGGTCACATCCTGTTGCTGATGGGATAGCTGTCCTGCCATCGTTTGTAAACGAAATATGAATATGAGAGTTACCACCTATTCATATAGTCTGGGTGCCAACGTGAGATTTTGGGCCTATAACTGTGTTTTACCGTCTCCCCAATGTTTTCAGGGGTTTTACCCTATTCGAGGGTGCTGAATCCGAATCTGGGTGATGCAACTCTAGCATCCTTGAGGGTTTTGAGATATTCAAAATGGTAATGATAATTTATTATTTGTCTTTTGCTTGTAAGAGGTATTTTTTTTGTCTTGGTGTGTATGCATCGACAGTTGGTGATCATATTTACCTAAGGGAGACGTTGATCTCAACGAAGGTGCATACCCGGTCAGTAAATATAGGCATTTCCGCTTGATTCTAGCATTACTCGCGCCAACGGTCTTTTAGTACTAGTATTACTCTAGTTGCTTAATGTAATATCCGTTCACCTTGGGAAGTCGTCCTACTCGGTGTAATCGACTAATTGAAAAACTCTGCTGTTAGCTCCCACTAGGGCTATCATAGGGAACTCCGAACGAAACATTCGTGACTCTTTCGCTGTACTTTGTTGTGCTGGCAGGAAACGTCAAAAATGTCGTAAATGTTCACTATTTAACAAATTATACCTACAGGGCCGACAGTGGTAGAAAAGACTTCAGAATTGTGTTTTCTGCTCGATGTTCCAGTAACATCAAGTTGTGATGTCCTCGTCACGGAGATGAGCCAAACGAGAATTGCGTTGAAACAAAAACGAACACAGCACATTTCACTTGACCATATATTTTGTGTGTTGGTAAAATGAACTGGTCAGACCTCGAGGAGAGAGAACTATGCAGATATCTAGTCTTCAGTTATTATTTGCCGTTCACAAAGCTGTACGCGAACTATACTCGATCATATTCTAAAAGAAAGGATTGGTCTGAAGAACTCATCCCATGTATAGGCCTACATGTACTGGCACGAGACATTCGACGTTCCTTTCAGATAGAGATGTCCCCATGCCCCGATGCTAAATATAAGATGAGTTGTCAAAGATTCTCCTTATTCCCAGTTAAACATGTGACTTTTCTATTTGTTTCTATGTTGTTGTTGTTGTTGTTTCTGTGCTCGTGCCTATTAAGGAAAATATCGCATTAATCGTCTTCTTTTTTTTTTACCAGAATGTCATTTTCTTTTTAACTGATTTTCCAAACATTTGGGCATCCCCCAATAAAAATGAAAATTTAGGAAAGAAAATGTTTCATGCTGGAGGAACACTTGTTTTTTTTTTTCTTCTTTAAATGTGGTTCTTAGCCCATTCAAGTAGGGCAAAAGACAATAACAGCAACAACAACAGTTTTGGAATTGCCGAAATAAAGGCCATTAAAAAGGGCGAGGTTACTATGCTCTATTTAGGTAAAAAAAAAAAAAAAAAAAAAAAAAAGTGCCCCTTCGTTGACGGATTTTTTTTTTTTTTTTTTTTTTTTTTACAGTGATTATTATCAACCTACATAAATTGCGATCAAAGTCAGGTATAGATGAGACAAAGTTTTTTTCTTCGCGTCTTATTCACTGTGAATGGTTATTAGAGTTGATATTGACTTCATGTTGACTCCATGTGGGTCATGTCCGGTTATGTTGAAATTCGTTTGTTATATACGATAGTTACCCATTTACCCCTATTGTACCCTTCACCTCCAGCCCTGATCAGATAGTTATAAAGGTTGAAGTGAAACTTGTTACTTTTTTTTTTGGATTCCATTATTAGTACCTCCGAGTATCTTGCATTTTTCACAATTTGTTTCAGCCATTCATTTTCGTTCACGTTCAAGGAACTCTCGGGAGAGCTCGTATACATCATTATACAGTGTAGTGCGCTTGCTTATCTGGGTAAATGCTATCACATTGTACACCTTTAGTATAATAAAAAAATAGAGAAACTGAAGAACCAGCCAAACAGTGGGGCTTACAACCCCTAACCGTCTATCTGTCTATTCAGGCCAGCTCATTGCACGGTGTATGGTGCACCTGTTTGAGGTAAGCTGCCACCACTGGCTAGAAGGCACAGGGGTTCTGCAAGCACAGGATTAGCGTATAGAAACTTCAACATGTTCAATAACGTGTCACAGGAAGCGCAGCGAAATATCCAGTTCAAGGTCACAAGGCGAATACGAATAAATAAGATGACAATTTTACCATGACAGAGGACACCTGAACATCTTGTAGATGCAGAGGCCATCCCCCAAAATCAAACAAACAAACAAACATACAAAACAAAACATCGCAAGCGAATAACCACGGTACAGGCTGTCCTAGGACTTGGCAAGCGCACATTGATGAAAATTTCCGGCATCTCGTATTCATAATAGCGTGAGAAGATGGATGCTTGTCCAGAATAAAGCTGTATTTTCTGCACTCGGACTTCCTTCGCTCACCATAGACAGCAGTCTGTCAACTGCATCCTTGTTAGAAATACTATACCGGTGATGAGAAGCATATCACAAGGTATGTTTGTCCAGAATAAAGCTGTATTTTCTGCACTCGGACTTCCTTCGCTCACCATAGACAGCAGTCTGTCAACTGCATCCTTGTTAGAAATACTATACCGGTGATGAGAAGCATATCACAAGTAGCTTCCCAGGAAGCGAAGACGTACAGAGCATAATCCAGACCGTTCTTATAAAATAAAGTGAGCTGACCGTAATGTTACAGTATGCTAATGTTTGAATGCAGACACCATGTTTAGATTTAGGCTTTTGATTTAGAATGAGGGGAAAGACAGGTTGCGGCCTGTCATAGTTTGTAGTGTATTCCACTGACTTTCATGCTTCGAAACGTTGTGGCATGTAGAGACATCTTAGATTGGCCCTTGGCCAGTCAGGGTCGTGCTTTGGAACGATGCCTCCTACAGTGGATTCTAAAATTTGTTTTGTTTCTTATCGTTTGTTTTTATTAAAGGGGAAATCCAGTACAAAAATATATTAGTCTGATAAAAAGAGTAAAATCTTACAAGTTCAACAGTAAAAATTTGACTGAAATCAGATGAAAAATAATGAAGTTATGAAATATTTTCAAGTTTTCGCTAATTTCTGCAAAACAGTTCTTGTAGAGTGGATAAGAATATGCAAATTAGTGAGCTGAACTTGTCATACCCTCACAATTTTCCAATGATCGTGTACAAAAAATGACGAAAATTCAAAGTTTCCGTCATTGAAGTCTGAAACATGATGCTATTCCTGGTTGAATAACTTCAGAATAGTGATCGGTTAGATATACAGTCTGTATCAGGATTTGAGACTCTGGCATAATTGCGTTCGATTGAAAAACCGGAAATTTCAAAATTTTATGAACAAACTATATGGCCAGTTGTGAGGGGATGACATGCTCACCTTGTCATTTTCATATTCATATTGAACGTTCAAGATCTGTTTCCTCAAAATTAGCGGAACTTCAAAATGTCATAACTCTCTTATTTCCCCCCTGATTTCGATCAAAATTTTACCGTTGAACTCATAATATTTTACTCTTTCTTATCAGACTAAATTATATTTTGACTGGACTTCCCCTTTAAAGAGGAACTCAAAGCTCGTGGATCTAGTAGAGCCTGCCTAGACAATAAAAGGACGAATGAAGCAAACACAGAAATGTCTTGCCCCCCCCCCCCCCCCCTCTCTCTCTCTCTCTCTTGTGATATTTTTCCCCTTTTCTCTTTTCTGGCAACGACCATTGTTCGTATAGTCTCCCTGTGTGTATTTCACAAAAGAAGTCACAGTAGCCTGCTGGATCAATTCATGCAGTAAACTTTTCCACGAGGGTCCTGCTGAAAGTGGCTAAAATGATTTGCTGTGCACAGTAGATTATGATGAATGATGATGATGATGATGAAACAGCATTTGTATGGCGCCATTTATCTGTTAGAAACATTCAAAGGCGCCCAGCTCCCAAAAAGTGTCACACATCATTCACAAAGTTGCCGGAAAAGATGAGTCTTCAGTGCAGACTTGAATGTATTGAGGCTGCTGCAATTCCGAAGCTGAACTGGTAGCGAGTTCCACAGACGTGGTGCAACACGGTGTGGACATGCTTCTCTCCATACACATTATTTCAGCCATGCAGGATTCACATTCAACACTCCCATCGTATGTACAACGCTTTGTATCTCTTGACTATTACTCTTATAGCACTCCCAAGACTTTGTCTGAAGAGGACATTGACGTCACTGCTGACGTGACAAAGAACTACTTCTCTAGTGAAAAATGTGTATGCCATGTTTTGTGTAAATTTGTATTGTTTTTATATTTCGATGACTACAGCTTTTTCAGCCTGCAAATAACTTTTTCATGAAGGAGCTCTGATCAATCAAAACGTATTACTGAAGGTTGTTTAAAGTTTGCAATGGAGTTGTCGAATTTAAAATTGATGAGGTAATGCCGTCATTGCCTGTGAGGTCAGCCGATTCACACAGAAATACTCATGAGCTTAATTGATTTAATTTTTTTCAAATGAACTGCATTTAACCAGTAAAAAAAAATGTCGTTAGAAGTGAATTATTTTGGAGTTCATACAACTTTGCCATGGTGGCTTACCTTAATGGTCGAGTCAAAATGTCCTTGGTATTGGCCAATATAATAATTTAGGGCCTTTTTTTTTAAAGTATACCATACATTGGCCGAGCTGTATTACGGATGCGTCATAAGCTCATCTAAGTTGCTTAATATACAGTATGCCCCCCCCCCCCCAAAAAAAAAAAAATAAATAAAAAATACAATCAAATTTTCGCATTGATAACACCCAATATGATTAAAACTGTCTAAATGCTATTTCAAGGTCCTAAGATATAACATCGTAGCTATATTTTGCAGAAAACCTAATTCAATTTTGTTAATCGGTCACAGAGAAATGTGGATTGTTGTAAAGCATGTCACGAGTCTGATTCTTCGAAGTTTAGCACTTCGATGCTCTTGTGTGTGAATACAATAGACAAAACTTGGAGGGAAGATATTCCTGACATCCTCTACAAAATTCCTCATTTCTCCTTGACCACTGAAGCACATCGAATGGGGTTTTCTGTAAGATGTGGGCAATGAGTTATAGTTTCATACCCTGAATTTGTATTTAGATTGATTCACTATTTTTAAAGATATCAATGTGGAGCTCCCGTTGTATCTTTTTTTTTTTTGGGGGGGGGGATGTACGGTATTACAACACCTGTTACCAGTTTCCCCCTTGTGGGGAGATAAATCACATTTTCCGTAACTTTTCTACTATTCGATACTTTTTCTTTTCTCTCTCCAAATTTCAAGGAATTGATCGGTGCTGTATTAAATGTATTCAGATTTCATGCATGCTTTGTTGGCAGAAGTTGCCCTTATAACAACCACAACGTTTGCAAGAGGTTTGGCCAACAGAGCAACAGCTCTAGGCGAATTCCCGCTCATGAAACTTACTAAAAGGGAGCAGGTGGAGGAAATACTTCGTAAGTAGGCTGTATACAAAACAAAAATAAAAACCTAAATTGTTATAAATCACAGTAGCGGTCTATTCCAAATGTTTCGCATGTTTGATCTCACTCCTTCTATTAAGAAATTGTGCATTCGAAATGGATTTGAAATGAAGTTTCCCTTTGAGATATTTTATGACAGATTTAGAGACTGTTGATGATTAGACCTTAAAATGCCATGGAGACATTATTATACCACACTTTCTAAGGGTCAGCATTGCTTCAAAGCTAGAAAAACGCGGCTTCGAATAAGAGAGATTTTTTGCAGGTGCTACTTGTCAGATACGAAAAAGACAATTATGAATACCGCTGGTGAATTAGTCACAGGAGCCAGCAGCTTGGCAGTGACAACTTGATGCCGTTTGTTGCCCCCATGATTACGTAACCATTGCTCTTTGTTTCCGGCAAGAAGAATTGAAGCGATGATTTCAGAAGAAGTCAAACAGACAAACAGAAACAGAGAAAATCGTGAATGGGAAGAGAATGGGCATCAGATTTCAAAAGGACAGAGGGGTGCAATACATAATATATATATATATATATATATATATATATATATATATATATATATATATAAATATATATATATATATATATATATATATATATATATATATATATATATATATATATATATATATATATAAATCGTTGCCCAGTTAGTGAAAATATCATAAAATTTGGCACAGTAATATAAATTACTGATATACTAGTAATCAAATTTTATACATACCTTATAATGACAGCTAATACTTTTTTGGACTGCAAGAGGGTTTTTCTGAGGTCTGCCCGACAGAGCAACAACTAATTCATGCAAAGTGCGTTTAAAGTAGTAAAATGCATTAAGTATGAACTCAAAAACAACCCCTCCCCCCCAAAAAAAAACAAAAACAAAACAAAACCACACAACAAGATTAAATATATGACTATGTAGTACACAAACTAGAGTATAGGCATGGAACGAAAGTATTACGAAACGTAGTACGGATAAGAGCATAAAACCAAATTTACAAGCATTCTGTATCACATCTAGCTGCGTGAAAGGCGGGTCAAAGTATTAAGAATTCATTTTATAGTCGAAGAGAAAATGTAACTATGGATGCCTAATATTAACCAAGTGTTGATGCTGCTGTATAACTCGAATTTCACGTAAGTCGAATTATTTTCTGCGGGGGGGGGGGGGGGGTGGGGGGGACTCTTAATATTCGAGTTAGGCCAGACTGTCTGTCATAACTGCATTATACTGTTTCATAGTAATGGTTGAGGAGAGACATAATATTATATATTCTGGCATTGAACTACTTACTATTTGAGTCCATACATTCATCAATCACGTCAGATTATCATGCTATTATCATGCTATACGTAGTAGGCCTACACTTGCACTTTCGGTATAACAATTAGATGTTGTTCTGCTGATGACCTTTCATGAATAATGTGAAACTGAAAACTATTTAAGAAGCAATGAGACTTATGAAACCTTTTCAATGATAATCATCAATCAAAACTCTTTACAAATCAACTTACCCACATCGTTTGGGTATACGGCTCTGTTAGACTATTCTCCCTTTGTTACATCTTACTTCTCATTGCATGTCTAGATTGGATATTAACACGATTGTCTAAGAGTTCAATATTGGGGCAGCTGGTATTCATAACATACAGAAAAATATGGTCCATACTTCCATAAGAAGAAACGAGGGTCCTAGTATTTCCTCATCTATGCAGAGTTCATTCGAGCCATCTGTTGGCAGATTACAGCTTGCTCTGTGCAAGGTAGGTGTGCCCATGGTATCGGACGAACCCAAACAATCGCCTTGATTTACACGATCGTCTGTACGTCCGATCGACTTGCGGCCCCATTGTTTTGAAATAATAAAGCTTTGCCAGATGATAATTATCTTAGTTCATAGACCCATTTATAAAACAGATAATGTACAGAGCGGAGGCGCCTCGTGCATGATGTGGGCATGTTGCACCATTGTAATACTCTGCGTGTGCGCTGCATCCCTACTAAGCCACTCTGGCCTGTACATTGCATATTATATTTAAGTAAGCGCAATGGTTGAATCTGGATGAAAAAAGAAATTGCTGACATTGTGTTTGATGATTGTTATATTCTTAACTATGAAACTTCGAATGTCGAACGACAAATGGCGTTCGTTCGCACAAATATAAATCTAAAGTAGATCTGCAAACATTGTTGCCCCCACCCCTTCCTTACAGGGATTTGGTAGAGATGTTTGCATTATTGATCTTTTCGTTTAATGTACTCAATAGGTAATCAACTTTAATCTCATCACTGACTCTAGTAATATGGGATAATTCATCATGATTAGAAGATAAATAAGATAAGATAGATACGTCCAACTCTAGGTATCGATATGGGAAGAGTTATATATCTCTTGTTGAAAGACCTTCTCAAATCGTCATAGAATTACTCTTATGCCTAATTCATGTATGCCTGATAAGTTACTATTTCAGTGACAGCAAAAGGTTTTCTAATGTATTGGTTCAGATTTAGCTAAGGTTCTCTGTCATTCATGAGAACTCGTTTTATAAGGAGGTATATTGGATGATATACGAACGTATGAATATAAAAGACGTGTGTTTCCCTCTGAATCACGTGACTTCCGGATTCCCTCCTCTGTCTCCCACTACATTTCTCAAAATTCACATCTCAATATAACACAAACCACGCCCATGCATATCAAACGAACACACCCAACGCATACATACATACACACACACACAAACACACACACACACACACACACACACACACACACACACACACACACACACACGCACACACACACACACACACACACACACACACACACACACACACACACACACAGTCTCTTGCATCGTCCACCCACACCAAGCAATAACATAAAAGCCAACAGTGTTTAGTATTGACAGTGCTCGGCAACCACTGCTCGGTACTCTAATGCGCGAAAGTCTTCTGCATTCTGTGGTCCGAAATGTGGCATTAAAACATACTGAATGTCGGTCATAACACTCTTCATGTCGGTGGCTGGTGGACGGCGGACAGAGAAATTCACAAACTTCCTCTCTTGATGCATTCATCATATGATTTTTCTCACATGACTTGGACATTTCAGTGAGTTCTTATTACTTGTTCAGTATTACACTGTATTGTTGTTCTTTTATTCGAACGGGATAAAAACCAAATTATATTTGAACCCGACAGTTTGATTGCCGTATTAACCTATACCTAACTTCCCTCATCCCTACTATGGTACATGATGGATGAGTGGATAGACTAGTATCGTCGCCTATCAGGGGCGGATCCAGGGGCCTGTCTAATAAAGACTTGTGATAGAAATCAATCACAAGTTTTTTTGTGTGCTGCAATGCAAGTTGCGATTGATTTGGGGACTTGTGATTGATTATGAAGGCTTTATAAGACGGGGCCCAGGAATTCCGTAAAGGGGAGGCGCCTTTGCAAATTAAAGGGGGGGGGGGGCACGCAGCCCCCCCCCCCAATTTTTTTCCTTTTTATTTCTTTTGTTTTAACCAAAAATAAAGGGGAGTGCGCCCCCCCCCCCCCCCCCCCGTCTGGATCTGCCACTGCCTATGACGACTACAGTGATGTCATAATGTTGAAAAATATCAGTTATATTGTGGTGTATTATAAAGAAAGAAGACTAAATGTGAATTTGATGGTTGTATATTCAAAGATATAGCTTATATCAGTATATAAGCTTGTGTATATACGTGTGAGCTCTTTAAATGATAAATCCAATTGTCTGCATTTAATTTCAATTTCAATTTCAATTTATTTTCATATTTTCTCGATGAAAAAATACATCAAATATAACAAAATTAAATGAAGTACATGATATCAAGCTGGAGACATACAGTACATAAAATATTGCAAATATATAAAACATATAGTGGTCGATCTATGAGGTTTGGAATCTGTGAAAAAATTCTAAAGAAATATGAAGGAACCTACTTAAAAGCGAGCTTGTTGAGAGTAGGTCCCAATCAAAATCGAGTTAAAGATTAAGATGGGGAGCACGGGTACAACAATGACCGAAACATAGAGAAAAAAAAAGTACAATAATTGTACTTTTTTTTCTCTATGTTTCTCTATAATTATTATACAGTTATATAGCAAATTCTTCTCAAATGCATTTATTTCAAAATCGAAACACTACTTACAGTTGCCATCTGTTTCAGATTGTTTGTTGATTCTGAAAGATTTTACTTCCTTTATTCACTAATTTGCTATGAAAAATTAGAAGTAAATGCTTTCTATAAAATAATCTCATTTTCCCGCTCATCGCATTATTACTTACCACGGGATCAGAAGTTCAAAGTTTACTCTCGTTTACTGCTTTAATTACTGCTTTTGCTGTTGTTTGACCAAAACTACAAAAGCGAAACACATAACACTTTTTACCCCAATCAGAGCCTTTTGCTTCAGATAGTGCAACTATGCAGACAGGAAACGCTGCAAATTATTCTGTCAACTTCACTAACATCACCTTTCACTCACGAAAAAAAGAAAAAGTTATTACCAGATGCCTCCTAGGGCAGTTGGGTGTCTTGTGGGCACACGTTGCCAAAGAGAAGGGTGAATCATGGTGAAATTATTATAACTTCATAACGTACCAGTTTCCGTGTGGGAACACTATTTAAAGTGGACAGGGCTCTGCCAATATGTCAACCAGGTTCGAGTCTTGCCACGTGGACACAAAACTTTTGTCTGTTGTTATACGACCCTGGCAAATTAAATGCGCACTTGATAATCGGTGGATGATAATCTCAATGTTATGCATCTTAGGTGAACAAACTATATACTTTGTAAATTGCAAACATTATCAATCACATAGCTGCATGGGACTGCTACTCTTGCCATATAAAAGAGACATATGAAATGGGAATGCTTTTCACGGGTATTGGTCAAAGTGACACCTTGCAGAGAGAATCCTATCAATTATCTTTTCCAGGAGCTTGTGTCCACTCTCTGTAAAACAGACAAATAAACAAACAAAGAAAACCTACTGTTACAACAAACACACACGCAAAGCAAATCCGACAATTTACTTGGTCGGGAAATTGCACTCATGCACGACTTGACATGTCTGAGTCAGAGGACTTACCTCTGAGAGAACTCGCGTCACATGTCCTTCTTGTGATTTCCTTTTTATATGGAAAGATGAAATCAAAGCACGTTCACACCTGTAAATGCATAAATGATAGCCCTGTCTCATCAGTTCTCTAAATTCGTAATAAAACATGGGTCTTATCATGAGAAAACGCATACTTCCCTGTTATATAAGTTAATTTCGACGAACCAATTTTTTTTTTTTTTGGCACCAGTACGACGTCCTTTCCTGAATAGAAGATGATGAGAACTTCCTGTCATGCTTCTATACCTTTAGAAATCTATTTTTCTTAATAGCGATGTTTCACTCTATACTTCTCGTACTGAGAGATGATATTCTGTCAACCAATTGTAGTTCAAAATAAACACATTTAAATCCAGAGCATAGAATTATGTATACGTGTGTTCAATTCGCTCCAGAAATTAAAGGTATTGTTTACCAGTGCCAGGGAACAGTGATTGGAAAATGTTCGAGTTATGACATTTGTTGATGCATATGTTTAAGTCACCTGTATCACGAAACATATTACCATATGAAAATATCGCAATAGAGCCTAAAACATAAGGAGATCACTATTTTTCTCAATAGACAAAAATGTACACTGTTTATTCTACAAACTGTTTTTTGGGGCACAACTATTGATCACAATTTCTGTATATTTGATAATACTTAATACTTGAGATATACTGATTAACATTTCCTGCATTGCTTGTTTCTATCCCTGAATCACATTTCAGAACTATTTTGAAGCACTAAAGCTGGGTTTTTGTTTCATCTGCAATAATGCCTTTATGTCAATCTGCAAAATCGCAAATATGAGGCTTAATGTTCGCCGAAGAAGAAGAAGAAAAAAAAACCAACAACCAACAACACACTTTTGGTTAGTCACACATACACACACGTATCCTGGTTTGCCATCAGGCCGTTATATTTGCGAAGGTACAAAATAATTGGTTGTAATACACAGTTTCAAAATAGTGTTTTTAAAAAGTATATTCATGGTGCTTGTTGTTGTTAGATTTTAATTATTTTTCCAAAGGCCGTTGTAACTATTCCTTTAGAGGCTTGCGGTACTATTCACTATATAGGCCTACACCTGCATACAATACAGACTCTTCTGACATGTTGACTGATATACAAGCCATGCGGCCATTGTAGGCACCATTACAACTTTATGTGTATGCATTTATGATTATGTACACTCCCTTGCCTTAGTTTTACAACGTGGACACATGCATTACACATTACACACTAGGCAATTATTTATGACATGAAAATACATACTGTTTTTAACGAAGTTGTTGTACATGATTTCAGATAAAAATATAGTGATCATGAATACAATTCAATTTGTAAATGGCGTCAAGTTTTCACCTCAGTTTGGTAGATGCAAAGTGCCACAGGGGTCGAACCTAGGGCAGTTATTGTTCATGGTCTATATGAAATGACCCCTCCCCCCCCCCCCCCCCCCATAAAGTGTCGTGCGTCATTACGCAGGCGATATAGGCCTGCTAAAGTAAATGGTGACTTGGTCAAGATCTTAGTGACTTTCCTGTGACAACGAAATGTGAAGCTAAGTTAATAGGTTCCAACAATGAATAAACGGTAATATCAATGATTTTTTTTTTTTTTTTGGGGGGGGGATAATGTGAGAATAAAACATGTTACTGAGTGTAAGTACATTGTATCTTGGATACGTATTGACAGTTGTTCTAGCTGGGAAAAACATGTTGAATATAGTGGTGAATGTACACTGAAAATTTACATTTTGCTGAAAAGAATTAGACATTCCATTTTTCAAAAACAGGCATTGCTCTTTAACAAGACCCCACAAAGTAAATTAGACTAATGTGATGTCGTTTGGAATGATACGAAGAAACGAATATTGCACGTGACAAAGTAGATTACTCAAAACTGTGCTGTATAAGAGTACCAACAAACAAGTTATCCAGCTATAACCTCTGAAGAAACTTTGTCTCTTGACACACTGGAACAAAGACGTGAGAAACATACGTTTCATTTGATGCATAGACTTACGGCACAATAACTCCTGGATATTTAACCAATAAATTCGATTTTAGATTCACTTCTACTGATTCAAGAAGCTCGTTGTTATTCTTCTTCTTGCCCAAGATAAACACTCATTTTAAAAAAGAAAAGCCTCAATTATTACTGAGCTATATTATGGAAAAACTTTTCATCAGATCTTCAATACCAGTGTACTTTTGATTGTTTTAAAAAGAGACTATAGGTGAATATTTTGAAAGAGACCATTATAGAGTAACTTCGAAGAACTATATGGGGGATGTTATGATCGCTAATCGGACATTGGTATATGATATCGAAATGATTTAAGAGACATTTTTACCTGTTTCATATTCATGTGCTATGAGTTTACGTTGTTGCTGTAGTTAATCATTGTATTTTTTTTCATGTCATGATTTCGTATGCTCATCTAAGTTACTTTGTAGAGCTATAATTTTCATTGTATGGTTGTTTTGGTCTGATTTTATCTGTGCACAGACATGCTGAAGAAAAGCCCTGGCTAAAGCTTGTGCCGTGCTGAAATGAAATGAAATGAATGAATGAATTGGGTCTCTCCCCCCCCCCCCCCCACCCCAATATATGAAGAAGATAGAGAGGATGAGATTGAGATCCCCCCCCCCCCACACACACAAAAAAAAAAAAAAAAAAAAAAAAAAAACATGGGATGGTTGGTCGGTCCTTAGCAAGGACTCTCTTGATGTCAACTTTTAGATTCTCGTTATCAGTAACAACTGCCATAATTATTTCTATGACAAATTTGCTCTCAGCCAATCAGATGCGAGGATATCAGTAGCGTATTATCGGGACCCCTGGGTCCCGTATCATAACACTTGTTATCAATAACAAGTTACGATACGGTTGTTACAAGCTAGTCTGAAATCCTTGCATCTAATTGGCTGAGCGCAAATTTGTCAAAAAATGTGGCAGTTGTTACTGATAACAATTAGTCCTATGAAGCGGGGCCGGTGATGGCACTGGCTATTGCACCCTGTTGACGTCATTTTCGTCATATCACTGGTCCATCTGGGCAGCCTGTGCGCCGTTGCGTCGTCATCCTGGGGAATGAGAGCGAGCTGTACATCTGCGACGCGAACGCTAAGACGACGCAGCCTCCCTGATTGAACAATGCAAACAGCGTGTGCAGAACACCATTTTTAGCCTAATAGCGTCGTCTTTAGCATTCGCGTCGCGGATCTATAGCTCTCTAATGGGTATGATGTTGCGCGTCGCAAAAGATGCGACGAAAGGATTGAAACAAATTAGTAAGAGTACCAAATCTCCCGATATTTGGCGTAGGTTGTTCATGTTCCCGTCCACGACTTATAAGATCTCAGATTATATCACGTCTATACTGTCATGTTGAAGCCACACTCCGCCAGGCCACGTGCAGATTCGAATCGGGTCGTACGTGCCGAGCCTGACGTATTAGGTATATTGATTCTACCTGTGCCAGGGCTTGTCACTTTTTCTTTTGTTTCCCCATATACCTTTTACTAGCCTTTTGTCAAGGCCCTCTCGCTGTATGGTGAAGAGAGCCCAGCCTCGCGCTGGCGCGCTCGGCTGGGCTCGCTTCGCTCGCCCATTACAGCGAGAGGGCCTTGACAAAAGGCTAACCTTTTACCGACTCTGTACACTATTTGACGGGATTTCAGCAATCTGAGCTACCGACCCCCCCCCCCCCCCCCCACCCCTCCTTTCGGGCAACGATAAGTTGGCGTCGCTCGTTAGATTACTTGGTTTTCTTTACCATGGTGTCTGCGTGAAGGACTTGAAAAAGAAAGTGAACACTGTGCACCTTCATTCTATACAGTAATGTTGGTCACTGTTCAATCATTTAGAACAAAACAATGCTGCAACAAAGAAAAATTGTTTGCTAAAGTATTTACAGTTTCCATTATGTTGAGATACTTGTGGCAGGGGAATATATAGGGACAGCGGAACGGGGGAGGGCGGGGGGACGGAGCTGAAGACCTCCCCCTAGAATTTGGACTGTAAAAAAAAAAAGAAACAAGAAACAGCCTTAACGTTCCGCGACTCCTGATAACAATGTAGATGCCTTTGCGTCAACTAAATAACTTTATATTATGAACGGACGTGTTTCATACACTATTCTGTCAGACAAGGAAGTTTGCCGAACAACATCATTCCCCATAAGAATGGTTTCCAAGAAGGGGTTGGTTATTTTCTATATAAAGCAGTTACCATGGAGGTAAGGGGGAAGGGGATTTTCATAACGTTATACAATAGCCATGATGCACGCAGTTTCCATAAAGCGATGGGTTAAATATTTCATCCGTGTCATGTTCAACGGAAATCTCATTTTGGAAGACAAACAGGAGTGTTTGACCTAAATAGATGTATGTTCATTTTGGCAGTTAAAGTGGCAGTTAAAGAAAAGAAATATTACCATTGAGAAATTCAGGGTAAAACACAAATTGGCTAGAGAAAATTTCTAAATTTGTAAGAGACAATTATAGTTCTGTTCACTGTGCGGCAGATTTGCCTTTAAGACTGCCGACCTCATCTAGCTACTGTACGGTTGTTCATGAGTTCCTCATAATCAGTTTTAGGTAATATCTGAGGTGATGCCACACAACCTGCGTTTTGAATTTGTTTTTGTTAATGTGTTAATCAGGAACATTTCTCTATCATATATGCTGGCTGCTGGACACAGAAAAAAAAAAAACATAAAAAAAGATGCCTATTCTTGTTGCACGTTCTGATGCACTGCGCATTATAACCTGCAAACCTTCTCCTGTAACCTGTAACGCGCCTTTCCTACAGTCTTGTCTCACACGAGGCAAGTTATTTGATGCTGTAGTGGCACCCAAAATACTTGGCTGGCCTTTATGTTTCCGGGGCACATCATCGATAATTTCCCTGGCTGAGGCAATATTACACTCGTCTTTGACTTGCATGACATGGACAACCAACCCAGCTCAGCCAGCACCCATCTGCTTCCCTGAACAAAACCGCAGTCAATATCAGATGCGCACGTTTTCTCAGAATCTAATTCCATTAATATTCCGTTGTTATCAATCAAAACGAGTTGCGGAATAGAAAGAGAAGATAGGTATAGAAAACAAACATGATTATACACACACATTATAAGCCAGTTGACCTATATTCAATGACGAGCACCTGCACTGTCATTTATTTAAATATAATAGACCATCTGACTCAGCTGCGGTGAACAGCTTGACAGTACACTTATTTGTCCCTCACAGGGAGAATGGAACGGTGGCAAGGGGAAGGGAGGAGCTATACCAGCCCCCCCCCCCCCACACACACACATACTTTTGGCCGTTCAAACAAAAACGAGAAGAAAAGGACAACCACGAGAAAACCCATGACTTGCCCAGGGTCCCCCAACTAAAAAGGAAAAAGTAATAATAATGAAATATCTCGGATCACCTAAAAACATTCCTCGGCACCTACCTGTTTGCCATGGCAACCACATTCATCTGCATCAACCAGTCAACAAATAGGAGTGACGTGTCTCTCTATAACAACATACATGTGGAGATCCCCCCCCCCCATAAAAATACCTATCACAAGCTCTAACACCTTGCCTTCTGAATGTCACTTCAAGGTGATAAAAAGTGAAAAGAGTGTTAATTTCATCTTTCCGAACATGTCACATTGTTGATATACAAAATGATGCATAGCTTGTAAATCTGAGTGCGTCGGCATGAATTGTGTGCTTAAGGTAAATTGGATTTTTTTTTTAACCCATGTTTTCATGAGGCGCAACCAAAGGTACACTATACACTTTCCGTATGACCGCACCCACTATTCCTACTGACGCCCGAAAGAACACATGTATCATCTGTTTTGAGAACGGCGGACAAATGTTTGCCAAAAATCTATTTTATTCAATCATCCGTCTGTTTTGAAATTACCGACGCATGGATAGTCATGCATCAATAGTGACACATGGCATAATGTTTAAAGATAAAAGAGAATAGCAATACTTCCCTGCGATGGCAACTTCTTGTAACAACAGCCTACCAGGGGTGTTGTCATTACCATGATAATTACCATTGCAGCGTGCAAGAATGGCTTTCATCGCTTTTCTTTTTTTTTATGAAATAGAGCCCAGATTATCAGTCATTTCATTTGTGGAAGGCGTATTAGCACACTGCAAACTTTACACACAATGTCGAATATAAAATTACTGAAAATGATGATCTTTATTGTGAGTGCATATATGGTGACTACTATATTGTACTGAAGTAGTAAAATAGATTCATAATGTTTATATTTGTGTCATCTGTCTAATTTATAATTATCATTATTGTTATTTTCCACGCTGAAAAAACGTATTCAAATTATGATCTTGTAAAATCCCCGATCATATTCTCTATCATAATGTAGACTTCCGCCGCTGGGGGGGGGGGGGGGGGGGACCCTTTAAACATTAAAGTTTTCACCAGTTACAGCTCGTTATTCCGGAGGACAATGAGGCAAAATAAAGAAAGGTTCGTTACTCCGATGGTTCGTTATACTATACATATACGCACCTTCTCTTATTTTCGGATTACGATCCTTTTGTGAACGAACCTTCGGAATAACGCCACCAATGTCCGGATGATGACGAACCTCTTTTCATTTTCGGATTAACGAACATTTGGGTATAGGGATTTGCGTATTTGAACCTCACAGTATTTTAGATTATTTTGTTTGTTTTGTTTTGTTTTGTTTTGTTTTGTTTTAATTCCGCCCGGCAGCTCAGGGAAGCACAAAATATAGGGAAACCTGATTTTCTTTGATAAATTTGTATTACCTTTTTCTTGTCGAGCTATTGTATTATTCGCAGTGCCGCATGAATAATTATGATGATGACTATAAGAATTTCATTTTGGGATTAACGAACCTTTGGAATAACGATATATCACCGTTTACAACTCTTTGATACACTGTATCCTCGATATCGGGTGCACAAAAGTCACAGTATGACATGGTCTTTCTATCACAACAACATTCTGATCTGTGATAAACTTTGTGTTGTCATAGACAGCAGTGCTGTTATTGTAAACACACAGTAGAATGAAAGTCATACTTTGGATACAAGGGTGCTTGGCGGCGTTGATCGCCTTGCCAAATTTGTGTTTCCTTTGATGCTCACTTGACAAAAGCTCCCCATAGCGTGTGTGTCTTTGCAGCCTACAGGGTGCCATCACAGACCCGTCCGTACACCCACTCACCGTACACTGCTTTCTATTCTGGGTATACTTGCCATTGCAGGTGTTTGATATCTGATGACACGCTATCGATTTAGTCATTGATGAAGCAGGAAACATGCGATTAGGTTGGGTTTGAAAATATAGCGACACCTTGCAGATACTGTTACTTAGACGTCGCAAGGAAAATGGCGACAGTCGCAAAGTATATTTCACATGTTCCGTTGTTGGACATTCACCCCAACAAAATAATCCAAACAAACAGTTTGCTTTACTTTGCTTAAATTTGTCGCGAAAGTACCCAGTAAAGGGTCGATGACTACTAATCTAGATATCATAACCACATAAGATCATTCTGGAAAAATGATTTTATTCATGTTAACATAATTACCGTGGTATTCCTAAAGAGGTAAAACATTCCATTCGTTCATGATATCGCATTGTCTTTGGGATTGTATAATGGTGGATATTACTCTTGGATTCGAAACAGAAAGTCCTAAATCATCTTGGAGAAAACCCACAAAATGTTATACTATTTGACCATGATGTAGTAATGAGTAAGCATCCCTGCATTTCCGGAGGATATAAAGATAAGCCCTTTTGTAGGGCAGTGCTAACACTGGAGATGATCTCACTGTACATGCCATGACATATTATTAATATTGTTTACCTTGCTTACTTTATGCATTCTGTAAGTTCATTGATGTGTTTCTCATCCCCGCACCCTCTCTCTCCTTTTCTCCGTAGTATGTGGGAGCAACTGGAGTCCTATACCCTTAGCATCACTCACGTCTAGGGTTCGCAGTCGCTACGAATACCAGCAAAGGTCATTTGACGAAAGATGGGGGTCTACTATCCGCAGAGGCAGTTCCGCGTTTTGCTGCTTGTTGGCTCTTGGGTCATCCTAGCATGCTTGATCTGGACAATTGCCGTGTATTCTTCGCACGATTCAAAACTCCAAGCAGTACGGGACAACAAAATGTCCTCCATACGTCGTGTCGAAGAGTCTTCTGCCAAGCCGAGCCCGGCAAAACATGTCAACACCACACTCCATGCGACCGTTTCTCTGGATGGATCAACGCCCCATGTCCCATCCTCTCCATTCTATCAGTTCCCAGTAAATTGCAGTGCAATATTCGACGACAATACGCGCGAAATACAGCATGCGGAACTTTTGCTCCGGACAGAAAAACAAAAGAACAAGGATAGCAAAATTCCAATACCGAACGATGATGAGATAGCATCATTTAGTGAGAACTGTACGTACTACAAGGAGGCCAGAGACTACCCGACAAAAGTACTCAGTAAAGAGGAAGAGAACTTCCCGCTAGCCTTTATCATACTGACTCACAGGAACGCTGCGCAAACAGAACTTCTACTACGTTCGATATACCAACCTCACAATGTTTATGCCATCCACCCTGACGCCAAGAGTCCACCCGTGTTTCTTCGCGCCATCAAAAATCTTGCGCGCTGTTTCGACAACGTGTTCGTCTGCTCAAAACTAGAGGCAGTGAAATACGCTGGGTTTACACGTCTCTTGGCCGATATCAACTGCATGAAAGATCTGGTGAAACACAAAGTGAAATGGCGTTACGTCATCAATCAGTGTGGGGAAGCTTTTCCACTGAAGACGAATGTGGAGATGGTGAGACAGATAAAGGCATATCATGGCCGCAATGATGCTGAAGGCTACGTAGCGCCTCATAAGCTTGGTAGATTCCACGTGTTTAGTCCCAAGCGGCGACAATTTAAGACGGCTAATGAGATGCTACAGAGATACCCGCCACCAAACAACATCTCTCTATTTTCTGGAAATGCTTACAACACACTAAGTCGCAAGTTCGTGGAGTACGTCCTCAACGATGAACTACCCGTCAAGTTCTTGGAGTGGATCAACATGACCTACTCCCCAGACGAACATTTCTGGAGCAGCCTTCAGAGAGTCCCAAGTGCGCCCGGGAGTTACACAAATGTCACCCATAAAGACATTAATACCAGCTTTGTCAAGTGGGCTGGTGAGACGTTCTTCAAGCCATGCAAAGGCACCTTCGTCAGGGGCATCTGTGTAATGGGTACAGCTTACTTGCCTTATGTCGCACGACTGCCCCACCTCTTTGCCAATAAATTTCACTATTCATACGATCCCATAACGATGCAGTGTATGCAAGAGCTGCTAACAAATAGGACTTATAATCCTAAACTCACGAAGGAGTATTATCCGGAATTCCCTGCAAAGCGAAAATGGTATTGAACAAGTGGATATCATTATCAATAAATGTCTCATAGAGAACCCCTTAAAAAGTATGCGTTTGGCCAGTACGGTCGTTTCTTTCTGATCACTTCGATAGGATGAAACAGATAAACTTTCCTCACTTACGTGTCAGACGATATCGCCTTTTTGAACCATTGTCAACGTCTTCTGTGTTGGTTAGAATTCAACATCAATGTACAGATTGAAGCAGAGGCAAGTTTCCAACATGAGGAAAAATGTCTGGTGTGCTTTCATCAGTCCTTGTTCCAACAACCTTCTGTCAGTAAGGAAGATCCCGAAGGTGTCCAAAGATCATCGTTAGAGAAGATATGGACATATGGCTGCTTGTGATTAAGATAAAGGAGTTGACGGGAACAAAATGGATATTTGAGGGTTTTAGGGTTTGAAGAGGCAAGATTGACGGGACTCACTCAACATCCATCGTTTATCTATTCCATTTATTTCGTTTATGATCAATCTTATAAGGTGAACATTCAACACTCTTAAAACATCCGGGTCAGAACTGGCCCGGAAAGGATCCGTTGGGGTCACACCCCGTTCCGAGTCAGAAATGACAAGGAATGGGGTAAGATATGACCCCATTCAGAGTCATGAATTGGGTCAGGGTGACCCCATTCCGGGTCTTCATGACCAAATTCCAAGTCATCTTCGATTCGGAACGGGGTGTGACCCCAACGGACCCGGATCAAGGTCAGTTCTGACCCGGATTTTTTTTGAGTGAAGTCCAGGACACAAGAGTTTCAGAGTACTGTATAATGCATACTTTACCATGTTTACATTAGACATGAAGATAAGGGCATGTATCCATGATTGGAAATGAACTTATAACATAAAGTGTCTGGCAGTGTCTTTGAGTGTTAGTAACTTCTTCGGGATGTTTCTAGTATTTACACGTATTTCAATTTAACGTTAAGCTTCAACGACACATCTTTTTGTTCATAAACAAACTACAATTCGTAGAACTGTTACATTTAAAGATATCTTCCTGTTGAAATAGACTAAACAGGTTTTACTGCAACACTTCTTGAATATTTCTTTGTTACATTGTGACAATCGCTTCCGTATTATAGATACGCTACACTATTACACAGTTCTGGTTGGAACAGGATTCTAATCACGGTCTACCGTAATTTTTATTCAAAAATTTCGAGACTTCGGGATATAAAGCTTTTTCGGCCCTAAAGTCCAATTTTGTATCTATCACACTTATGATGAAAAGTTGAGAATATTGTCATTATTGTAGAAATCTTGGTCACAGGAACAACATATCACTTTTTACATGAAAGTATTTTCTTCATAAGCGAGTTGGAATGTAAACATAACGAGAATAAGTTATGTCCACAAGAAATTTTGTTTTTTGATGACGGCCACCACTTCGTCTGTTGGTAAGCATGATGAAAAACTTCGTTTCATTCATTTTTGTGTGCTGAAAAAGAGTGGAGAAATTTTATTCAAACCTTACTAAAAGAATCGACAAAAAAATGTCGACTCCTATGGCGTAGGATATTCTCCTCGTGAATTTTCAGCTGTACATTACACACCACTCTAATCATCACTTCATCTTCAGTATAGTCAATCGATAATCATTACGCAATAATCCGCGTAAGATTTGGTGCAATAGTCTTCGATATACGTCTTGAGTTTTCATGTGCTGAAAGTGCAATTTTGAAATTTGACGTTGGATTTTCAACTTCAAATCAAAACGGTGCCTTTCGTGAAATCAGTCATTTCATTTGCTTTGCTGCATTAAATTAAGTGCCAAGTGAGATGTCTACGTGAATATTGCCTAAAAGGCGACAATTCAGAATCAAACTACTTCTTCATCAGATCTTGCCAGTGATGTCATGATTGTGCCTTAATATACTTTTGTAGATACTGTATATGATGATAAGCATCCAAATGATAAAATCATACCTTGATCTTCGTTTGCCTTGCGTTCACAAGATTACCTAAGAATGTAGTTTGTTGCGTACTGTGGACGGAATGAAATTACTCATAGTGTTTGGTGAATTACATTATTCATACAATGTTTCGTAAACATGAACGTTACAAAGCAGTCGTTTATCTTTGCCTTTAACCATCGCCTTCAATTCGGATCTTTCTCAAAATTCAGACAGGTAATTGCTGTACCCTAGACGAGAAAAATACTGTACCCTTTATGCTTCTTTATTTTTAAATGAAGCTCTGATCAGTACTTCCTAGTTATTGGGTAAGTGTAAAAATGTGTAATGACTGACCAACCTAATGGAGTATCTGTCTGAGGAGAATGGGACTCGAAAAGGTGGGGCAACTGCTAATTTGGCGCGGCTACAATGAAGTGGGATCTAGCACAATGCTCGCTATAATCATCGATTCGAATAATCACCACGACTTAAATCTGAGTGATAATGACTGAGTGCAGTCGCACTGATAAGTAGCCTATGAAATTATAATATATATTATTTTTTTCACTCTAGTGCATATTTGAATCCACTGGAAGTCCCAGTGAAAATGTTAAATACATACAGAAATAATTTTGGCTCGCAGGCACACAAGAAAGATAAAATATTTTAGCATCTATATAGACAGATTGACTAGTATGGGTTAAGATTGGATACTCATGTAGTGTGATTCTTTGGCGGGACGTGAAACATATTCATCTGTTTGACGAGGGGAACTGTCCGGATGGTGGGTAGACAGTTGCCGCAAGACGGGATGGGGTGGGGCTGCAATCGGCCTTACATTTGGCTCTTTAAAATGATGTTAATAAAAAAAAAAAACAGAACCCTGGGCCCCCGGTTGCCAAGCCTCCACCCCCCCCCCCCTCCCGCACACACACACACACACACACACACACACACACACACACACGGCTCTTGGTAGTCCTTTGAGGTGTAACAGGTCTTGTATGGTATAATAGAACGCTAGATGGGGTACTACTCTTTATGATACTCTTGAATGAAATCAATGCAATATACCTGTCGCATTAAAAGCAACGAGGATGCCGGAAGCAAGTTTTAGATTCCATTGGGCCACAATTTTTATTTATTTATTTTTTTACTTCCTAATTTTTAGGCAGAGTTCTTAGCGAATAATGCGTGCCATTACGTACGGAGATGTTTGTGTGTGCGTATGTCTGTGTATATGGTAGTCTACATTCTGGATAAGAATCTTGTCAATTAATGATTTCATACTGATCGCTGTGCCTTGAATGTTTTCTCTGATAAAAGTATTGAATTATTTACTGGAAATGCACAATTTAACTGATCACCGTACTGACGGAGCAGTTTGCAATAAACGTCTAATGACAAAAGGTGGACGAGCTACATCGACTTTCCCGCATTTTGTCTTTTTACACGTCTATTGATGTCATGTTCAAGCTGATTTCAACGTATTTTTATGTGTTTGTGTGTTTTTGTCTGCGCATGCGTGCAGTCCCGGCCCGGCCCGGGTGACACGGGCTTTTGGAACAGAGTGCATTAATGATGAGTGATCTGGGTGTGTGCAGAGCAATATTAGTGTGGATCGAGGGTCCAGAGCCAGCGTCAGCTGGGAGTATGCAGTGGTGGTATGCTAGTAGTTTAGAGTGTGCTGAGCCAGCCTGAGCTCATTGTAGAGCATGAACACAAGCTGTAAGGTCCGTAGTGTAGACAGTATGGCGTAGCACGGGCTACATACTAAGTATAGTGCAGAGTGACCAAAGTGTGTGCACTACACGGGCCCGGAGCAGGGAGGTGGTCTCTTCCACCTCCCTGCCCGGAGCCTACACGGGGATTGAATGAATGCATCAATTTAGGGTCTCCGAATCACCATGCAGGTAGTAAGTCCTACATCGTCAGCAATGTTTGCGAAAAATCGGATAATAAGTTCAAAGTTATCGAAGCGTTAAAGTTTTGGTGCAGGTTTCGATCGCTGGATGACAAGACACTTTGTGACGTCACGCATGGGAAATGATATAGAAAATGAAAAAAGAATTCCATACGTGTTATTTTTAAAAGCACTCATTCTCTCAACTTGTTACTAACAGAATGTTGAAGCTGTCATTATCCCCCTGCTTTCTGAAAGAGGAATTCAACTGCTCTTCCATTATGCTATAGAAAAGTGAAAATAGGTCCTATGTAACATTTTCTTTATACATGCATTATTTTCCTTCAGTAGGTTTTAAATACGTGAAGTCAAAAAACCACTGTAGGGCCTACTATAGGCCTAGTCTTCTCACCCATCGAATGCTGCACCAAAAGCTAGACATTCATAACTTTTGATCATACTGTCCAATTTTTCCTGAAAAAAGGCGCCGTGTTCTACTATAGGCCTATTAATATCGTTTCATTTAATTCAATTCAAATGAAATTTCATTTCCAATAGCACATTTCTGTTGTTGATACAAGCTCGAGGAAAAAAATACAATTTACTGTACAATTTTATACATATACATATACATATACATATACATATACATATACATATACATATACATATACATATACATATACATATACATATACATAAATCATGAAACTAGTTGTATGTTTTGAAAATAACCCAATTGTTATTGGAAAAGAGAAGCCCACGTTGGTACTTGAAGACATCACAGCTTGCAGAAATGTGGGCCACTTAATTCAAATAATAATCATTATCGGGGTTTCATTCTTCGATCAACAGGATTATTACTTTGTGTCCCCTTGTTCTCCCACGAATGATCCATCTCATTTTGGGAGAATCAAAGAAGATGAATTTTCAGAAATATATACATTCGGTTTGGATATTACATGAAATATAGTAACAGACACACATGTCACACCCACATGCACACACACACACACACACACACGCAAACACACAAATATTACTACAATGCATGTGCGGATGTATGTAAATTATTGTGCTGTGAAAGTGAGCGAGGTTACGAAGGCCCACCGTAATGGAGAGCACTCCAGCCTATAACCAGGCCCCTTACATTGTAAAAGTCATTATGGGATATTATGCATGACAACATTTGGAGCAAATTGCCTCTCTCGATCGGATCACATCGGCATCGGACACCGTTGTTTATGTTTGTCATATATGACAGATTGCTGAAATAATATTTATAATGAATATCATTTACAAAATATCACAACGGTGGCATCACTTAAAAGGGGTGCGGCCGGATGATTGAAAGGACCAGAGACACGCAAACCACCAAAGTGCCGCGAGAAGAGAAGAATCAGAGATAGAAATACTGCGTGAGCAAACATGATCCTCCTATCGATCACACCCCTTGACAGAAAGCTCCAATCGTGTCGCGCCAGCATCAAAAGTGCGCCCCTCGCGATCGTTGACCCTTGAACGGTCCTTTGAATAAGCCAGTTCGGAGTTAGCTCATGGGCACATTGGTACGAATGACCTTTCTTTTTTCTCAGTTGGTTAGGGGCACTTCACTCGTTTTCAGAGCGACATAATGCATAAGCTTTACGTAACAATTTATGGGATTCATCAATCCCGTTCAAAGAAAGAATAAACTTGCGTAGACCAGATGAGCAGAATGATCTGTCAATTCACACTTGAGAAAGCATCCATTTCATTATTTTGCATTGGATGTATTGACAATCTCTTTCTATTGATATTGCCAAATACCACTTTTGCTGTCAGGTGGATGTGCTGGCAAGCGGCATTTATAAGGATTACATGAATAATCATTACATGACAGATTCTTATCCCATTAAATTTAAAAACCAACATGCCCGTTGGTCCGAATGACCTTGTTTCTGCTCATGCGCAAAGTGGAACTCCGAACTGGCTTATAGCCCGGCGTACAGTACTACAGTAGTCTCCGCATACTAGTAATCGGGTAGTGTCGGGCAGAGCATTTTTCTTACCCGATTAAGCGGTGTGCCGATTAATTGTACACAGCATAATTATTATAATGAACATAAACAATTAAAGTCACTCACGGAATGTAATGTACATGTACTCGATAAATTAAGCCTACAGGCTTAGGCCTACTATTTCTTTGTTTTCTCTTGACAAACATCCTCGTCATGATAAGGACTTTTCATTTGCATGTGATTTTTGTTGTTTTGTTTTTAATAGCTATAGGGTAAGGCATACACCAAGCTCAGACTGGCTCAGCACACCCTATGTACACAGCATTAACAGTCCATTTTACACCTGCACACACCCACCTCAAGCTGGCTTTGAACACTCTGCACCAGAGTATAGAAACGCTTCTATACTCACTGCTCTGCACTATCCAGCACACCCCCTACGGCGCGCCACTATGTGCCGATGTGCGCCACTATGGCGCATCACCCCCCCCCCCCCCATTATTATCTCTTTTAAAGCTCCTCCCCCCCCCCCTTTTTTTTTTCTTGTAAGCTGATGAAACCCGGCAGTGGTACGAAAAAATTCCTTTTAAGGCCTTTTTTGTTTTGTTTTGTTATTTTTGCTTGTCAGCTGATGAAACCCCCGGAAGTGACATCTTACTTTGCGCCCTCAATTCCTGGATCTGTTTTAAAATGTTGTTGACTGTTGTTAAATGAAAATTTCAGTTGCCTGATAATGAAAATACATTCTTCAAAAATTATGACGTCACACGCTGCAATTCAACATGCATACTCTCAATTTCACTTATGAGTAATTTCTGAAATCCTTCTTTACAAAATGAAGAAAGACATGATTACTTCATATATCTTTGCATAATGATGAATTCATAGTTTTGAATATCCATATTCTTAAAAAATAACTGTACTGCCAGTGGAATTTTTTATTATTTTGATTGGTATTGAGCAGTACTCATCAACCATGGCATATTACATCTCCTGCTGAGTCAGTTTATCTCATATCAGACAGACACAACTACAGTTTAAAAGAGACCTTTTCACAAAAGTTTATGCAGATTGTAAGATAGTTACAGTACAGTACATGTACATAGAAGCACATGTAATACATGTATATTGTTACATGCCTTCAGCTTAGGGGGTGTTGCAAGAAAGTGTGATCAATTGCAACTCCCCAAAATTAATTGCAATTCCTGCAATTGGTTGCAGATCTGCAAGTTATGATTGATTCTGTTGCAAGAAAGATACAATTGATTGCAAATCAATCGCAAGCTCACTTCTAGCAACAGAAACTTGCTTTCGAGTGCAAGTTGCAATTGATCTATCAATTGCAAAGCTTGAAATAAACATTTGCAGTCAACTCAACTTCCTTGCAACACCCCATTAGTCTTGTTAAACACATTATTAATATACAGTGTGTGTTAAGAAGTGAAAAGGGTGTGTGAAAATAAGGACAGAATTTCATCGTCTCACTCATGCACTTGTAACTTCCAGGAAGACACATACTGATACAATTCATGAACACAAACACATTAAGTACAAACTACTACTGTGTAAAGTCAAAGATTGTTTAATCTGCACAGGCAAAAGTCCAAAGGATCTTTTGATTAACAAATGATTGATCTGACAAATGTACATTTTGAAAGATGGGGAAATGTGGTTTCACTGCCAAACGCTGGTTGTCTTTTTTTACTTTCAACATCAAGTGTTACACATGCCACATGCAATGTATATACCCTGATGTTATAGGGGACTGCAATTCAATATCCATTTTTTAATACAATAAGAACACACTCGAGGGACTGGTCTGTGTTCTTGTATGTGTGTTCTTGTAATGTGTGTGTGTGTGTGTGTGTGTGTGTGATTTGCTGTTGCCTTTTTTTTGTGGGGGGAGAGGATATTCCTATGATTGGCAACTAACGGTCACAAGCTGCCATCAAATCAAATCATCATACATGTACTGTCTCAAGCAGTGATGTGCACCAACCTACCAGGTACCTTAGTACACGAACCAGTAATTGCACTCCTCAAAAATGAATGAGACCCAAATGTTGTGGATTGCACACATACAGAAATTACAGAACACATCAGTGAAATTTGAGGAAAATCAGACAATCCCTTCAAAAGTTATGCATTTTATAAGTTTCACCACAACCAAACCTGGATAAGAAAACTTCAATTACTTGTGATGTCACACATGGGCAACAATACAAAGAAAATATATCAATCAAAAGTATCAAACATTTTAATTTTCCAGCAATAATGGAAAGCAAACACACTGGCTTCCCTAGCTTTCAGAGGGCAGTGGGAATAATAATATCATCAAGCATTGTCAGTTACAAGGGGAAGGAATGTGTACTTTTCATGAAATATCAATTATTTGTGGATTTTTTTTTCTACATCATATTGTTCTCCAGGTGAATGACATCACTAATTGTTGCCGTTTTCTTCTCCAACGATTGCAGTACCAACATTACTCATGACTTTCGAACACTGATATTCCTCACACTTCACTGATGTACTCTACTACTGTACCACTCAATTCACACATATTGTTTGGGTTTTATTCCCTTGAACAGTCAATGGATACCAGAGGAGTTTGTTCCCTGAGTTAATACCTCCAACACAAATGAGAAACAGTTCCTATTTCACGCTAGTCTTCTAAACAGACCGTAAATCTCTTCATGCGGAATCATGTAGGGTTGATATTGAGTGTTTTGGGAATTGAACATTTCAGGTGATTTTTAAGAATAGTAGCAGCAAAATATGTACAGACCTGAGGAGAAAAATAAACAAATAGGAAATCAGATTGGAATTTCATGCCTAATTGTGGCAAGTGCTTGCAACTGCACCACAGCCAATATAAGGCCTCCTGTATAAATGAGAAGGTTGTAAATTTTTGTTACAATTTTTAGTTATTCTTTCTTTACAACAATGACAAGTATATTTTCAGATATCTCTGTATCTCAAAATTTGTGATCACATGCCTCATGAACACAATGTTGCTACCTCTTTTCATTATGCAGCAAACAGTTTAATACAGGTGTGTGCTGTTCTGGTCATACAGACAGGAACAGAGATGGAAATTGACACCATGGTCCTAATCAAGGTAATCACGTGACATGCTTCTCAGTAAAACCTCACTAGAGCACCAATGTACAGAAAAACAAACAAACAAACAAACAAACAAACAAAAATACAAGAGCATAAGTTGAAACGTGCCTGATGCTTTAAGTAAGTTGGCCAAATTATGGGTCAATAAACGCTACAAGAAAACGGGCGATATCTATTTTGGTGCCAGTGCTGGCAATAGTGTCACACCTCCCAATACAACTGCCTCAAATGTAGCTCCACCAATGATCATAAGAATAACACAGGAGCTACTGATCATGACTATGAATCCCCAACACTAGTGTGGTCATCACTACCCCTAACTCATGTAAGAATAAATATGGAAAAATGCAGCCATGACTACTTTGTATCAGACAAGCAATACAGAACAATATTTAGAATGCCACAACTTTCCAACCATCTCCAAAATAAGATCTTCAATTTGCTCCTAGGCTTAGATCTTGTGTGATGCAGCTATTTCAGGAGTGTTTGTGTACTTTCCATGGGTGACTGCTGCATTAATATCTACAGAGAGGCTATGCACACACCATAGTACATATTGTTATGCATTCACTAATATAAATGTGGATCTAATGAGTACATGTACAGCAACACAGAACTTGAAATTACAGATTTCATAATTCCCAGGGGCTGGTGTTGGGCAATGGGGAGAAAGCATATACTAGTCTAACCAAGAAGAACAGTGGAGCTAAGTTCAGCAGATGACAGTCAGCTCTGGGCCCTAGCACCAGCCACCAGAACTATGTCATAGTTTTGAGATCAATCTGCTAACATCAACTGGCTTAAAGTTCTGGATTATCGTTGGTGCCAGTGTTGACATAGCACTAACACCAGCACTAGCACCGAACTTGAAATTACTCAATGTTGCCAACAATATCTTTCACAGTAAAACACACACACACATCTTGTTGATAGCACAGAATTTTTTCAAAGACCTAGCACTCTGCAAGGTAGCAATGGTTATAGCCGTGTAACAGACATTCCACTTTGCACCTCACAAAGAGCAGGGTGTACATATGGGACACTGGTTCCTTGCACATACTGTCCAGGATGTGTTGTTGAATGATACATACCAACGTGTTGCTGTTCCTCCAGGAAAATGGAGTAAGTCAGCAAATGGTATCACCAGTATACACCGCACCATCAATTATACAAATCAGTGGCGGATCCAGAGGGGGGCGCAACTGGCCCACGTCCCCCCCCCCCTTTTTAATCTTCGTTAAAAACAAAAGAAATAAAAAGAAAACAATGAAATGAAAGTGGCATCAGAAATATTAGCTGCGCCCCCTTTTACAGAATTCCTGGATCCGCCCCCCTGCAAATGCTGATATGGAATGCGTAAGGCCACTTGTCTACATATAGGAAATATGTACAAAGTTTGCATATATGCATATATGCATTACATCTATGAAGCAAAACAAAACAGAACAAAAAAGACAATAGGCAGCTTGGAAGAACTCGTATGCATCTTTCTTTTTCATTCACACACATCTTGCCTGGTCTCTCACACCCCGCGTTCACATTAGTCCCCACATCGCAGGGAAAGTCTCACGCTGCAGGACTTTCCACACCAAAACCATAGTGTGTACGCTCACTGGGACTTGTCCCCCCATCCCTGCAAAGCAAGTCAGGTCCAAGGACAAAAATTGGGAGGGGAAAGTGACCGTGGGCCATAATTGATAGCGCCCAGCTGTATCCACCAAATGTGTGCATGTGTGAAGTCTGGTTTCAAGTGGCAGGGCCTCGCCCCAAGACCAAATTGCCCCCACAGCTTGGGACAGTCAAGATAGCAGTGTGGACGGTCAGTCATAAAAAAGATAAGATCTCTAGTGACTGTCCCCACGACGCAGGGTCCAGTGTGAATGCGGGGTATATATCATAGAGGCCTGACTACAGAGACAGAGAAAGAGAAATCAATAAAATAAATAAAAATCTGCACCTCTTTGTACAAGTTCATTAACTGTGACAAAATCTACTTTTCACTTACTTGTAATCCTCACACTGGAGCCAGACAAGAACCCTGATGTTTAGTATGCAGCATATAAAGAAAAAGTCATCTCAATTATTTCAAAAAATGAACCGACATTCAACAAATACAACCCTGTTCTATCAGTACATTTCTGGCAAAATTGCTTAAAATTTGGTTTGTTTGGTTCATTTCCTGTCACCTGGTTCATGCCTTGGCATAAGCAGTAATATGTAAAAGGCTTTCCTCTAAAACATGATGAACATGATCCATTACAACAAAATATGATGCATCACGCGTTACCCCGGGGTACCGTAGTACCCCGGGTAACCGCGTTGTGTAGCGCCATCTCACGTCCACTTGAGGACAACCAGAGAAAAGTGCATGCACTGTGTGTGCGTGTACATACTATACATAGTCATTCCCATGCCACTGCATGTTATACTATGCGTGCATGGAAGCTGCGATACCACTAGCGTGTGCTTTAGTGCAGTGCAGTGCAGTGGCTAGCGCGCGCTAGCACCAGCACCAAAATAATTTCCTCTTTTTGGCACCCAGGGTACAACCTTTTTAAAAAAAAATAATAATTCAACAAAATGGCTGATTTTTGTTTGGTACCCCGGGATACCATTTATGTCATCAAATACAGGTGTGAGTTCAAAAATATGTCTAAGAATATATATTGACACAAATATTGTATAATGTGAGATGATTATATACAGTCGAACCTGTAGATAGGGGCTACCCAAGGGAGATGGAAAAAGTGGTTGTTATAGACAGGTGGCCACTACAGACAGGTTCTTTAACATGCTTTTTCTATCAGAGGGAATTGTTTTTACTGGTTGTATACAGTAGGTGGCCGCTATAGACAGTTGGTCTCTAAGACAGGTTTGACTGTACTAGGGAAGGGCAGTACGTGATAGTATGTACATAACTGTCAGTTACTTTGGTACATTTTCTAACTAGCACACAAAGCCAATATCGCCCCACTAAAGTTCAGCCTCCATGTAACGATAATCAGTTCTACTTTTCAGCTGTTTTCCCTCATTTTTTCAATCATAATTGTGTATTCTCATACTCATGAACATTTGTGTCTGATTGCAATGTATGAAATTGTGGAAGCTCTTGATATTCTGTTTCATACTGTGGAAAACAAATTTCACTGAATTAAATTGAAGGTAACAAGAATAGATGGCTAGAAAATCACACCTCAATTCTGCCCCCAAACACCCATCTGAAACAATCGCTACTACCACCACCAAACAAAGGCAGTTTTTGCTTCTCCAGGGGTTTTCGACATAATAATGTAGAACTTATCACCCAACATGGTACATGTGGAGGTTCCATGACTTCGTAATGAACCCTGTCAGGGGCCAAGCCTCCCTCCAACTTCTATGTCACTGTCACTCCTCAGTGCTTGTCCTCGAAGGGGTTACCCCCCAATGTCGGAAAGAGTGGATGTAGGAGCTCCTCCACCTTGGGGTACACCTGGGGGTGATAGAATGGAAAGAAAGGCAAAAATGAGATGGATGTTGCCATGGCAACGAGCATCAAATCATCAATAATGCAACTTGCAAGCAACAAAAATGCACTGAGGAAAAAAAAAAATCTCAATTTTTTTTTTTTTTTAATTTTTTAATTTTTTAAAGAGAGGACTGGCGGAATCTGGTACCCAGAGGCTTGGGGAATATAGCAGAATATACAGTTCTCCTTGTCTACCTCACATCCACTGAGACACACACACACACACACACACACACAAAGAAAGAAAAAGAAAGTTTGTGTGTGTGGTGGGGGGGGGGCACATGCATCCTTTCAACAACTTTCTATTGCTGCCATAAGGATAATCTAGGATAAATTTGGTTGCAATCTGACTGAATTTTACAGAAGAAAATGGACTACTGTAAAAGGTTTATGGATGAAAGACATGGGATGATGAAAAAAAAATGACCTCAATATCTTTCATTTTTCATTTGTTTGAGTGTTTTTGTTTTTGTTTTTTAGCTATAGAGTACAGAAGTGGTGATATCACGGTCTTTAGTTATAGCTTAGAGTTATATCTTTCCACAAGGCTTTGAGCAGTGGGTTTGAACAGGGTATGAGCATGGTTAGCACACATTATGATGACAGATATTTGGGTTATGTGGTGCTGTCTGGAACCAGTTTCCATGGCAATGAATGCTTATATTGCCACACTTCAGTACTCTATGGACTAGGCAAAGTAATGAACAGGAAATCTAATGGAGACCCATTTGCTAGCCACGCTACAAGTGACCAAGTAGCAGTCAATTGCACAAAATGTGCCTGCCCATTCCATTTCAATAAGCCATGGAGTCCAGCTTTCATCAGCAGCATTGAATTCAGTCAGGAGTAGAGTGGAGAGCATTGTGGGTAAATCCTCCTGCTGAAGGATACCAGTAACCAGGCGTGGCTTACCAACCATCACCATCATGCACCTGTTTTGCACCCATTATTGGTTCTATCACACACATTCACGTCACATGGTGGCCAATATTCTTATGTCAAAATCAGGGGGATTTCCAAGCTCAATCACAGAGATGCTATCGTCTTCACTGCAGCAGGTGTAAATGACTCTCAAATCAAGGAGACTGCTATATTCTGTTGTCAGGAAATGAATAGGTATAAGTATTGTGTTGATGTTTTCAGGGGTCCTATAGATGATGATGTCATTGCCATTCATCACCATAGAAACTGATTCTAAACAACCTCAACTGGCCCAAATATCTGTGGACACTATATATATATATTGCTGGTAACCATACTTGAGCCTAGTTACAACCCAAGCTATAACAAAAGACTGTGACATCATCACTTTGATACTCTATTGTAGAATAAGAAAAACTTGGCAGCTCTGACCAACAGTAACTAGCCAACTGACCACTGTGCAGATAGAATGTTGCCACGTAATACAACTATTACATAGGTGGTGTTTTATGACTCCAAAGGGGAAAGACAAAATTAAGTTTATCACACGGTAACAAGGAACAATAAAGCGAGATGATCAAGATACATGTACTACTGCACACACCGAATATTTTGCGAGGTTTTTATTTGTTGAATTTTTGTGAGTTGGGCACTATTCGCGAATTTAAAAATCCATGAAAATATTGACTCTGATCGCGACATGAATGTGAAGTGCATGCATACATTTCTCCATTCATTACTGTACTCCACAATCGTGAATGTAACCAATCGCGAAATTGTCGGGAAGTCCCGATTCGCGAAAATTTAGACTTACTAAATATATAGTGTATACAGTATATGCCTGATGTTTTGTGGACACTGTTTACATTACCTCGCTGACTGACATGCTGGCAAACTTGACAACAGCTCCACGGACCATCTCACCGTTCACCGTCTTCTCAATTGGACTGACGCCTATGGTCACGTTGGCATTTTGCTTTGCCCCTGTGAACACATCAGAAACACACAGCAAAATTGTAACACTCTTATAAAAGCGCAATTCACAGAGCAGGGTTTAGATTAGAAGGCTGTTTTAACAACGATTACTTTACCTGTGTTCATTCTCAATTCCCTGCATCAAAACTTGCTAATCATGATAACATATCTGCCTTGAAACACACACTATTACAAGAATAATTTGAAAATATACAACAAAGTAACACTGATAATCATCTGAAAGTTTCCAACATAATCAGTTGAGAGAATGGAGTGTAGCTTTCACATTCCTACAATAAAGCATATCAAGATTACCATGATGCTACTTGAACCATGCTGCTAAGTCCTAATCCCATTATCAAATAAGAGCGGAAAGGTGATCAGAGTAACTCATTCAGTTACTAAAAATCTGAATTGATGCTTTAAAGGGATGGTACAGTTTTGGTGGAGATGAGAATTGGGCTTTGAACTTTTTGTGAGATGCCAAGAAAACAGTTAAGATATAGTACAGAGCATACCATTTAAAGAGGAATTCAAAGTTTATTTAATGAAAATTGGGTTTGGAATGACTGAAACATCCAAAAAAGTAAAACAAAGCGATCGTAATAAAGTGTGGGTCCCACGCTTTATTAGAATCACGCTTTTTGGATATCTCAGCCATTTCAAAACCAATTTTCATCAAATAAACGTTGCAATCCTCATATAACTACATTCTCTTTCATATTTCAGAAGAGGTTTCTCATTATCTCACCAAAAAATGTTAGAAATCTTAAATCAGGTCTCAACCAAAACTATACGATCCCTTTAACTAGTGTATGCATGGTTTATTTGGTCACATTTATCCCATTTCCCACAACCTCATTCTGTACACAAAAAAAAAGTCTTATAGACAAACTAACTTAATGAAGTTGTATTTACATACCTGTGCATTGGCAAGGAAAGTACTGAAAATAGAGCTAATACTGTGAGGTTTACATCGGAAAACACATTTACAGGGGGAAAAATGAACAGAAAAAAAAAATAAGAGTACAATTGATCAGATATAAATGTGATAAATGTCTATGTGTCTTAAAAAATCAGTACACAGTATTGCAACATTATGTGCAACAACAACAAAAAAATAATTCTCACCTATATGCTATGTGTGCTTTTAAATCAAAATTAAAAAGGAATTAATGATCATTTGACTTAAGAAAACAAAACAAACAGCACTGACCATAGTCCCGCATGCCACCATATGCAGAGAGTATGTCTTGAGCGATTCCTGCCACAGCGGGACCAACGAGGACACAGGATGCCACTACGTTGTAGGCCTGCATCGTCTTCTTGACGCTAAGGAGTGGAGTATCCTCCAGATGGATGGAATCGCGGTAGATGAGGGCGCCGTTGAAGGTGACCGAGTTGGAACTGGAATAGCTGGAATGCCCATCAAGTGAAAGTGAATCATCTTTTCTTATCGCACATCTCTCAATAAAACAAATCTTCTTCGAATATCACAATTTTAAGTTTGCGTTCCAAAGAAAACAACGTACTCGATGACAGTGAATACACTATGCTAGGCTGACATGCAAATATTAATATTGCCTCCGGCACCACTTCGTGGCGGAGGCATAAAAACAAATACATTTATATAGGTACATAAAATGTGCAACATCATGATAGTTAGTCCAACTAAATCTAAAATCTGCCATGACTGTAGGTATATGGGTGGCATGGCACATCACATGCCCAGGATAGTGAAATGTAATCCCTAACTGATTGGTCAAGAGCATTGAAAGTGACAAAACATATTTCCATTATGAAAAGCCTTATCCCTTCAGAGTCCAACTATTTCTCTAGGGGAAAAGTAAGTAAAAAACTAAATCCCATGGGTAATTTGCTAAATATACCACTTACACGTCAGACGCGCATATTTTTGTGCATGAGCAGTATTGCATCCCACTTACTTCAATGAAACAAATACAGTACAAATTTTCCACCAACACAGCGTCTTCGCTTCATGAGAAGACAGGTTACTGTAGGTTTTCAAATACAAATAAATGGGTATTGTGCACTGCAGACCATGCATCCACTTGGCGCATGTAATTTTGTGCATAGAAGATATGAACTTGTATAACTGGGTGACTGGTCAACCGCGAACTGTAAACAGTAAGTAAATTCCACTTAATTTGTGAGGGATATAATACAAATATACCAAGCTACTGTTTGAGGTACCAGTTAAACTATGTGCTTTCAGTGTAAATTTCAACAGTACTATTTTCTTCGGGGCTACGACACTCAGAGAATAGTGCTATTGAAGTCACTTCATGCACATAGTTTTAAGCAGAACCTCTCAGGCCTGGTATATTTGTATATCATATTCTTCTTCAGCCTTTGTTAAAATGTCTATTAGACATACCTACAACTTCAGAGTACGCAATATCAGAAACATTTATACTACCTGATAGGAAGATGTTCCCCAGGCCCCCTTCCCAATGATGTAATATTATGGAATTTATTGTTATTGTCTCTCCAAACAAAGAGATGAAAATGAATGCCTTGTGTGAAATCAAGGTATTCTCCTATTTCTAAATATCAATCTATTTTCAAAAAAAAAAAAATTATTGCTGCTTTGTTTTTCACAGTAACAGAGCCCCTCAACATCACTTGCAGGCATGAGTATTAGGTATTAAACAGAGATCCTTGGAAAAGCAGCCAATAAAAGAAAACAAATAGATCTATAGATGAATAAAGAGACATCTCATCCCCACGTATTGAACCAATTGGTGTGTATGGTTTTTCTTGACTAGTGCCAGGGGATGTCTATTCCGTATCAGGGCAATTTCCCCCCCCCCCCCCCCCCCAGGCTAAACACTGGTTAGTGATAAGGTTAGACTTAAGATTAGGGTTAGGGTTAGGTTAAGGGTTAGGATTAGGTTTAGGTTCAGGATTAGGATTAGGATTAGGGCCAGGGGAAGAGTCCAGAGTAATTGCCCAGGGGGTAATTGCCCTGGACCCATCTATTCATTGCTGATATAGCATTGCATTATTAAAGACTGAGGACTGGAGCATAAATGAATGAATGAATGAATTATACATAAATTGATAAAGAGATAGGTGGATAGGTAAATAAAAAATAAGTAAAAACAAAAAAAAAATGAATAATTGAATGAATTAATTAATGAATAGATAAATAAATTAATACATTAATTAATCAATAATTCAATTAGTTAGTTAATTAATCAATAGAGACAAATTCAGCATGTATCACTATTCTTACCTTGTGAAGTCCCATCTCTCTCCTCTGGCAATCCTTCCAGCAGTCAGCCAGTCCATGAAGACCAGGCTGCCATTTTCACTCACATCAAAACTCTTTAAACATGAGAAAACAGAGGGCAATATGGCCAGAGAAATATATTATACTCTCATTTCAGAAGTCTTTAATCAGTTCTTACACAGTTCTTCTTCACTTTTCTTTCTTCCGGAGAGAAAGAGATAGATAGAGATACATACAGAGATACAGAGCAAGACTGGAAGAAGATGAGGAAGAAGCAGAAAGAGTGAGACAAAGCGAGAGGTAACTGACGTCTTAATGTAAAGCTGCACATTTCTTTTTATTTGCAGTTCTTTGAATAAAAAGATGCAAACTAAGGGAAACTGACCAGATATGGATATAATTCATTAGTGAAAAATTCATCAAAGACAATGGGATTCCATTGGCATTCGAACCTGAGACCTCTGGATTGCTAGAACGGTGCTCTACCCACTGAGCAATAAGCTGTCGAACTCTTTATATCAACATTCATCTATAAACACAAACTACACATCAATTTACATGAATTATTATTACTGTGTTTACACAGTCACTCTGCTTGAGTGCTGAAGCTTCAAGCAGGGTCGAATGCTGCAAAAAGGGCAACTGTCATTGTTATAAGGAAACAAAAAGTTGAGTTCAATACGGCATGCGGATCATGAATGGAAGTAGAATTGATGTCATAAATGCAGGAAATTTGCCATTGAAGGCATGGGTCAGTGAGGACAAGTGTATCAGATGCTGTGTTTCAATACAAGTGGGTTCAATACAACTTTCTGTTTACAAACAAGGTGACTTCAACCAGCCTTGAGGATTGAAAACTGCCATTCTGGTGGATCAAAAATGTGGTATTCACCACGGGTCAAACTGTATTGCGTTCACATGAAATAAAATTGCAGTGCTGAGCATGGCTTACATGTTGAACCCCTGAGCCGGGTCACTGTGCAAACACAGTATTAACCCACTGAGGACGAGTTCTGAGTACTGTATACGCTATAATTTTCGCGTACATAAATTTTCGCGAATTGCCGATGTCACACATTTTCGCGAGTGGTTAAATTCGCGAATGGGGGACCAGAGAAAATATGAAGTGGCAAAGAAAGTGTGAATTTTCAACTTACTAGCAACGAATGCTACCACAGCGACTGGCCTGTGTATACTAATGTAGTAACCGTTAGTTAGACGTGGACATGCAATATGTACGTAAACAAGCTTAGGCAGTATGGTCTGTTCGGTAAGCCGTAAAATGTTCGTATCGTCAAGGCAAGGGATTCATTTTGGAAGGTAATATTTTCGCGTGTTGTTAATTTCGCGAATAGCTCCCGACTCGCGAAATTCGCGAAAATAAAACCCACGCGAAATATATAGCGTATACAGTATACTCGGGCAAATGTCTATAAGAAATGTGTGTTGCAGCAAAATCAAACCGTCCTCAACGGATGAATTTGACACACAGGTTTCCTGAATTTGTTCTTTCTGCTAAGACTTACGAAAAAAAAAGAAGAAAATACCAGAAAGAATGGTAAAGAATGTCAGTAAAACTGGGTGTAGATTAAAAGATTGAGGAAGATCAACCAATTGGAAAGGAGAACATAATCTAGGCTTGCCTGAAAGCTTGGGGAATACTTCAGACGGGAATTGAGAAAGCTTGGGTCACTCACCTGCGTCTGCCTGTATTTGGCCGATGCGTAGCAGGTCACCGGGTCCTGCAGCACTGCTAGAAGACTACCAGCACCCACACTGCCCAGGAGTTTCTGCTGGCTCGTCATGCCGTTCTCACTGTGGTACACCTGGGTCAACACAGAAACAGGTGGTTATCAATTATTAACCCATTGAGGACGGACTGATTTTGAAATAACACGCATTTCCCATAGACACCTGCCTGAGCATTCTTGGGACTCATCCTAAATGGGTTAATCTCAAGGAACTATTACGGTGCACTCCTGTTATAACAAACATGGTTTCAGTGTAAAGTTCGATATAACAAAGTAAAAACGGAGGCCCTACATTATTATCTATTATCGTTATATACTTCACTGTTGGGCTACTGAACAAACTTTCGATATATAACAAAAGATAAAATCCACTAGTCCCAGCCTTGAGGACCTCGTCATACGGGGAGCGCACTGTGGTCTCTGGTTGCCGTGTTCATAAACACACACTAGCAATTATGATTTTTCTCTTGGGTAATTATGCAAGAATATCGTGCAATATATTTGACATATTCTTTCATGGCAGAGTGAAAGGTATGCCCAGTAGATCATAAATTTGTCCATGACGTTTTGTTACTTTGAATAAATTCAGCCTACATTTTTTTTTCTGTCATGATTATTTGTTGGTTTTTTGTTTTGCTTTTGTTGGGAGTGTGGGAGAGCATCTCATACATTTCCACCAAAAATGAAAAGAAGGAAGAAAAGTTTCCCATGAGGGATATGATACATCAGAATATAACAATACAGTTGAACCTCTCGTATCCGGACAAGTCGGGACCGGGGCTCATCCGGATAAGGGATTTGGCCGGATACGGGAGACTCAATGCTTATGTACATATACATACACATGTACCGATGTAGCCCATTGTAGTACCACATGTAGTAATGTGTATACTGCAACCTTTTCATTGTTACACTCAGTAACAGACCCCAAAATAGAGGTTCGTGTTTGCAAGAATGAAATCATTTTCTTTTATAAATTCTTGGGATGATTTACCTAAATAATTATTAAGAAATGTATCAAGTATATGTAATTCATGTGTGTTTGTGTAGGAGTTCTCAAGGAGTTGGGAATCCCCCTTTCCTCCCATAATTATTAAAAAAAGATTAAAAAATCACGGCGAGATTGCGTCCGGATAATAGAGAGATCCGGATAAAGGGAGGCCGGATAATAGAGGTTCAACTGTACTAATGTTTGTCATATTAACCCGTTGAGGACGAGTCCCGAGTATACTCGGGCAGGTGTCTATGGGAAATGCGTGTTGTAGCAAAATCAAACCGTCCTCAACGGGTTAAGGAAGATCGACAGGGGTGTTACAACCACAAGGCAAATATACCTTTGTGGATGCCTGGGTGGTCAGCAGAGCACAGCAGCGGTCCTTCACATCCATGTGTATCTCGACATTATCTCCAGACACTATGCCGCCCCCAAAGTTGACGCTGTACACCCACTGGCAGTTTGAGGAGCTGGCATAGGCTGGCAGCATCAGTTTTAGCTGCAGGAGAGCAGGGGAAAAAAAAGGGGGGAAAGATGACATTAAAATTAGGCATCATTACCTCCGCCAAGGGAGGAGGTTATGTTTTCATTACCGTTTGTTTTGTTTGTTCATCCCTGTGCAAAATAACTCAAAAAGCAGTTAACGGATTGGGATGAAACTTAACTTGCAGGAAAGGTAGAGAATGACACAAGTAACAAACGATTAACTTTTGGTAGTGATCCAAGAATTTGGGGGGAATTTATGAAGGATTTTTGATATTTTGGCAGGTAGGGTCAATAAACTTGGGAATTCAGGCTGCGCATATTTGAGGTTTGCATGCGCGCACTAAAGTGCATGCTCTAGTTTCTGCTAGGGTGAGGCGCGCCGTGCAGCTGAGGGTTTATGACGTAACAAAGGCTTCTATATTGGGAAATCGGGCGACTTCCAGCACACAGTGCTATATAAGTACGTATAGGTGGAAATCACTGATATCTCTATGGAAGAACAAGATCAGTGGTGGAAATGAGCTGCATGCTTGGCGGAGGTCTGCGCTCTCAGAGTGCTTTTCTAGTTTGGTAATAATTTCAGTTTGAAAAATTTGAGCAATGTGGCCAATTTCAATCTGATTTCGATTACACTTTCACTGTCCTACTGATAAATTTTTACTCTTTCTTGAAGAAAATCACTGCAATGAATGATGCCAACCTCTTTGAAAGTGACATAATAATCAACTGGTTGACTGCTGTCACTCATCAGGAAGAAGTTCTGATCTGGAATTACACTTCCCTTTGCAAAAATGAAAGAATAATGTTTTCTCCTTCTATTATGCTTGTAGAGGGAATTTTCATAGTTCTAGTACATGTGTATGTAATACACCATTTAAAATTTGCGCAGTTCTGTAGACTTTATTTCAGAGTTTCTGCAATGTAGACATTTGTGTACTGAACTGTACTGTACTGCTATTTTGGAATTAGGGACATCTCATGATCACTGGAGTATACAGGTTTGCTTAAGATCAATTTAATGAATCAAAAAATTCCATGAAAGAAAAACCAGACAGAATTAGACACAGTCTGACAAAGTCCATCCCTTACCAATTTGTATCTTCCTTCACCAAAACATAATTGAGTTTGACATGCCATCTTCAATAAAATACGACTTGGTGAATACTTCACCTGCTATAAGTATATGGAGCTGTTTAGCATTATCCTACAAATGCAAAACAGATAACCTTCGATACTCACTGGATACGTGAAGAACAAGTCCGAAGCGTATGTTTTGTAATGGCCGAACGCATCAGGCTTGTTTGGCCCACCTCTTCTCTCAAAGCTGAGCCTGGCGTTGACCTGTGGCCCCAATTCGACAGGTACAGATTCATCCGTCTGTTCTTTTCTCATCTCTTGAAAGACAGCTAGCTCCTCGATGGTTCCCATTTTTTCAGCATTCTACCACCTATCATAAACGGAGATAAAAATTATACAAAGATTAGGTCACAATGTTCAAATAAAACTGAGATGATTGTGGATAAAACCTGCAGGCTCTCCAATGGGAATGGGGAAAAATGGAAAGAACTGAAAAGGTTATTTCACCGATTTCACAATATACAGATGTAGTGATGCCACCTCAGAGTAATCAGTTGATGAATAGACAGGAATTTCATGATGATACATAATTTTCACTACAAAGCGTCTCAACTTGTGCATAGAGGGTGTAGACAAAAACAGCAGCAAAGAGCAAAGGATTTATCCTTACTTTTTTAAGTATCAAGGAGGTTTGAGAAATGGAGTTACAACTGGATGTAATTATTCAAACAGCTACAAAGATGTATCAGTGTCAGTTTTCTATGAATGCACAAAGAAATTCCACAGATGGTGCATAAGTGTCTCGATGATCACATTTCATCCACTGCCATCTTTCTGAGCAATCTGAAGATAGAATTATTTTAAATGCTAATAATAATGCTGGCAATAATATTTATCAAAATTAAATTTCACCTAATGATGATGCATGTAAGCAAAAGCAATTTAGCATACATGTGAGCTGTAGGTTGTGAAAGTATTTGAAACTGTGCCCTCACTAGAAGACCAGATATTACTTTTTCCAATCACTTCCGAGAAATTACACAATGTACATCATGTACATGGTATAATCTTCAATTTCATTCATACATGTATGTCAGATTCCTGCAAAAACATGTACAGTCAAATAAAATTTGATATTCCTTTCAATTTCATCAATCTCTGTGCACTTTTTGTTTGTGCATCCCCATGTCTGTACCAGAATGCACTGCATGGCAAGGGCCAATGGAGTGTGATAGTATGGGCGTGTGTTGAGGAAGGACAAGGATGATGTTCTAAGGAACACGTGGCATGCCAAGCGGGGACAACCGAACAAGAAAAGGAAGAGACAGGTGGAGGAGAAGTTTGCTTGTGGGAAGGTTTACTTGAGAAGGAGGATGCCCCAAATCAGGAGAGATGATGAGAAGGTGAGGTGTGAGAGCTAAGTGTATTGCTGCGAGGTATAATTCCAGCCATCCCTATTACTGGGGACAAAAAACTGGAGGAACTGTACGTTGCTACAGAGAGTGTAAAGGTGATGATGATGATAAGTACTGCTAATTTAACTCTACTGAAATCCATTTTCACTCTGCAATTCTATATCACTTGAAACAAACAAAAGGTACAGAATTCAGCAAATCTCTATAACCTAGTCTACACCTACGTACTTATCACTGCCATCTGGGCTGGAATAAACAGCATAAATTTGCACAGTTCCAGAGATTCTTTATGTAATCATGGTACCAATACTGTACAATTGTAGGTACTGGTATCGGCATCATGTAAGAATTAACGACTGTCATCGAGTGTCATGTGACCATCAGCTTCTAATAAATGCTCTCACAGATAGATGTGTTCAGTTTGTTCTTGCACGCTACATATTAACAGGAGGCATAACAACAAACAGTGTTGCTGCCTGGAATGCATGTGACAGACCTGTCCGAGTCCCACTGCCATGGTTCCTTTTTCCCGACATGCTTGGTAATTTACAGATCAGCAGATGCGATCTAAACAAATTTAATTTGTAGAGGGAGCCAGAATGAAGAAAGTCACCCCTCATATTTTTCTTTCATTTAACAATATTTCCACCTCTCTGAGCCCTCTGATACAGTGTTATAGACCCCTTTTACAGTGTCAGTGAGTGAAAGGGCCGAGCTTGGTCTTCATTTCACTGTAAACACACAAAAGGCCAAATGCGGTACCAAAATTGGCCGCGCATTTGGCCAAGCTCTGGAGGTAGTCTCAGCTGAGCCCGGCTTTTTCTCACTGTAAAGCAAACTGGGCCAAATGTGGTACCAAACTGCGACTGGTGCGCTCTCAATAATAGTCGTTTGTTTACAAGCAGAGCATCATTACCAAAAAATATTGAAAGGTTTGAATTAGACCTTAGTATTATGAAGCCCGGGCCAAGCACAGCAGCACTAGCAGTGTTAACGGACAAAATTGCGGGCCTAACTACCGCAATTGAGGCCAGGCTCAGCCGCAGCTCGGCCAGGGCTCGGCCCGGCCCTGCACTGTAAACGGGGTCTTAGTCTGATAATCATATAAATTTACACATTCTTGTAAACAAACTTCCAAAGTGTTCTAATTCACTTACTGCCCACTGCTAGGTGCTGATCACTGACACTGCCACACGTTACCACCTGGTTACTGCATGGTCATGGTGTTGATCAAATCCCACACAACACTTCTACTAGTCGCGTGGTCGAACAATATCAAGCACAAATCAAGAATATTACAAATTGGCAAATGCTAGCCCAACTCCAGTTAATTTAGAGCGCTAGAGAAATAGAGTGCTGTCACTGAAAACCGGCCAAGGTTTGACCGCTACACATGGATGCCCACCTACACTAGCTACAGGGTTGTGTGTAGTTATCCCTGACGATGACGCAGTCCTTGTCCTTGACTCTGAGTATACAATACAACAATACACCCGTAGGCCTACTAGTGTAGTGACCTAGAAAATGGACACCGTCCATATACCTACCTCCTTTCAACGGACCCCAGCCCAGCCGGCAGCTAGGTTCTAGCCACTAAATATGCTGTACTACCATGTACCACAACGCACGGTTGAAAAAGCATGGTACTAGTATTGTACGGTACTATACGTACTCTGTTCCCTTGCTGCTAAATTGATGATTTTTTGATGTGATATTGGATCGAACAGTGTGGTTTAACGTGTGGTTACAATCCTTGACAGAAAAAACAAAACAAAAACAAAAACAAAATAGTATCGTGGTACGACAGTACAGGAAATTTATATGAATTATGATTATTTGTTTTCAATTTGATTTCAGTTGAATTTATACCGTTATTTACATGATTTATGAGTTACAAATTAGAATTGTTACTGCCAAACAGGATCACTACTAGGAGGTAAGGAGGGGGCGTGGCACAGGCGTGGCATCACGCATCGGGGCGCAGTACGGATGATCTTTTCTGTAATGTCGTTGTTCACAATGGCCGGCGGACCCCCCCCCCCCCCCCCCCATTTTTCTGCAACATACAAAGGAATACATATTAAAGGGGTCATCACTTTGGGCCCCCTACCTTCTTTTTTTTTTTTTTCAACCCGGAAGTACGTAAGTAGCACTAGAAAGAAATAGATAAAGATCTTGAATTGTGAGGACGTGTCATCAGTTATCCTTTCATAGCTCCCACTCAAATATGTTATTTGCCGCAAATAAGCTGCTAAAAATTAAAGATTTGTATTTATTTAATTTGGGGCAATTTATGTACACATACAGCAACAACTCACTCCCCTCCATTTTCGATTCTATGTTTCAAAGAAATCAATCATTCCATGACTATCCCACTCGACGTTCCAATGAATTTCACTTACCTCTCTTACGAACGATTCTTGCTAAGAACATACTTATTTATGTTATTTATTTGTTTGCACGTCAATTCATGCCTTTCTAACGTACATTTGTAAAGAAAACAAGAAAGACGTCCTAAAGTCGCCTTTTTGACCAAAATAAACAAATAAAATTGACGTGATTTTGATGTCTTTTTTAAGTTGTGACCCCAAGGCTAAGTAGTATCTCATCCCAAGATGTAATAAAGCTAGCTGTAACTCAAGGTACAACCATGATACGAATCTAACCTACTCTACTCCTAATGTCCTAAATCCTGTATCTACGTCTACCACCTATTCCTGTATATATAGTTGCAACATTGTTGTGTCACGCTTATCATTATGTATATAATATATATATATATATATATATATATATATATATATATATATATATATATATATATATATATATATATATATATATATACATACGGGCAAAAAGTTGTAATGCTTGATGATATGATTACGAAACTAGTTCACAATAAGGTAGGCGCAATTGAAATAGAACATTATGTGTTCATAAGACAAGTTGAAAGTTTGAATAACGTAACAAAAGAGTGTACAATTTCTTACAATTTTATGATTATGACCAGAAAGTTTATTTTTTCAGACGTGAACAACGACCTCGCTTTTTTGACCTACTTTTATTTTCTTTCGAAATAAATCTTGATTATTATTACTTTTTTAGCATGCACAAGACTTTTGCAAGTGACGGTATGCTGCACACCTACCACATCCAAAACACACAAGCACATAAACATACAAACACACACGTACATAAACACACAACACACACACGAACTCTCTCTCTCTCACACACACACACACACACATAGACGCACACACCAAGTGCATGGAAGATGCAATCATTGCGCTGTCAGGCGCCCGTCGAGTTATCGGTATACTTAAAGAAAAAAAAACACAACAACAACAACTGCAACATTGCTCATGTAAGATTCCGCACTTTTGTCCAGGCTTGGTATGGAGCTAGAACACTATATGTATTGCTAAAATATCATCATCCAAACGTTCAATAATATATCATGTCAGTTTCCTATGAATCTGCATCTTATAAAACTCGTCAGTAGCGTTTAAAACTCTGATGTGATGTTCGATGTTCCATCAAAATGAAAGATCTTGAATTTGGTTAATATCGGGTAAAGTAGCTTTCTTTTGATATAAAGTATTTACCATTAGGGCCTAAAAATGAAGTTCTTTCGCCAAATGACAACACACAATAAAACAGTCTTTCCACAACGCTTCAACAAATGTAAATATTATTTGAGAATCGGAGTTATGGGTTGACTTTTTTATTTCTCTCTCTCTGAAAGTATAGACATTTGGTTCTGCTGATATAAAAGTTCATGCGGATGAAGTGCTATCATAGCTCCATTTTCTCATTACTTTCTAAATGTGTACAATATTCTTGTGCGTGTGTGTGTTTATACGACTGCACGACTTCGAGACAAGAAATCATGAATTACTTCTTTGAGTGTAAGTCGACGACAATTGGTTTGTACACATTTAAACTTATAAACCTAATCGAAAATCTGATACCAATAAATGCTATGGTTTCTACATCGATCATGAATTTTCATGAAAATATGCATGCAATTGTCGTGTATGATATCTTTGACGTGTTTGATTTTATAGGCATTAAACACAATGATTATAGTCCCAATATTTTTTTTAAAGATGTTTGAAATATCGCGCAGCTAGAAACCAATAATGACATATTCAATTTGTAATCGAGTATGAATGATGGAATGGAAATGGGTTTTTTGTAACAACATTAAAAGAGAATGTAACATTTGGAAAATATTGGAAATAGAAAAAAAGACATCAAAATACTTTTAAAGTTAAAATTGAATATGTTAAACACAGTTATTAGATCAAATTTCATAATGACATCAATATAACATGACTTTTTACCAGTCTTAATGCTTATGACTGGTCATAGACTGGTCGTAACGACGTTATAACGACGTCATACGATTTGCTACTGTGTCGATCATGAATATTCATGGATTGAATTTAATATGCAAAAACTAGTGAAAATAAGGAAAAACATTAATAATTACAGTATTTATGCTGGGTTTAAGCTTCAAACTGTGTCAGAAATTGTATGTTTCATTTTCATCTTATTCGAATTAATCCAATCTTGTGTTATGGAGACATATTTTCATATTTTCACAAAATTGTGGCCTAGTTTAGTAACCATGCCATGAAGCATTACAACTTTTTTTTTCCCGTTTATAAAGAAACGTGATGCGGTTAACTGTCCAGTAGCTAGGAATAGGCAGTAGACATAGGCATAGGCGTAGGAATAGGATTTAGGACTTTAGGAGTAAACGATTAGATTCGTAGGATTGTACCTGCAAAGATGCCCACACCTTTGTTAGATCTTGTAATTAACATAATAATTAATGTATCTCAACTTGAAAAAGACGTCAAATTGATGTCTTTTTTTTCTTTCCTCATTTTCGTCAAAGTGACGTCTTCAAGACGTCTTTTTCAGTACTACACGTAAAATGACGTTATTCTGACGTGATATTTTGTCTTTCAAGTTGCAATTTAAACGTCATTAAGGCGTATTTGTACGACCAGCTAGACGTCAGAAAGACGTCTAAATATGACGTCTTTTTGACGTCTTCCATTTGAGCAAGATGACGTTTACGACGTCTTTTTTTACGACGTCAAGTTGATCAAGTTCAAGTTGATTTATTTCATTTCCAACAAACAAAATAATTGGAAGTGCAATGAAACATTCGTATACACAGATGTCAGAAAATCAGTACCACAATGCGATGAACAGAAATAACATTGTAAAAAAGATACAGGTAAATTATCAACAGAGATACAAAAAAACAACAACTGTTGTGTCACTGGGGTAAATGCATAAACAATATTGCTGGAAATGGAGGGGACTGCTAAAAAGCAGAGCTTGTAGAATGCAGTCCCCTCATACAGAAAAAAAAAAACATATAGGAGCAAAAACAACAACAATTTCCCTAAGCGGTAGTAAAAAAAAAACACAAAAAAAACAGAGTATTAATACACACATACATGCACACATACTAACGCACATTGACAAACACAAGGCGGCTCTCTTGTAAGGAAAGATTGATGAGAGGATAGAAAGATAGTGAGGAAGGTAGTAAGTCCGAGGTGGACAAGGGGGGGGGGGGGGGAGGAGAGGGAAACGATGGGTCATAACCAGGGCACTGGATGCACAGAAGCACGGGCTCACTGATAAACAAAGAGTAGTGAGATTACTGAGCAACAACAGTTTTGAAAATCAAAAGTAAAAAAAAAAAAAAAAAAAAAAAAAAAAAGAATGAATCATTATGCTGCATACGAAGTTTAGAATAATTCTTTAACTTTAAAGAAAATGTATTAAAACTTAAAGCTTCTTTTATATTATTATCAAGAGAATTCCAGAATTTGGGTCCAGAAAAGGAGAATAAAGATTTTGCAAAAAACGTCCTAGTCAAAGGCAAATAATATTCATGGGATTGACGGGTTGGATATATATGCATGAACAGTTTCATTCTTTAAAAACATAGAATCAAACACAAGGGGGAGAGAATGCATGGTTGGTGAGTTTATACATGAATTGTCCTAATTGCAAACAATAAAGGTCATAAATTTTCAAAATATTATTTTCGTGAAATAAATTATTAGTATGACTTCTCCACGATTCGTGACAAAATGATACGAAGAGCTTTTTTCTGTAATAATAATATTCTTTCTGTGTAAGTAGAAAAAGTGTTTCCCCATGCGAGTATCCCATAGTTTAAGTAAGGTAGTATCAAAGTAGAATATAACATAAAATGTACATTTTGGGGAAGATAAAATTTAACTTTGTTTATAATACCTATATTCCTTGAAATTAATATGCAATCCCAAGGTAAGTTTATTGTCCGTAATCAAACCTAAAAATTTGATGGAAGAGACTTCTTCTATGACTTTTTCTTCCAGAAAAATATTTCTCGGTAAATTTTCCAGCGAATTACTGAACAGCATACATTTAATTTTTTGCAAATTTATTGACAGTTCATTCGCTCTTATCCAATGGAGTAACTTCGTTAATTCACTGTTTAAAGTATCAATTAATCGATCAGAATCAGAATCAGATAAAAACACATTAGTATCATCCGCAAATAATAAGAAAGAGAGGATGTTTGAAGAATTTGACATATCATTAACATAGAGAATAAATAAAAGGGGACCTAGTAAACTTCCTTGAGGAACGCCACAGTTAACAGTTTCCATAGTCGACATGCGTGACCGTTGATAAATACAAATTGTTTTCGATTAGAAAGATAACTCTTGAACCACTCCAAGGCCTTTCCCCTGATACCATAATGTGATAATTTGTGAAGCAGTATGTTGTGGTCTATGGTATCAAAGGCCTTGGAGAGGTCCAGGAAGACTCCAATAGTATGATGAAATGTATCTATCGCTTTTGAAACCCTGTCAAGGAAGGTAAGGATTGCATGAGATGTGCAATGCTTTTGCCAAATCCGAATTGATGATCAGAAATAATTTTATGATTGTCTAAGAACTTCAAAACCCTGGTGTAAACAACCCTTTCTAACATTTTCGAAACGGAGGTTAGCAGGGATATTGGTCTATAATTGGAGACATCTTCTCTTTCCCCCTTTTTATGGACAGGAATTACTTTCGAGACTTTCATAGCCTCAAGGACAACACCATTACTTATAGACAAATTAAATACATGTACAAGTGTATCAACGATATAATCAATAATACCTTTTAAAAGGACATTATCAATGCCGTCATAACCAGAGTTTTTAATTTTTTTAAATTCTGAACTATATCTAATAATTCATTTCTGTGCAAAGGCATGAAAAACAATGAGCTATATGATTGGGGACTTCTAAATAATCTTGAAAATTCAGATGAGTATATGGAATATTTTGGGCAAGATTACTTCCTATTTGTGAAAAATACTGGTTGAAAATATCAACTATTGAGGAAACATCATCAACAAATAAATCACCATACTTGATTGATGTAATACGGGGTTTGTCCTTATCTTTATTGATAGCCATATTAATAACTTTCCAGGTATTTTGAAAATCATGTTTAAACAAACTTATCTGATTAGTAAAGTATTTCCGTTTCTCGTAACGTAATATTTGTGTGAGGACGTTTTTATATAAAGTGTATCTGTCATGAGATTGCTGGGTACGCTTAATTTTGTCAGCATAATTCTTTCGATTGTCTTTCTGACGACAGCGCTGACGTGAAATAGACGTCGTTCTGACGTGTCTCTGCTATCAGGGTATGGCGGCAGTAGGAGTCCTACCTCAGTCGCAGGCAACTCCCACGCAGGTACTTAGCAGCTATAGCTGTAACGCAGGTTCAGTCCCCGTCCCCGCATGTCGCTCGTGACATGAAAACGGATCGGTTTTGAAGCTCTCACGCAGGTCACACGGAATACACGCAAGTAGCAGGTCGCAACGCTATAGCTTATTGTCCGGAAAGGTGTGACAGGGCTTTAAAATTTGCAAAGGCGCCCACGGCCCTTACTTACCGAATTCCTGAATCAGCCCCTGTCAAAGTGTTAAAAAAAAAGAAGAAAAAAAAAATCATAAACGCCCACTAATGTAGAAATACGTCAACCAGAAATGTAGAAATGTAGAAATTTTCTACGTTTGTGGTTGATGTATGATTTTTTTACTACATTAGTGGACGTTTTTTACATTTTGTGGGCGCTATTCACTTTTACATTTGTGGTTGAAATTTCTAAATTTGTGGGCGATGTTTTCCACATTTTGGGTGATTCTTACATTTGTGGGCGATGTATTTTTACATTTGTGGGTGTTTTTACATTATAGTGGGCGTTTTTACATTGGGTTCAACAGCTCCCCCCCCCCCCCCACCATTTTTGAAAACGCTCCGCCGGTCCTGTCATGAAGAACCATTTCACTGGCCGGAGACTTAATTTCCCTATACCTAGCAAATTACTGAGTGGATTCCTGCTTACGGAAGTGAAACCCAAACATGTGGATTGATTGAATGCAGGCCTACATCAAAAGATCGGACGATACGTTCAAAATTTAGGTAGGCCTATTGCATTTTTGACATTTTGGTGATGAGACCGCAGGATCAGAAAACTGCTACAGATGATGACGTCATGTATAATGCACTACGTGTTATAGGAAAACGTCCACAAAAGCGCTTATTGTTATCATTCATGCGTTCATGGGAAAAGAAAAAAGGACAAAACGAGGGGATGTGCAGATTCTTTTATAACATTCCATATGTGAGTATGTAGGACTAGGCCTATGGTAATTTTCCTGGAGTAAAGTAAATTGGTTTAAATCGCAACTGCTGATCAACAAAATATGAAACCAGTGGGACTCGAACCTGTCACCTATACTGCTTTCTGGGCAGCGACACTATGACCACCAGGCTGTCCATTTGGTTGCCGGCAATGACACAATGAACATGGAAGAAATACCCAGAGAGGTTTTTTGTTTGTTTGTTTGTGTGTGTGTGTGTGTGTTTGTTTGTTTGTTTGTTGTTGTTGTTGTTGTTTGTGTTGTGTGTTTTGCTTCCGGAAGTGGAAGGGGAGATTTTTTTTTTTTTTTTTTTTTTTTTTTTTTTTTTTTTTGAAGTGGGCCCCCGGCCCCTTCGCCACTTTTAAAAACTCTACGCCGGCCCTGAAGCTGTTCGTATAAGTTACGAACAACTTACGAGCGACTGCATGGTGATCAGTTCTGATGTGCTACCATAATTTCCATAATTCAGCACAAGAACTGGTTACCAGTCGCTCGTAAGTTGTTTAAAAACAGCTTCATGAAACACCCCCTGACCCTTCACCTGAACCGTCACCCTTTTGAATAAAACATCTTTAAAAAAAAAGAAGACATTTTCACTCGTTGAGTCCCATGCATAATGCATTTATAATGTGTTTTGATACATGAAAATAACTTTTTTTTTTTCATTGCAGACGGAAAATGCCATGCATCGATAGGGGAAGGGGAGGTTAACATTGACCCCTGCCCCAACCATGGCCTTGTATCCCCCTGTGAAAACTGAACATGGAAATTGTTAAAGTGGGTATCTCACAAAGAGGCGAATGTTTGCGAATGTATAGCGATTATTTTGGCCCATGCAGGGTTCGAAAAAAAGTTGCAATCAAATTAAATATCAGTTGCAATCAAGATCATAAACAGTTTTTATTGCCACAAACAGTTTTCCGTTTCGCAAATTTGTCGTAGAGAAATTTTGAATATGTTCAAAATATCTTTCCGACCAGAAAATTGTTTGCAAAAATGAAAACTGTTTGCGAATTTATTGCAACTGTTTACAAATTTGATTGCAAGTGTTTACGAACCCTGACGACGATAAATTCACTACGTTCCTATCATTCGTCGCTCAGTGAGATACCCCAAATAAAGGGGAAATCCAGTCCAAATATAAGTTAGTCTGATAAGAAAGAGTGAAATATTTCGAGTTCAATGCTGAATCTAAATCGAAAGACAAATAAAGAAGTTATTTCATTTCAAAGTTTCGCTATTTTTTCAGGAAACAGTTCTTGAATATTCAATATAAATACATATGCAAATGACAAAGTGACCACCCATGTCATTCCCTCACAACTCATTTATACCATAATATAATGTGTCATAAAATTTTGAAATTTTTTAGCTCAAATACTCATAATAACTGATTGCTATTCTGAAATATTTCACCCACGCAGGAATAACGTCATGTTTCAGACTTTTATGACAGAAACATTGAATTTTCGTCATTATTTTTACACGATCAATGGAAAATTATGAGGGTATGATAATCATGATTAGCTCACTCATTTGCATACTCCTACCCATTGTACATTTACTGTTTGACATGTTTGGGAGAAATTATCAAAACTTCAAAATTTCATTACTTCCTCATTTTTCATCCGATTTCAATCAAATTTTTACCGTTGAACTTATAAAATTTTACTCTCTTTTATCAGACTAACTTATATTACTTTGCACTGGATTTCCTCTTTAATACTAAGATGTTGTTATATGTGTTGCAAAGCTAATGGTGATTCATCCGCAGGTAAATGGAATTGATGTACACATGAAAATCCATATTTATTAACACCATTGTGATGAGTAGGCCTACTGTAAACAGTATGTACGAATGTTTCTATGTTTCCTAATACATAAACTTATTTGTTAGTGGGGAAAAGAAAAGTTGCGCTTCCGATTATGAAAAATATCAATGCCCCAGTCACACAATGCACTGTATAGCGTCCGGTGTTGCGTTGAAAAAAAAATATATATATACTAGCTGCCTCGGCGCGCGCTGCGCGCGCGCCTCGGCAGCTAGGCTCGGCGCTACGCGCCTCGGCGTCCCTTGTCAAGAATAGCGAGGTGCCCGCACCTCGTCAGGGGCCCGAATACCGTCACCCCGCTTAAAATTGTTTTAAGCACACTAAACAAAAAAATTATGACCGGGAATGTGTTCAGTACGCTGGAAACTTGGCAGGGCCACCACAACCAAGCAAATTTTGGTGAAAACCGAACAGTTTTTGCGAAAATCTGAAACATCCAGCGTGGGGTGCATTATTTATGACCAAAAGAGGACGTCCTACGACCTCAGACTTAGCCAAGGCCTGGAGCTGTAGAATAATTTTAGCCAATCACAGAGATCCTTCATGGACTCAGAAAAATTATTACAAGCAAAGAAATGTATTTTAGAATGTCTCTTATTGGCCAAAACACCTACCAGGGGTTCGAGCCTGCTGAGAAAGTAATCAATATTCATGTTTACAGCGCGCATGTATCTTTGTTGTCCCAGCAACTGCAGTGATTTCTTACGCGCGGTATCGTGATATCGATCGATCTCCTCAGAGAGTGCGTGGATATCTGATGATAAACCTAGCTAGCTGTGTGTGTCGAATTCCATCTACGTTAGTGAGTGTTGCGTAACTTCTCTAGGTTTCCCGTCCATTTCTCCCTCTTTTTTCTCTTTTGCTTTCTTATCATTCTATATCTTTTATTTTCAGAGTACAATCGAACTTTTCAGAGTGTTTTGTTCATTATTTTCAGTGATTATCTCGTTTGCAACAATTTAGAGGTGAGTTTTTGTTCGAGTGTTTGTTGAGTTTTTTGATTGAACACGATGTAGATTATCTACGTGTGTGCGAGAACATCGTTCTTTGTATGGTACCCACTCGTTTGTTTTCGAGTTAGCATTTTTACCGTAAAGTGTTTTCATCGTTCGTCTTCCAGGCATCGGGTTTTCACCCTAGTTTTCCTCATCGTAGTTTTTTACCTCGATTTTTTTTTTTCCGGTGCAAGATGTTCTGTGTATTTTTTCTACGGTAAAATACCACTGTCGATAGTCTTCGTGTATTCATTACTTGTTTTCCACCTCCGTTTCATTTTTGTGTATAACTAATGTCTAGCTAGGTCTCGTTTGCTGATGTGTTTTGTGAGAGTGAAGAGTATGTGATGATGATGGGAATGATATTCAGGGATTTGCTGTGGTTGAGAACTTGAGATGAAAGTGATGATGATGTTAATGTCCATGATTCTGGTGATGTTGATGTACGAACCCTTATAATGCAATTTATTTCGTGTGACCATGAGCATGACGTTGATGGCGAGTACGACATGACACGAGTAGCCTAGGCCGATGACAAGAGTGACACTGAAACGGTGCTGATGCTCGCTCGTGCACAGACAGGAATGGTCTAGAGACCTGCATTTTATCTTTTTTTTTTTTTCATTTTGCTTGTTCATTCGGATTTAGTGCTACCAAAATTTGTGTCTCTAAAGAAACTCAACCAAAAGCTTGACAATAAGTTTGCATTAGGTCTTATCTGTAGTGAATATTAGATCTAAATGGCGATGCTAATTTATTTAGTTTTCATTTAGAACTTGATGAAATCCCGTTTTCTTTGCTAATTTTTCAACTAATAAATTATTTAGAATTGTACTTATATTTATAATCTGATGTACTGCGTTCACCATTGTGTTAAATCAATAAAAAAAAAAGAGCCTGCTGAGCAGGTATTTCATTCTGTCCTCTTCATTTCCTCCCTATCCTTTTTGTTTCCTTGCTGTCACTTTCTTCTTTGACCCTGGATGGAAAAAAAATCCCATCTTGCCATGTAAAGACAGAACACATACCATCATGAAATATTATGACATTAAACTAATAAAAGAAATATGTAAGTGATACAAATTCTTATTTGTGAAAATAAATGATAAATCAAAGGTGAATTCTGTGAAGCAGTTCTTTCAAACTTCCAACAGCTTCGATAATGAAGCAAGTGAAATCTGAAAACTATCGTGGCAACAAGTGATATCGATAGGGAATTCTGACTAAAACTGTCACACCATTTGATGTTTGAATTTGTCTTTTTTTTATTGGCTAGGGTTATAAAACTATAAACACCACCGATAAAATCACAATCGCTCTCAATTACAATCTAACAGGAGCAGAAGTGTAGGTACGACTCTAGGCGTTTTCACATCAGCCCGATGTTTCGAAATAGCGCGCTATTTTCTGACTTGGGGAAAAAAAAATATCTCGAGCTTGGATTTTTATCGGGCTGATGTGAAAACGCCTTCTGTATCCATGGGCAACTGCGGGGAACTGCAAGAAGGCGCATGGAATTTAGACTTGAGTTAAGAATTTTTGTTTATTATTACTTTTTTATTCAAAAGTCTTTTTTCTCTCGGACTGAAAAAAACCCCCAAATATTTCATATTACGCTTCTAAAATATATAACGAATATATCAAGTATTTTAATCGTGATTTTATGAAGAATTAGAATTATTACGAAAATATAAATACTACACGGGCTGAACAATGAAGTCTAATTTCGCCCCAAGAATTTGCAGCACACCGCGTAGCTGGTGCATTCCTAGCGTTCTTGTCGCACTCAATGCATGCAGCAGTCACATTGCACATGTTACAGTACACGTTGTATGAGTACCTAGTTCAGTTATCTCATTCCTGATCTCGAGCGAGGAAAACCTTGAAAATCCTCTCAAAACTAAGCCAAACATGATTTTGGGACATACATTACAGTGTCAAGACCTTTTCAGTGGACATTGATTTCGCTATTTGTCTGTTTTAGCTATTGAATGTACGACTTCTTACGTCCGATTTGTTTGTACCATGCCATGTGTATCTACATACAAGCCATCGCGATCGAAGTTTGAGGGATAGCGATAACACGTGCGGAGCAGACATGCGGATTCTAGCACAGGGTAAATGAGTAGATGAACGTATCACGATTGTAAAACAAATCTTTTTCTATGTCTCTGCAAAATTGAATTAGGCTATCTAAGCATAGATAAATTATGATACATTATAGAATAGATTAGCCATAGCAAGAACTTGCTTACATGAGAGTTAGTTGATAACGTTGCAAAACAAAAACCCCGTCATTGGGCCGGATGCATAAACGCTAGCAATTGCTTGTGCTAGCCTTTTACTCGAATCCGTATGCATAACAACAAGCAATTGCTTGCGAGCAGAAGATCTTGCTAGCAAGTACAAGCAATTGCTTGCTGTCCGCAAGCAATTGCTTTAATAGAGACCAAGCATTTGCTTAAAAACGTATGCATAAAACATACCTTTTGCTAGTTCTTGCTAGCAATTGCTTACGATTTTCCAAGCTCTGTAAAATGAGCTTGAGCTTTTGCTTATCTGGGACGTTCCCTTTTAAGTATCATTTTCATATTCATGGAAGAAAGACAACAATTGTGAAGGAGTGGTATAAATCTACAAGAAATTACTCTTAAGTAGAGTAAGAAATTTTTCATTTCAACAACGGGAATGTCCAGTGGTTAGCACGCAAAATTTGATAAAAAACAGGTAGGATGTCTCACTTCGGTGGAGAGCAAGGAGACGTCTCTTCACGTGCGATCTGGCAGATGCGGGCTATTGTAAGCAGTGGTGGGAATCAGCCAGTAATACGAGTGTGTGTATAGTTGTGTGTGTGTGCGTCTGTGTGTGCATTTATGCGTGTCATTTCATGGCTCTTCTGCTATGTCAGGAAATGTTTCCGCACACACATGCCCTTTCAAATGCATGCTGCCACACTCGCCTTTGTTCTTGTGTTCGCACAGGCGTGACGCTATTGTTCGAACCCTAAGCAATTGCTTGCTGAATGCAAGCACAAGGTATGTGCACAAGCAAAAGATTATGCATATGTATTTAAGCAATTGCTTGAGCTACACCTTTTACTAGACGAGCTTGTGCTTTTGCTTGAAGCAATTGCTTACAAGCAATTGCTTGTTTTATGCATTCGGCCCATTGAATGGAATGTCCCAGCGCTATCTCTGGGGGCTCGAGGACACTATGGACACGTCGATTTGCAAGTGGGTAAGATGTGATTACAGATAGGTTGAAATGAAGATGATTTATGAATAAAATACACAGAAACATAATATTTTTTCATTATACCTTCACAGTTTATTATTTCTTTTCATAAAATTGACATAAACTAGTGCTGTATTGAGTCAACTAAGTGCACATTCGCACGAGTGTACACGCATCATCCCTCCTGCCTAGTGGGAATGACACAGGCAGTTTTTCAATGCAATGACCTATGAATGCCCTTGGCGTTCCGCCTGAGTGCACCGAGCAAGTGCGAGCAGCAGCAGCAGCAGCAGCAGCAGCAGCAGTAGTTCGAGACTTTTATATATATAGATATACTTCGTGATTCTATCCTTCTATGAAGAGTGCTCGATATCCTCAAAGGAAGACCTATAGACAAAAGTATTGGAACAAGACTTTAGTCCACGCGGTTGACTGCAGGTTCATCCGTATTTACTGCAACTCTGAGTTTCATGCAACATCCATGAGGCGCAATCATCAGGCAATTGCCTGATGATTGCGCCTCATGGAGGTTGCATGAAACTCAGATTTGCAATAAATACGGATGAACCTGCAGTCAACCGCGTGAACTTGTTCCAATACTTCTGTCTGTATAGTATATGTATATATATATATATATATATATATATATATATATATATATATATATATAATATAATATAAATTTCCCGGATAATCTGCGTCCATCAAGCCACAGATATAGTTCTGGGCGATGGGTCACTGTCTCACGAGATCAACACCCGCGAGTCATAGCCCACGATCGAGTTCCCCATTGAAAGAAGGTCCATGACTAATACAGCCCATATATTTTATGAGTTCAATATTACAGGCAAATATATAGGCCCACGAGTTCTGCACAATAAGTAAAACAGTCCATGGGTTCGACTTCGACATTATACAACAAAACGACGGGACTTGATGTGTGGGTCTCGCCTTGTTGGTTCAGTGTCGAACTCATGGGCTGAATGACTCATGGGATGGGCTGTAAAACTGGTGGGACTCATGGGCTGTATAATCCATGACCCGATACGTCCACATACGGATATTTACGCTTTTATACGGTTATACCTGCGTAAGTCTGCATCCACGGTGACTCCCCGCCAAATTAAGAAAATTTCAAAATCTCCCAGGCTTGGTGCCGTAATTTTTCACGAATAATACTTACGACCCTGCCGATGCCTGCGTCCGTGCTGCGTCCACTTATCCGTATCTATCTGCGGCCGACGTAACTCAACGTAAGCGACTGTGTGACGGGCACAGCAATGGGGAGGGAAGATCTCGCTCTATACGCTATCAAGCGCTTCTATACTCCTTGATAAGAAGTTCGAGGTGGGCGGGAAGTACAAAGACTCCCCTCCAAGGAGCAGACAAAATCATTCTCTATTGTCTTTTTTTTTTTTTTCATGTTATCTGTTGATAATAAGATGTAGGCCCATTGTGTTGAAAAATTATTGGCAATTCATTCGCAGGTAAACAATGAACATTTTTTTTTCATTGTTATTATTCCGACATTAAAGGCATTATTTACCATTTGCAGATGAAACGAAAACCAATCTTTAGTGCTTCAAAATAGTTCTAAAATGTGAATTAGGGATAGAAACAACCAATGTAAAAAAAAAAATGTTAATCAGTATTGTATAATCAATGTTATAAGTATTGCTAAATATACAAAGCATGCAAAATGGGAACAATATTTATGAGAAAATTGCATCCAGAATAAACTGTCTACAGGTATGGTTTATTGGGGAAAAAATAGTGATATCTCCTTACATAGCTATTAGGCTGTATATTGCAAATTTTTTCATATGGTAGGATGTTTTATGATTTCCCTTACCTGACCTATACATTTTATAAAATATGATAACTCGAACATTTTTTTAATCACTGCTCCCAATGGTAAACAATACCTTTAAAATGATCGCTTTAAGGAAAACAATGCAAACAGTATGTGCGAATATGTATCCTGCTAAACTTATTGTCAGTCGGGAAAACAAAAGAAAAGTCGCGCTTCATGAGAAAAATTAATACGGAGGGAAGATCCTACTGTATACCGCATGGATACCAAGGCAAAAGCACAAAGACCCCCTCATGCAGTTAATTGTCTTTTTCTTTTCATCTGTAAACATGCATTGTGTTGAAAGAATGTTGGGAATTAATTTGCAGGTAAACGGTGTATACATAAAATTCCGACATTATAAAAACATCATGATGAGAAATGTAAACAATGTGCGAATGCTTATGTTTCTCACCGCTGAACTTATTTGTTAGAGGGGAAAAGAAAACAGAAGTCTAAATTGCTCCATTGGAGACGTCAAGGGGGACAATCATTGGGAGCGAAGATTCCACTCTGTGCCATAATGAAAGGCAAGGTCGAGGTGGGCGGGAAGTACAAAGACTCCCCCTCGATCCAAAGAGCAGACAAACACATATTTTAATTATTTTCGATTGTCTTTTTCACATCATCTTGACATTATTTTGAAAAGCGATTAATTCTTTTTCCTCGTTCAACCATGCATACAGTCAATATTATACTTGGCAGTCTGGTACACTGCTCAGTTAATAATACAGTTCGATTTTTTCCTGCATTTTCCACGGAAACCATTCATGAAAATGCATGTGTATCTGACAACAACAAAATAGAAAAAATGCATTCATAGTAATCAAACTATGATAATCACGACAATCTTAAGTATTTGTACATAATGCTATGGAATCAAAGAAATCAATGGTACACTTACGCCTATGTAAAACGGGGATAAAGACATGAATCTGCCATCTAAAGCAAGACAGTGCTTGATAGTAGGCTTCACACATTGTTATCTGTGAAACCAACACATCCTCTTTATGGGTCTCAACATCCACCGTTATGTGGAACAAAACATCATCAACAACAAGCGACCAAAACATGCATAAATAAACAAATTAACAAAAAGGAAATAATAAACATGGTTAGATACCCAATATTTTTTCTTTCAGTTTTATTGTAAAGTGAGCATGGTTTTCTCCATCAAAAAAAAAAAAAGTTCTAGTCAATCATAGTCAATATTGAATTTCCTGGGCCTGACGTAGATTTTCTTCTTTTCTTTTCACTGAAAGAAGAAAAGTCATTTCTGTTTCGTATTTTTGAAGCGTTTTTTTTTAAATCTAAAAGATACTAAAAGCACATACATACATCCAAAAAAAAAGAAAAGTTCAAGTCAATCATAGTCAATATTGAATTTCCTGGGCCTGACGTAGATTTTCTTTTTTTCACTGAAAGAAGAAAAGTCATTTCTGTTTCGTATTTTTGAAGCGTTTTTTTTTAATCTAAAAGATAGTTAAAAGCAAATACATTCACTGTTGTCAGCACATAGAGCAGACTGCAGCAAGGAGATCTCTTTCTGCTTTGAGAGTACTAGACAGTCCTAATTACTAATATAATACGCTGTTTTACACCTGTCCACATGGCACATCTTGTAACCAGTTTATAATCACGCATAACTTCAGCGGAGAGCAATATTGTCTATACTTCAGCCATGCATGGCATAATCCCTTCACTGACTTAGCGTGTTTTTGGTTCGATATTGTACACAAGTGCCATTGGGTAAACTGTGCAGCTATAATTCAGCGCTGTGGATATGATTTAATAAAAAGTTGTAATAATATTTTAAGAAAAAGAAGTTAAAGCATCTCGATTTAGAAATACATAGGAGTTATATGATTATTTAGTAATGCCAAAAACGTTCAAATCAATGTGGAACATTTAAAAATTAATGTATAATGACGTCAATACCAAGGGTTTATCTTCGACAGCAATTTCGGAGTAGTCTATAATTTTGCAAAACCTTATGAGTCCAAATCCGAAGCCACTTGTGTTAACATTATCCATTTTCTGGTTTATTGTAAGTCGGGATAAAGTATCATGTAAAGTATAAAGGAATAAAAACGCTTCAAAATGCGAATAAGAAAAGACTTCTTCTTTCATTAAAAAAAGAAAAAGAAAAAAAAGAAGAAGAAGAATCTACGTCGGGTCCTGAAATAAAGATTATACTACATTGGCGGTTCTTCAATGTGTGTTGATTGACGTCGATGTTTAGCCACTGGATCTTTGAGATTTCACAACAGGCAACTATCTCCCACGCCTTTCGAGGTTTCTTCCTATAGTTGTATTTTTAGTAGACTATCACCTTCCGGCCAGAAGTATCTCATCTCTACAGGTGAGTCTGTGGTCAGCTGCAGCCCCAAAGCAGCCCCTTCAGAATCGTGCCATCTATCGACGAGTGATCAAAGAATAATGGCTAAAAACGTTTAGACTATTAATACTAGAAAACCCGATATGCTTTATAGCTTCAGCTCAGTCATTTTGAGCATTCATTCAGTAAAATTGCTACATATACACTTCTCGATAAACTTTTGACACAGAGGTACGCACTACAGACCATCAAAAGCAATGAAATTGGTTGAGAGGGATGATGTCCATCTCGGGTTGTTATATGGTAGCGCGAAAAGTGATGTTGACCGTTAGAAATTAGTTACAAAGGGTTGGTCTTCAAACAGTCAGGCATTCATTCATTTATTTTGGCAAAATATAACACAATACACAACTTACAGGTCATTACAAAGAAACCATTACATGCCAGGACTCCTAAGAAGCAATTATGTGCTTGTGGCTGGAGCCCTCAAACAAAAACGGTAAAATACATACAATCAACCAACACTTGTTATGACATTGACCAATGCATACAGAAGATTAGTCAAAATTTAAATAAAAATAACACATATGTGTACTTAATTCATCTGTTATCAAACACAAAGACAAACCTTACTTTAATCTGTTGGCAGACACACACACACACACACACACACACACACACACACACACACACACATACACATCCATCCTAAGTGTACAGAGAATAAGAGGTGACAAAAAAAAAGTATATAGGGGAAGAAAGGAAGTCTAGTCAGTCATGGAAAAGCAAAAGCGGTATAAAGGAGAAAAAAAGCGTTCTGAAGCAAAATCGCGAGGAGATGTATATCGATCAAAAAGCTGGAGAGGATATACCAAGCAAAAACGACTGAAGTATATAATAGAGGTGACCAGAAGAAAAATGAATAATAAATCAAAGTGCTTAATGTCATCACCTCACGAGTCTCCCATCAACCTCACAGAAATCTTTACTATCTTTCTGATAACAAGATAACGTTTCTTTTCAGACAAAAGAAAATCAAACTTGTGTGTTGCAGTTACTATGGCAGATCAAATTATTGTAGACATTGAATAGCAGATACAATCAGGACGCCGAGGGGAATGGGTGGTAGCATCTAGGATATCAAGTCCCCCTCCCCCGGGAAAAAAAAAAATGATGGTACAGCTTTTAGCATTTTTGGAGATGCTTAGAAACCACTCTATGAAATGTTAAAGAACGAAATGAATTAAATATGAAAAAGCTTACAATTCTAAGAGGAATTCGAAATTTAATTGAAATAGGCCCTAGCCTAAATCGGGTTTGAAATGGTTGAGATATCTAAAAACAAAGTAAAACAAAGCGACTGAAGTGCTTATAAAAGGTGGGGCCCACTTTTTACTAGGGTCGCCTTGTTTTGGATATCTGAAAAACAATTTTTCATCAAATAACCTTCTAATTCCTCTTAGAATTATAATAACCATGATAACATGCTTTTTCATAGTTCCATGAGGTTTCTCATTAAAAATCATCGTAAAAAACGTTGGAAACCTGAAGCCCCATCTCACCGGAAACTATACCATCCCTTTAACTTGAACATGGGCTGGAAATAGAATAGAATAGTATGCCTTTACAGATTAATGCTCGTTAATAAAGCGCTATTCATTTTCTTTTATGAGATATATAATCATAATCAGCTTTCTACTCTTCTGCTAGTTTATAGGCGCCCTAAGAGCAGGTGTTTCCTCACTTTTGCTATAATTGATATAATGGAATAACATTTCTTGGGAAAGCAAATAATTTGAAATCATCAAAATCACAACTGCATAGATGACACATCAGAGTATACAGAAAAACCAGCATTTAAAAAAAAAAAAAGACAGGCATAATATTATATACATCACATCATGGTGTCAAATCTCCTCACACCACAAACTGTATCACCGGTCATGAGTAAGCTCGTTGGTCACATAATATCTGCTGCCCTCAACGTATTGTCTTAGCATATCGAGGCAAGCTTTTCTTCTGATGATTTAGCTACGTTGTTGTTGCAAATCAGTCAGTCGAGTGAAAATTGGAAAACGCCGCCAACATGGGGAAATCTTTTGCCAACTTTATGTGCAAAAAATTCTTTCATCCTTCGTCATACGCAAACATCAAAAGAGTGAGTTTGTTTGTAGTGATAGACTCGTTAGAATCATGGTGTCTGCATCTATGGTGTAGAAACGTTAACATTTACTTTACATTGTTAGTCCCACTCGTTGACGTGTGTGCGGGTTGACTCTTTCCTTTGAATTTCATAGAGACCTAACGTTACACGTACGTAGTAAATGATGTACACTGTAAGGTATTAAGCTGTAATCTCTGGGTCAAGATACAATGTATAATTGAACAAAATTATTTTAGAAAATCTCTTTGTCAAGAATGGAGGAAAGAACTTCGCAAGAGTTCCTTTTGAGACAGCCACCCAAAAGTGAGTGAGTGCATCTGTGCGTATCGCAAAGCAAGGTTAGGTTGTAAGTCATAAGTGTTAGAGTTGTATAGATCTGCACTATAGTGTGGTTGGGGTGGCTGTCTCAAAAGGAAGTCCTTCCAAGAACTTCATGTAAACAAACAGATAACGCTATTAACTCATTACGCTGTCAATCACAGGATAGATTTTGTGATAGGGTCAGAGACAGAGTACCAGTCAGTAGAAACGGTCTAATGTTAATCAGTATTCGGTCACCTACCGGTATTCTATTCGGTCTCTTATCACTAATCACCAGCCAGTAAGTTCTACTGTCACAACACACGCAAATCACATCAATTCACATACTTGCACACTCATTCACAACAGGAAACTCCCATAGCCCCCTCCAAAAATCCATCCAAAATCCCAAATTTCACCGTCAAAAGTGCAGAATCGGCGCAACTTTCCAGAAGCGCGCCTGGATTGAGCCCAGTTTTAAGAGTACGGGTTGCTGAAAAAGCGCTAAAAATCAAGAAGTACGCTGTTCTCTTGCGGGATTTTTTGCTTATGACAAGCTTGGAGTGTGATGGTATCCTCAAAAACACAAAAGAAAAACAAAAGTTCCGTACGTGCCGATGCAGTGTCTCGATGTACAAGGGTTGAGTGCAAGTGCCGATTCCCCAGTATTCAGTCACCAATGGGCGCCGCAACGTCGCCGATGCAATTGTGCGCCAACAAGGTAGCGCGCGGCGCGTTTTTCAGCTGCCTTGAACACGCATTGACTTTGAACACGCATATCGAATGACCGAATACTGGTCGCGGTGATCGTATTCTGGGGAATTTTCAAGGTGATATATTTTGGGATTTTGTGAAATTTTATGTGATATTTAAAGATAATAAAAAGTTTTGGTACCTCAAAAGTTTCCCTGAATTTCCGTGTTTCAGGTTAAAGTATCTATCATATAACTAACACTGTGAGACTTACTCGCCCCAAAGTGCTCTCATTTCTTAGTAATCATGCAATTAACTGCGACCAGCAGCCCCATACGCATAGCGACCAGCAGCCCCATACGCATAGCGTAATGGGGCTTCGCATTGTAGCATTCAGGATCATGACAGATTTAGTATCGCGGGTAAATATCAACTTAAAATCCACAAAATTCTTCAATTTGAAGACTTACCAATTAAGTTGATGTCTTGAAAACAGGCTTCGAGCAACGTTTGGTTCTGCCAATAGTCCCTTTCTGTTCGAATTGATGACTGAATGTGACTCTGTCGAGAGGACCTTGGGAGAGCTACATACACTGATTACTACGGCCAGCGCATACGCACACATCACATGCGAACAAATTTCAAATCCATGAACGGATAAGATGTTTGTGTGCGCATGCGCTGGCCGTCAATTCAGTGTAGCTCTCCCAATGTCCTCTCGATGGAGTCACATTCAGTCATCAATTCGAACAGAAAGGGACTATTGGCAAAACCAAACGTTGCCCAAAGCCTGTTTTCAATACTTCAACTTAACTGGTAAGTCTTCAAATTGAAGAAATTTTTGGATTTTAAGTTGATATTTACCCTCGATACTAAATCTGTCATGATCCTGTTAGCTACAATGCGAAGCCCCATGTAGCTATGCGTATGGGACTGCTGGTCGCAGTTAGCTACACAGTATGCGTATGGGGCTGCACGTTGCTGGTCGCAGTTATCATGCAGTAATGGTTTTGCACAATACGTGTACTACCTCGCCGTATGGCGGCGGCGGCTCTGGTACGAAACCATTATTGCATGATTACTAAGACATGAGAGCACTTTGGGGCGAGTAAGTCTCACTGTGTTAGTTATATGAAAGGTACTTTAACCTGAAACACAAACTAAGACAAGGAAATTCAGGGAAACTTTTGAGGTAATACCAAAACTTTATATTATCTTTAACAAAATCAAAATTGAGATTAAAGAAATTTGATATATTTGTTTCACATACATTGCTGTAGATATGATGTACATGTATTATTTTAGTTTGAAAAGTATTGCAGAAAAGCTTAAATGACCGAATACTGGGGGTTTTACCCTAAATATTTGCTTTGATGCGATGTTCTCACTCTGTGCTGTGTACATCCACATACAATTTTGTAATGCACATCCTTCATAGAAACTTCCATGCCAATGTTAAAGATTGTTTAATACTTACCTTGTATAGCTTGCTTTTTTTTTTTTAAAGGTGTATTGATCTTTTTTGCGTCTTCTTTGATAGGTTTGGCTTGCAGAACAGCGACATGACAGTGAAAAGAAAAAACAAGATGCTCTTAGAGCAGAGTATGAAAGGGAACAAGAAATATTTGATAACAGGTAAGATTAAATTGAGGAAAACCTGTGAAATCTTTTAACTGTATCTTCATTATACAATTGTGCATGAGCTATCTGAGAAAATGAAGTTATTGAGTCTGAGTGTTTGCTGTCAGAGTAAAAGATGTGAAGTTAGAAACCCCAAGTTTTTAAGTGACTTAAGTAAAAGCAACCAGTTCATAAATCATGAGATCATGCAAAAGACGGAAAGAAATGACTGTGATGTGAAAGTAGCTGGGCATAGGGTTGTAGGTCTCTGTGACACCGTATATTTAACATAATGAGATTCATTTGTAGTTGTTCACATTTCAGCATAATAAAATACATCAAGGGAAAGGGTAGGGTTATATTCACTGCCATCAATGTGTCATGTTTGTCCATTTCCTGCTCTAGAGGATGTGGAGACCAAGAAGGCGTGGACTGGATGTGTCTGACCTGGGATGAGGATGTGCCGCATTGGCTGCGGCCTGACCAGCATTGTAGTTTGCAGGCACAAACCCTTGTTGGTCATAATGGAGTCTGCGCCAAGACTACTACATGCACCACCCTGGCACAGTCCCATAGGCCCTGTGTTGTAGCTTCTCCCTGGGTTGAGAGGCTGCAAGTGCCAAGGTGGTGCATGTAGTAGTCGTGGCGCAGACTCCTTTACGACCAACAAGGGTTTGTTGGATAGGGTCACTCTTCACATGGATAATTGATGTTAGACATTCACACCACCTGCCCACAAATCTTGGACACCTGTAACAGAAAATTAAGATCAGGATTGAGTTGAGTCAGGGCATTGTCATCTTATTTTTGAAAGTGAGAATGTATTCACCCTGAGTTTGTTGTTTGTCATAAATTCAAATGACATCCTTGTTTTTGACATTACACCAGCCTTGCATTACATTCACTCAGCTCCCTGATGCGGAAGAACACAATCAAAATTGTGTATTGAGAGTGTGCCAACTCAAGCATTCGTCAGGTGCGCTAGTTGTTCAAGTGAACATGATTGAGATTCTTGTCATGGAAGTGAAAATTTCTTGGAAAGAACTAGTTATTAGCATTTTTCTTGTTATTGCTGTTATTGTTATGATTATCCAGGCAGTTGATGGGTGACGTCCGGGTGAAGCATGGGCTGACCTTCATGTATGAACCTCCGAAGGGCCTGAAACAGGAGGAGAAAGACACCGAACAGGAGTACAAGTTTGAGTGGCAACGGGGCGCCCCCAGGGAGGGCTTCGCCAAGGATATGGACGTGCAAGATCAGCCATTCGGTATCGCCGTCAGGAATGTGCGTTGCATTCGCTGCCGAAAGTGGGGTCACGTCAACACAGACAGAGAGGTAAGAGATATAATATCTTATGCCCTCCCCCCCCCCCAAAAAAAAAAAAAAAGAGAGAGTATTTATATATATATATATATATATACAGTGTATTGTATCATGTTAGGAAACCTGCCTGCCCTGAAAATGTTCTATCCCTGACTTTATGAGCTTTTCAGATGAAAGGTATAGTGTAGTATTGGTAGAGATGAGGATTGAGCTTTTAACTTTTTCTGAGATACTAAGAAACCACTTATAAATAAAATGTTACAGAGCATACCATTCTAAGAGGAATTCAAAGTTTACTTAATAGAAAATCGGTTTTGAAATGGCATAGATATCCAAAGACAAAGTAAAAGAAAACAATCATTATAATAGGTGGGCCCCATTTTTTATTCAGATCAGTTGTTTTGGATGTCTCTGCCATTTCAAAACCAATTTTCATAAAATAAACATTGAATTCCTCTTTGAATTACGTGTTCTTGTATTTCAACATTACATGGGTCCTGTCATTAATAATAGTAATTAAAGTATTGTAATGGTGTCATCAGTTTCACTTCTTTGTGCAATCCAAAATTTCAGTGGCCATAACTGTTTGAAGTTTTTCTGTTTGAATATGAATGTCAACCATTGTTCTCATATCAGATGTCCGAGCAGTTGCTAATTGAGGCAAGACCGTAATGACGTATAGAAGTTTTGTGAAAAAATAGAATGAAATAGTATCCGTGAATGTTCATCATTATCCATTTATACTGTCATGAAGTATTTTAGTGCCTCGTTGTCCATGGTGGTATTTTCAAATATTGTTTCACTAAAATTAGCTTTCATATCCTCTATTTCATTCACCAGTGTCCAATGTTCGACCAGTCCAAGGGAGATGAAGTGGCCGGCCCAAGCGCTGACCAGTCCGAGCTGATGGATGAGATGAGAAGAGATGGCTTGACCCTGAAGCAGAATGTGCTGGGCCGGAAAGTGAATGAAGGAGCCAGCAATCAGGTGTGTGTAATTATGACTACATGTTCATCATGAGATCTCTACTTCTACACAGGTCTGTCTGTCATTATTTTGTCATCAGTTGGATTTGAATGAGCTGTTTTCCCTTTTTAAAGGTGCATGGTCCCAGTGATTTATTTAAATGCGTATGCGGGCGCAAGGCACAAGTTTCCTATAGAGACCTATGCTATCGACTTCTCTTTGGCGCTTACGCTTTGGCCCACTTTCCCCGAGTCCGAAGAAGTCCGATTCAGTGTAGTCAGTGGTCCGATCACAGTTTGGCTCATGAATCGGCTGAGGGGGATGACAGCTTTAGCAAACTTCTTTGTGATGTCACAATAACAAGCACATATGCACGCACCCTGGCATTACTACAGACTGCGCGATGCGCAAAGAAGACAACAAAGGCAACGTTACTTAGCAACACCTACGCACTTTACTCTTGATGACAGCTCTACTTCGGTAAACTTCTTATCAATGCTAACGATGATCGGCAGTATCATCAACAGCACCATCTACACTACAGGGACTGTGCCCCTTTAATATATATACGTGTGTATATGGAATATACGTATTCAGATAATTTTTATAGCCCCGCCAAACAAAGTTTAAAGGGGGTATATAGGAATCAGCGGACGGTCGGGTGGTCGGTCGGGCGGGCGGTCGGTCCGTTGCAAATCTTGCGTCGCGAACTACTTCCTCAGTTTTCAACCGATTCCCATAAAACTTGGCACAGATGTGTGCCTTGGGTTGTAGATGTGCAAAACGTATTTTTTGACAGTACCCAAAAGTACGTTGCCATGGTAATGGCATATTATGGGCAAAAATGGGTACAAATCTTGCGTCGCGAACTCCTCCCACAGTTTTTGATCAATTTTTATGAAATTAGGTACAGATGTTCATCTGAATATGTTAATGTGCAAGACACATATTTCCGCAGTGGCAAAAAGTGTGTTGCCATGGTAACGGCATGTTATTGGTAAAATATAGGGCAAAATGCTTCATGGCAAAACTGCTTCATCAGTGTTCTTCCAATTCTCATGGAATTCATATTGAATGTTTGTCTTAGGATACAGGTCAGAATGACACATTTCTTGACAGTGACAAAAAGTATGTTGCCATGGTAACAGCTCACATTTTATGAGCCAAAATGATGGAAAATTTTGTGTTGCAAACTACTTCCTCAGTTTTTGCCCAATTTCCATGAAACTTGGTACAGATGTGCCTTTTGTGTGACATTTCTAGTTATCTCTGTCACTGTAGATTATTCATACAAGATTGGGATCTCTTGTATATTCTATCTCATTCAAAATAATTTGCAAGGATTTCGTGAAGGCTGCCAAGTCCATTAAGTGTGTCCCTAAGCTGGTTTACTCGAGTATGGCATCTACACCTGTCAATAGCATACCGGTGTATGCCAAAGAGGAGGCCAAATGTACATCCCCCCCCCCCATTGCTTGTTTGATGTTATAGAGATACACAAACTGCAAGGTCTTATCATTAGAAATGATGTGATCAAGCTATTTAAAAAGTTACATAATGGAAGGATGATAAGAATCTGAACGTCCAATTGACACCACATGCTGTTTGGTACATTGTAAGACACTTGTGACTCCATATTACTTTTTTTTCTATTCAAGATTTTAGCACTTGTCTCCCACAGATGGTCATACTATTCTGTTTCAGTGATTTTCATCTTCTTTGTGTAAGCTGTTAGACAAATCCAGTGTAATTCCTTTCCATTTCTCTTATTGTTGTACGATTTCTCTTTGGTGTTGGCAGAAATTGGTTGCCAGTAGCGACGAGGAAGATGACATTGGTCCGGAGGAGGCCTTCCTCAAGTCTCTCTCCATGAAGGAGAAGGTCAAATTACTGAAGTGAGTACCAACAGCAGCTTGGCAGCAAAGAATGTTTCATTGTGAACCTGAGGGACAATGATGTTTCATCTGCTAGCTGCAAATATGTGTTCAGCTCTCAGTTGATGGTGATATAATAATTGGAGGGAACTCCTCGGCATATATTCCAGTGGAGTAGTCTGGCCCCTTGTTGGTTTGACTTGGTATCCTGACACATCATCTCATACCCAAGCGAATAATAATACCGCAACTGTCATGAACATGTTGTGAAGCACATGATAAGCAAGTCATGCCAGTTCATTGACTTTTGTAGAAATCTTTCCTTATGAATGTTTGTTATTGAGTGAATAGCATCCACTTCCTACAGGAACTAAATTTTACTTTCTCATATATGTGCATTTAACCTGTTGAGGACGAGTCCCGAGTATACTCGGGCAAGCATCTATGGGAAATACGTGTTGCAGCAAAATCAAGCCATCCTTAACGGGTTAATGGAATGCCAATCATTTGTTTTGTTTTTATTTTTTTGCATACACTGGAGTTCAGCAAGTCAGTTGGTAGATGAGCTACATTTATCATGTTATACAGGTCTCACTGTACCTTTGAGCAAGCCTGATGTCTAGTCTGTATATATCTTTGTCACTTTGAGAGGCTTAGAACAGGAGAATTCATGCGCTGTTGATAGAGGCATTGCTCTGATACTAGTAATTCAGAACATATCATTTTCCAAGGGATCTTTGCTTGGCTTTAGCCTTGGAACACACCAAGGACACATAACTGTCAAAATATACCCTTTAGAACTTGAAGGGAAAGAGCTGTACTAAAGAATGTCACTATGCATTATTTTCACATAATGTTTTTGATTTGGTTGAGCAAAACCAGCAGTCCCATGATCAAGTGAAGAATGACGTAAGATGATAGTGAAAAAAGTTTACATTATGATGATTATCAATGTTGATTTTTTTGCTGTTTCTTGTAGACATTAATGCAAAATTGGGAATATATCTGATATGACTACCATGTTTTGCTTTCATTTGAATTGAAACAGAAAACTTGAGAAGATGGAAAAGAAGCAGAAGAGGCTGAAATCAGAGAAATCAAAAAAGAAGAAAGACAAGAAGATGAAGAGCAAGAAGAGGTCACATCCCTCAGATGGAGACAATAGCAGTGAGGATGACAGGAAAGACAGAAGGAAGGAAAAAGACAAAAGAAAGAAGAAGGTCAGGTCTGATTCTCCATCCGACAGTTCAGCTACAGAAGAAAGAAGAGGGCAGTCCAGCTCCAGGCATCGTCATGACGACAGGAAGATCAAGAGAGAACCAGACAGTGATGAGGAGGACAGAAGGAAGATGCATGGTGAGAGCAGGAGGAGAGATGGCTACCAGAGATTGAAGAGCGAACCACAAAGTGGAAGGGGTGACGAGAGACGAGGCAGCCGAGAGGAAGGAAGCCGGAGGAGTGGGTTTGGAAAAGTGAAAGTTAAAAGGGAGAGAAGGAGTTCAGATTCTGACCATGGCGTAACAGATGGTAGAAGCAAGAAGGAAAGGAATCACAAAGACCAGAGTGCGCGGAGGTCAGAGAATGGTCACCGTAGTGACAGGGACAGAAGAGAGAGGAGGGAGGAGAGATCAAGGTATGATGAGAGAGATGAGATGAGACACCGCCACGAGGAGCACAGAGACACTCACCACAGAAGGCCTGATAGGGACGATGACGACCGCCGAAGTCGTCACCGTGATCGTAGCCCAGGGAGAGATGAGTACGACAGGAGAAGGGGTCACGACGGCAGCGAGTGGCCCGACAAGAAGAGACGCTACCATCCATCCTCTGAAAGCTCCGAGGAGGACTCTTCTTCAAGTTCTGAACGTTCCACTCCAGAGAGGGAACGAAAGAGACGGAGATAGATAGACCTGTTCTCATGAGAATGTTTTACATGTTGTCCAGCTACTTTTTAGTGGGATGTTACCAGTTACAGCATTTGCAAATCAGAAGTACCAGAAGTTTTTAAAAGAAACAAGGCCTCTCACATCAAGGTGCTGTTATGGAGAAATGAAATACAAGGTGTAACTTTGCTTGAATCAGGAGAATACTTTTAGGCATTAAGCAGGAAGTTACAGCTTATAAAAATAAACTTGATTATCGCAGGCTGATTATGAAGTTGGGGGCAAGTCACTGAGAACTTTCCACCTATTTAATATGCAAAGTTTCATTGAATAATCATTTTCTTTGAATGTCTTGTTTGCACGATCCAAATTCACAGTAAGTCAAGAAGAACACAATTGTTCATGCTATCTCTTGCTTCCAGGAAAGGAGACTGCCTCAAGAAACATGAATTTTACTGTTATATACAAAGCATGGAGAGTTCTCTTTGACTAATCACAAATTTATTTGCTTCTCTCTAGCGACCTCCAGATTTCAGAATGTCCTAACTACTGTACTCCTTCCTCCATTTGTTCTGGTTTTTGCTGATTCACAGAGATTTTATAAATTTTCAAGTAATTAAGAGTAATATGCCATGCGTGTTTCCTTAGGATCATCACAACCTATAAGATGACAGCACTTGTTCATTATCACTGGAATACTAAATGTCTGCTGCAATCAGAATTAAGTGTACAGAGACTAATGTTTGATTTTCTGAGTTAGGTTTGAATTTAAGCTTTATGCAAAAAGGCCCAGATTTCCTGTGGACCAGTCCAATGCATTCCCTGCCAGTACATTTGTAATGTTTCCTACATGTGTAAAGGAGATAAGAGTGATATCTACAAAAGCTGTGATATTTGTGCCTGTTGTTCCAGTCCTGATTAATATATGCTGTGTGTGGATTCTTTTTCGGGATCTGTCCAGAAAAGTCGGAGCTTGTTTTCTAGCTCTGCCAAGTGTATCTAGCGTATCCGGGCAATTACCCCGAGAGGGCAATTACCCCCCGGCCAATTACTGGTTGGTGGTAAGGTTAGAGTAGAGATTAGGGTTAGGGTTAGGTTTAGGGTTAGGAGTTTGGGTTAGGGTTAGGGTTAGGTTCAGGATTAGGATTACGATTAGTGCCAGGGGAAGGGTGCGGGGTAATTGCCCAGGGGGTAATTGCCCTAGACCCGTATCTAGCTTTAGCTGCCTGTTTTACAATAGTGTACGCTTCTTGTTTTGAAGACTCAACTAAGTTGTCTCCTACATGATTAGGTATGGATTTATATGTTTATCACCCACGGGGCGAATTGATATCTGTGAAGCTTGTGAAAGTAGAATGGAGCAGAGCAGGAGAGTAACATTGAGCAGGGCAAAGGCTCGGTGGTGACAGAAGGATATTTACTTTTACCTGTCATGTTTTTGATTCTTATTGTCTTGCCATGTGACTGGTTTGTATATGAAATTAATGTGATAACTCTTTTTTTTTTCTCTCTCTCTCTCTTTTTTTTTAAAGATAGATAAAGTCATTGGCAGGTGTATTGTGGTATGTTTTTAGAATTATCATGAATTTCCAAGCGACATAAGTGGCTGTTGATAAAAGTCTTAGTAGCATGTTTGAAATTTCTTGTACCTATTGTACATTTCTTGGCCCTGTCCTGACTGTGTATATTGTATTAGTAGGTCTAAATTTGTCTCCTGGGGCCTGTGATAGAAATGATTGCATTTATCAAAAGCTGCAATAATTGCAGTTGCTGCATAAAAGATAAAAACAAAAATATATTGGATTAATTGTTTGTGGCCTTTGCTGTAGTAACTGTAATTATTGCAGAATTGATTGGTGGCAAACTTTTATTTGGTCATAAATCAATTTTCCTATGAGATTATCCTGTCAAATTATCTCTGACAAAGGACAGTTTATGTAAATAAACTTTGCAGATGTTTCTTTTCCTACAGCCTTATAACAAAGCATTTCATTCACCTGCTTCCTCCCATTAAGTTCTATGAGCAGGAATTCACTTAGTTGTTGCTAAAAGTAGGGCAAACCTCCAGCAAGCTTTGTGCTTGTCAAGGGCAACTTTTGTAAAGAAAACATGCATAAAATCTAAATACATTACAGAACCGGTCTATTGAGAGAGCACAGACCCACTACACATAGATATTCATCACTGGTTTCTTACTTCATGCACTGTTTCTGTCAAAAGCATCACCATGAACATGCTTTTCTGCTTTGATCTCATCATCACCACTGACAGCCAGTCTAGATAAAAACAGCACGGTGCTCTTAGAAATCTAGAAATTACATGCACAGAAGATAATAACTCTTAAACCAAGAAAAATGCATTCATATGTGCAGTTGTAGCATATTCTTGTATTTGGGAATCATTGCTAAAGGAATTTCATTTTCAAAATGCACATACTTAAGAAGAGAAAGCAAATAGTTTGACAGGTTTGATGTGATTTGTACTCAAATTTGTCCAATCTTTTGCACATCATTTCAGAGTAAACATGGAGAGTAATGGTAGACAGTATGTATGTCCTACCATTAAGCAATGCTATGCATGCCTCCTAGTGTCCACTTCAGTAATTATCAATTCTGTGAAACAAAATTTGTCATGTTTTGAGGTTTGCTGCTCCCCATCATTGATGTTTGTATTCAAAGGCAGTTGAGTCTGAATACACACCTCGGACAATAAAACCGAAATGAGTCGGCCAATGAAACGAATCAGTTATCATAAATTCAAGGGGCTCAAAAGTCTTGGTCAGAAGTAGAGGAGAAAATCTGAAATTTTACATTCATGTCAAGAACTGGAGAAACTCTTGACATTATTTATTCAAGTTTGTTGCACTTGTGATGAACTTGGAACAATCAGTAATTCGACCAAGGAGAATATGTGGTGAAGGTCAAAGGTCAAAGTTCACAGTTAGTTTAAAGATTGTCCTGCCCATTCAGGACATCAAGAAATGTAAAAATTGATTTCAATACAGATACACTTGTGAACTGATGACATATTTTTGTACATGGTTTGTATCAACAATGCCACTTTCCCCTGAAATGCACCTGAAACTGTAGAATTTTGTAGCCTCTTTATTTTATCTCCAAATTAATATGATGAAACCTTTTCCATTCTGTTTGTTTAAATGTAATCAATAAAAGAGTTATCTCTAACATGCAGTGTAACTTTGCAAGTAATTTGCAGTTTTGCTTTTGACTGTTGAAACTACATGTATTAAAGGTTATAGGGGATACCTTTTACAGAACTCCCAAAATGCAGCAAAACATTAAATACGAACCTCAGGGGACTTGTTTAGGCCACTGCTGAGAAATTTGGAAGTCAACAGTTATCTACAATTTGAATAATGCACAAAACTCAACTACTCAGTAGTTCTGTGTGTCAGCCACACTTAAGCCTTTTTGTTGCAGTCTTCTGTATTTTTTATCTATAAAAACAAATCTAAAAGTATAAGAGCTGATGTAATAACATATAGAGTGTGTGGCAAGAATGTATATAGAAATGTTTGTAAGTTTTGATGAACTTTATTCACAAAATATACATGATGGACACATATGCAGTGCATGGGTCTGCAAAGGTAGCCTAGTAATGTACTGAAATTTACGGTGAGCCCCCCAAAAAAAAATTCAATTCAAAATCTAACGGTCAATAAAAATGTACTAAATGTTACCTTCCACTTTCAATACTTTATGGGAGTTTCTAAAATGATACTCTCTTCAACATACCACTGTGTTTACACAACTCTTCACTTAAGGCGTGCAAATGGGATTCCCTACCTTTAAGATAGAAGATTTTTTTTTTTGTTCCTTGAGATTATGAAAGATAAAGACAGACTCTATGTGAGATTTGAGAAAGATAGGAGAAATTGGTGCGTAGCTGTCACATCATTATTCCTCTCACTGTTTCTCCTTTTTCGAAAAGTGCATATATTATATACCATATATATATATATATAGTGAAAACTTTGAGCAAAGAAAATGGGTTTTTATCTGGATGAAAACTCATTTTCTTTGCTCAAAGTTTACACTATATATTATTTGTTTCTGGTCAGTTTTCCCTTTCTATGTTTCAATATATATATACATTGTATATATATATATATATATATATATATATATATATATATTTGTGTGTGTGTGTGTGTGTGTGTATGTATGTATGTATGTATATTACCATTTACAGGGTTCGTCACTAACTCTTTTTCTGTCTTTTTTTTCTCAGCTGGCCCGTTTGGGCCACTAACATTTATAAATCTGATATTTTAGTTGCCTGAAAAAAGGAATGTAGTGGTTGGATAATTAATTATGGAAACATAACAATCCTTGTTAGGTGGCCTGTTTCTTTTTTTTTTTTTTTTAAAGCCTTTTTGGAAATTTAGCAGCCTGGTGTCAATTTTATTTTTGGCCCAGGCCACTGCTAATGTGGAATCCTGATATCATGTATATAATATATAATAGTATATAATATATAATATATAATAGTATACAGGTGTATAATATATAATATATAATATATAATAGTATATAATATATAATATATAATATATAATAGATAGACAGATACATAGATAAATAGATGGATATAGATAGATAGAAAGAGAGAGATAAAGAAGGAGGCAAACATTGGGGCATTTACATTTTTGAAAGGACAATTGTCAAACGTATTCGATGAACTTCAATCTATCGGGCCTTCCTGCTAAAAAAAAAGTGCAAAATTTTGGTAAGGTATGTACATGTTGCTCTGCTATCATAATTACCTTTTGTATTTGGTTGTTTAAACATTGTACAGTGCATCCTGTCATAACAAACAAAGTTATGATGAAACTTTTGTTACAATGTAAAAAAGTTAGGTTCCAAAATTATTTCTATATCTCTATATATACGTCTTTATTTTTTGGCTATAACAAAATTTTGATACAATATAATGAAAGAAAACTGCCTGTCTCGAAGACTTTGTTACAGTATAACTGAGTTGCCTGTAGGACCTATTTGTAATGTGATTCCATCTGGCTAGGTCAATTATTGGGAGCATTATTTTTCTTGTTATGTGGCGACTGTGGGGGTAAATTTGCACAAAAAAAATTAACTGACTAGAATTAAAAACATACGATGAAACGTATACAGATTTCAATGAAAGTAATAAACGAACAGTCAATACTAGAGATAAAAAGATTAATTAGACAGGGATTAACTATTGTTGGATATAAGATAGTTCTATAGATAGATAGAGAGATTAATAGGTTGATTGATACCGGAGGAATAATAGATGGCTAGACGAATTTATAGAAAGAAAGATAGATAGCTGCATCGTTTTGTACAACCAAAAAAAAAAAAAATGAATTATAAAGAAATACTTAGTAAAATAAAGAAATTATTAATATGGTGGAAGCAACGAGATTTGACATTAGTTGGTAAAATTCAGTTATTGAAGACTTTTATTTATTCTAAATTGATATATGTGGGGTCACTAACTCCTTTGCCAGAATGGGTATATAAAGAACTGGATTTGGTTGTTTGGGAATTTATTTGGCAAGGGAAACCAAAAATTAAAAAAACTGTGTTGGTATTAGATTATGAACGCGGGGGAGTAAAATTTATGCATTTTTCATCATCATTAATAGACGCTCAAAGAGTAATGTGGGTTAAAAGGTTATTTTATGGTAAACAAGAAATGAGATGGAAACAATATTTTCAGTTTGTTACTAAACATATTGGAGGTAAATATATATTTTGTTGTAACTATTTTATTTATCTTTTGAATTTGTCTATACCGGAATTTTACAGGGATCTGTTGAAAACATGGGTGAAAACAAGGGATTTCAGGGGTAATTATAATCAAATAAGGAACTAAGTTTTGTTTAATAATAAAATGATTCGCATTGAGGGAAAATGCAGTTTTGATGAAAAATTCTTTTTGAAAAAATGTTTTAGATTGGAACATATAATGGATAGGAATGGTAAATTATTTTCGGTTGAATATTTTTATAATAAAGGATTTAATTATTTGAATATTTTGAGTATTCAAAAGATATATGAAGCGCTTCCAGTTGGTTGGAAAAGGAATACAGAGAACACAGAGATAAAGAATACAAATGTAGATGAAATGACTTTTATAAGAAACGGGAAGGAAATTCCTCTGGAAAAGATTACCTCTAAGGACATTTATGTTGAATTAGTGAAGAAAGTAAGTGATGATTCTTCGGTGATAGAAAAAATGAGAAATTTATATTTTTGTGATTTTTTCTAATAAAGATATATTTTTAGTAGGATAAGAAGTAGCACTTTGAGTTCTACTTTGAGGGATTTCCAATATAGATTATTGCATGGAATAGTGTACACAAATCATCAATTATTTCAGTTTAAGTTCGTAAATGATAATTTATGTTCTTTTTGTCATAATGAGGAAGAGACGTATAAACATATATTTTATACATGTGATTTTGCTAGGAAAGTTTGGGAAAAATGTAGTACTTTCTTTGAATATGTTGATTTGCAACAGTTGAGTTGGGAAGAGATCTTTTTTGGTATAGAGCTACCAGATAAAGGAAAAGCTCAGTTAGTTAACCATGTTATAATTTTGGTGAAGAAATTGCTTTTTTTAGGAAGGAAAAATAAGACACCCCCAACGGAATATTTCATTAAAAGGTCTATAGAGCAGGATAGGTTAGAAGAAGAAAAATTAGCAGTTATACGTAATACGTTGCTGATACATTTACAAAAGTGGGAAAACTGGAAAAAGAATTGAGAATTTGCTTTAACAGAGTATGGTCTGCCGCACATCCACCAGGAAATGCCTTTTCCACGCACTCGTATTAAGGGTTATAATGTAAGTCAGGACACACAGGTTTCAGTTGCTTTTGAGGTTTTGTTGTGATGGGGGTTCTGGAAGGGGGAGGGGGGATGGGGTGGGGTAGTAAGAGGGAGAATGGACGGGGTATTGAGTAGGGGGGTGGCGAGGGGGGTTGTTTTTGTTTTGTTTTTTTAACAAAAAACTTCAATCAATGGATATTGATATTTTAGGTTGGATTGTATGAAAGCTGAAAAGAAATATTTTTGGGGTAAGTGATCAGTTAATAGAATTTATTATGTAATGAAAGAAAAAGAATTGTTAAGAGATTGAGGAATTAGTAATGTAAAACTAGAAAAGAAGAGATGTTTATATGGATTGTATATATTGATTGTGAAAAAAAAAAATGTACCAGAGTGTATCAAAACACGTTAAACCGATGTAAAGTTTTGGTATCAGTGTTGCATTCAATGTTGAAAAGTACTATAAAATTGGTCCGGAGATTTTTGTATCAATTTATTTGTATATTATGTTTCCATTGATGACGAATAAAATATTCTTTAAAACAAAACAAAAAAAAATATTCCCAAACATTCTGAAGACATATACATGAGGTGATTATCCTGAAAATCTTCCCAAGTTTCTTCCCAAGTTTAGGAAAAAAAGTTGTGAAGAAAGTTAGGTAGGAACTTAAGAAAATTATCAGAACACCACTTTTAGGGTGAAAACCTGACTTAGGAAGAAATATCATTCTATAGGAAAAATTTCAAAATATATTTATAAGCAAGAGCTTCACTTGACTTCGATCGATCGAAGAAGGGAGGTGCACACTGGTCGGTCCGGTCTGTTTGACCTTTGACCATTTCTTCCGGAACTTGTCGTTGGTGTGCGATCGAAGAACAGTTCGAAGCTGCCGAGCCGTCCGCTAGGCCTACTTTTCTCCTCCTTTAAAGATTAATTTGCTTATCAAACATGCCTTTAGTTAAGACAGCATCACAGAGGCTTCTTCTACAAGTGAAGGTATGACTATTTTCACCTTATTTCATCTTTTAACGAAATTACAGTTCGAATACTTAACTGAAATATGCCGGTCAGCGGCAATCAACTGGAACAGCGGCTTGTGCAGTCGAATCTAAAGGCAATGGTAATCGCGTGCAGTATGCTGTAGTAGTGCAGTGCAGCCTGTGTGTTCTACTGCACGCTAGCTGCCTAGCCTGACGGCCTGCCTGGCTGGAGCTATGTATGCAAGGTGTGTTTCACAAAGATTTTAAGTCGAACTTAAGATTTTTAAGATTGACTAAAAATTATGGTATGCTGTATGTGTCTTCAATGTTGCTCAACTTTCTGATAAAAATGAAGATTTTAGAGACCTTTTTTCATGTAGCCATTGATTATACAACTTTTATATTTAGCTTACTAAAACAAGATCTAGGCCCTAACTTTGTTAGGCCTAAATTTTAGTCTAGATCACATGTAGCCCGACCAGACGCTGTTACGCTATGCGAAAACAGCTTCTGACGAGCGCGGCATGCAGCCTCAAAGTGAGGAACCTCAACACAACTACAAAACTTAGGAAAATGTATACTTTTCTCCTTTAAACAGAATACTTTACTCACGTTAAATGCATGTTTCTATTACAGAAGAATAGTTCGCCACACTGGGTCCATGGAGACCACTTGCGATAAGTCCGTGGAACAAATAAATGACACTTTCTGGCGCAATTCCTGACCGTCAGGCTTCGTCGTTGCAGGATTCAAAATGGCGCCTTGACTTATGTCCATGCGTGACCGGAAGTGCTCCAGAGCGAGCGGCGGCGTGTGGGTTGAAAGTGTCTAACAAACTAAAGTGGGAGTTAGTGTCCACTTCACAGAATATACACTTACCAACTACCCCAGGCTGAAGATGGGCTTGATTCAGGTGGATTTATACAGGTGAATGCCTTGTAGTTCTTTCCTTTCCCAAATCGTGTGTCCATCAGCGTCGAGTCAAGGTCGTGGGGGTCAATTGTCACCTGATATAGAGTTGGATGTGTCAGTCAGGTGACCCCCTAGTCATGTTAAAGTCACAGTCCGGGTCTGGTTAATGTCATGAGGTACAGTAGATAGGAGGGGAAGTTAAAACCAACCATCCCCCCAAACCAAATCCCACTACAAAACCTTGGCGTCTGCTACACAATAACTGTGGCGTGGTATGGAGCTCAATGCTCCTCGCCCGACCAGACGCCAGCTGCCACCAAGCCCAGTAGTTTATAGCTGTATACTAGTAACCGTGCGTGCGCTGCTTGAGTGTAGCAGCACGGTCGACAGCGCGACCTTTTGAAAGGGGATTCACATTACATGACCACCCGATATCTAAACTTGGCCTGGCGTGAAAGATTGTGTACCGTGTGGACATGCTGGATATGATGATCAATTTCGGTAAATTTCATTATGTACATTTGAATACTGATAGCATCAGATGTAGAGTAAATATTGAAGAGTATACTCGATGAGTTTGAGGTGACAGAAATGATCGTAAGTATCAAAAGTCAAAGCTATCGTGATACGATTACGTCGCTCTCCTAGTGGTTGGTGGTCACGCTCGTACAGCCCTGTTGCGACATACCATGTACAGCGACTGGGCTGTGTATAGTTAGATCACATGTAACGTTAGAATTAGATATGCCGATGGGCGATGGAAATAAGTGTAATTTAAACATGAATTTGAAGTGGGTGATGATTAGCCTAACGAAATGGAAAAGGAAAATCAGTGGCAGTGGCATACCATAATTGTGTTCTAGTCAATCTTAAAGTGAGTTCGACTTCGTGAAACACCCCCTGGCCTCCTGGAACTTCTCTATGAATGATACTCACTAGATCATCGATACTAACTGTAGTAGGCCTACGCGAGAAAAGATAACATTTCATTCTATTACTCTCTAGGGTAAGAGCACCAGTATTCGGTCAGCTACCGGTATTCGGTCACTTATCACTAGTCACCAGCCAGTAAGTTCAACTGTCACAACACACGCAAATTACATCAATTCACATACTTTCACACTCATTCACAACAGGAAACTCCCTTAGCCCCCAAAAATCCATCCAAAATCCCAAATTTTACCGTCAAAAGTGCAGAATCGGCGCTACTTTCCAAAAGCGCGCGCAGATAAGGCCCAGTTTTAAAAGTACGGGTTGCCGAAAAAGCGCTAAAAATCAAGAAATAGGCCGTTCTCTCGCGGGATTTTTTGCTTATCGCAAGCTTGGAGTGTAATGGTATCCTCAAAAACACAAAAGAGAAACAAAATTTCTGTACGTGCCGATACAGTGTCTCAATGTACAAGGGTTGAATGCAAGTGCCGAGTCCCCAGTATTCGGTCACCAACGGGCGCCGCAACGTCCCCAATGCAATTTTGTGCCAACAAGGTAGCGTGCGCGCGCGTTTTTCAGCTGCCTTGAACATTTGTGTATATTGTGCGGATAATAGAGTGGTAACAGCAATTAAATATTCGGCACTGACTAGGACCTAGATCTATTACGTTAGATCTAATGTTACCCTTTAATAGTCTTGCTAGGATACGTACTTTCACGTTTGCTATGGTGATTGGAAATGTAGGCATACATGTAACGTTAAAGGTAGGGAATCCCATTTGCATGCCTTAAATGAAGAGTTGTATAAATACAGTGGTATGTTGAAGAGAGTATCATTTTAGAAACTCCCATAAAGTATTGAAAGTGGAAGGTAACATTTAGTACATTTTTATTGACCGTTTTTTTCGGGGCTCACCGTAAATTCCAGTACATTACTAGGCTACCTTTGCAGACCCATGCACTGCATGTGTGTCCATCATGTACATTTTGTGAAGAAAGTTCATCAAAACTTACAAACGTTTCTATATACATTCTTGCCACACACTCTATATGTTATTGCATCAGCTCTGATACTTTTAGATTTGTGTTTATAGATAAAAGATACAGAAGACTGCAACAAAAAGGCTTAAGTGTGGCTGACACACAGAACTATTGAGTAGTTGAGTTTTGTGCATTATTCAAATTGTAGATAACTGTTGACTTCCAAATTTCTCAGCAGTGGCCTAAACAAGTCCCCTGAGGTTCATATTTAATGTTTTGCTGCATTTTGGGAGGTCTGTAAAAGGTATCCCCTACCTTTAAGTTTTTTACTATTTTGTGTGATTTGGGTGCAATTTGGATTCAGCTATAGTGCAGAATTTGAGATGCTCTTAAATGTACTTTCTTAACCAGGTTAAGAAAGTACATTAGAGCTTCAATATTCCCCATTCCATTTGACCTTTTTAATCTGTTGAATTAGAATATTCTTTATTTTTGTCATTGGGTCGTTTATCTGGTTTTGTGTGAATAATCTCTTCACATTATTTACAATCTGAGCACATACAAATTTAGGCATTACTATAGTAGCTTGTTATGTCATTGTCAAGTGGTTCCGTACTTGTGTATGTAAGAAACAATGATGGCATAAAGCAAAGGACGAACCAGTTCATTGCTCGTACTTCTTTCAATTAATCTGATAGAACAAGTTTTTTGTTCTAAAGATTTAAGTTTTGCTGTATGCTTGCACATGCCAAAGGCAAAAATTTGTTTTTACCTCTTCTTTTTGGTAGGAACCAAGACATATGAATTATGTACAGTATTTGAGTCATAATTATGCTTAGTTTTTATAAGTAAAATGTGGGTGTATATTTTTGCTTCTTCCTAACAATGGCATAAAAAAATATGCTGAATTATTGAATATGAATGTGAGAAATTATATATTTTTTTCTAATCCTGGTTCTTATTCTTTTTTTTAATGCAAATTTTACAATTGGTATCATCCCTTGTAGTGTTAATTTTCTGATCCAGTCATTCTCTGTGTTATATGTTAATGTGTTCTCATATGTTATTTTTCCCCTTATTCAGAATATTCTACCAGCTTTTGGATGTGGAGTTAGAAATGCATCAGAAGTGACAGTAAGTGTTTGTGTGTCTTCCATTCCATACTACTTCCTACAATCAGCTGTCCATCTTTTTGAAAACATTTTTCTACTTGCCTCTACTTCTACTTCAATGGTACTTGACAGGATCCGTAACTCTGAATGTAGTGCCAAGGGGACTAGTGAGTGTCCCATGCAGTGCAGGCAAGCCATGCTTTTCATACAAAGTGCGAGTAAAAAAAGAAAAAAAAAGTCACACTTTAGTTGCTAAGTGATGTGAGCAGCCCTCTAAATGTTTTATTGATGTAGTAGCCAGGATGTTTTGATTTAAACTAGTAAGTAGAAGGCTAATGTAGGTAGAGTAAGCTGACTGTACCTACACAAATTCCCTTCAGATTTTACACAACAGTTCCTTATATGAAACGAGTACATAAAGACCATTTATTCTCTTTCCAGTGTTGATTGCTGACATTGCATTGAAAGATGATGGCTCCTTCACTTTGTTTTGGTATATTGTTGAAGTGAGTTAAACTAAGCATACAAACTTGATCATCTTGGAACTTTTCATTCTGCTTTAGCCCTTTATTGTGCTGCAGTCTTACCATTACTATTGTTTGAGTTTTACTCAAAAACTCAAACAATAGTAATGTCCACATCATACACTGCAGTTGTTTTTTTATAGTTTTTGTCGCACACACACACACATACACACTCAAAAACTCAAACAATAGTGCAATGTTTTTCGTAAATATGTCCCCCCCCCAAAAAAAAAAAAAAGAAAAAAAGAAAAAAAGAAAAAACTAGATAGAGTGTAATTGTACATCTAATGAATGAGGTTTCCCCTCAATCCCCCAAATCGTTCATGGAGCTTTTTTTACTTGCATTGTCCTAAACATGCCAAGGTCAAAAAGTCTTCATGGGAGAGTTATGAGTGCTAGCATTCAGCATGAGAACTTTTTTCAATTAGTCCTCAAAATGAAATACTGAATATTGCAATGGAAGTTTGTGATTTAATTTACACCTTAACGTGTCACATGTCTGCAGTAAGACTGAATTTTGGTGGCTGTTACAAATTATTGTGCACTGGCACAATGGAAACATGATACTGGGTCTTACATTTGTATAGCACAGTTGTGAGAGTGGCAGTCCAAAATTTCAATTTCAAAATTGTGAATATTTATTGGAGTAATTGTTTGCTTTTTGTTTCTTTTACAACAAATACATCCTTTTCATCTTAAATATTAAAATTTCGAAATTTGCAATTTGAGATTGAATACATTATATGTAAAAATCATCAAATTCTGTAGGCCTACACTTTTTACAAGGATACTCTGGTGCATATGTACCAAAGGGTATGTACAACTATGAATTTATGTGTATTGAGTAACATCAAACACATTATAGCAATACATGCTACATGAGAATGCAATGAACCTACGTACATACTAAATGTATTATATCTGTTTAAATCTGGTTCAAGGTGGTCATTGTTTGATTGAATTTAAACGTCAAATAAAAGTCTAGCTATTTTGTCAGAGAGGTCAATGTAGTGGAGCAAGGGAAACATCATGATAAGATGTTTAAAAACACAAAAGCATGTGACTAGTATTGCATGCAAATTAGGCAAGATGGCTGTCATTCAGCCGTAACCATTTTACATATTCTGTGAGGTATCACATATCATGTATAGGAATGTATAAGCCTGAGAAGAATCTTTGGTAAGGTACAGCAGAATGTAATTTTGAGTGCACACATTCTTTTTGGCAGTCTATTTTTAATAGGAATATTGATAAAGAATTCTCTAGACACATCCAAAAGTTGTATTTACCTTTGACAGTTTCTATGACGGGCTGTCATCTTTCTGAAACGAAAGGAATAGGAATACTTTTGAGTAGTAGATTTAGTGTTCACAGTTTACAGGGGTCGCAGTTAACTTTTTTTAAAACTAGCCAGGCGGACTACTTAGAATCAATTTTGACACTGAAGTAATATTTTGGCTAGCCAGACGGACTAGTAACTTCAGAATTTTTTTATTTTTAGCTAGTCCGACGTGATTTTGGGTGGCCAATTGCCAGCGGACCATCGCCAATTTCGAACCCTGCAGTAGTGACAGTAGCACAGTTGCTCTTCCACATTTTTTCCCCTCTTTCTATGTGTACAGTTTGTGTTGATAGAGTAAATATGATGAGTGGCACTGTGTGCAAGATAAAGTTGTTCAAACAAATTCAGTATTAATGTTTAGTAATCTGTGGATCGGGGATATCTCTTGAAGCCCATTATATATAGGCATGCACTAATTTAGAAAAATCTGTGTGATTTGATTTCCTAAAAGAACAATCCACAATTTTATCATTATTTTCATTATTTATTTTTATTGTTATTTTTCTAATACAAACAACAGCCTCTGAAATTTGTCACACTGTGCGATGTGCATTTGATTATTTGTGGAATACAGATTTGATACATGCTCTGAAATACACTTGTACATGAACATAGCACATCTTATATTGAACTCACTCAACACAAGTTTTATTTAACTGATGGTATGCAGTGATGTGATGAGATGACTTTCACAAGGCATGCAGCTCCCTACTCACAGTCTTGCCTTGTGTATGTTTTGTGCTTTGCACAGTAATCTAGCACCAGCTAAATACCACGTGGATGATAAAGGTCAAATCCTGTGACACTCAAATACAGGGTACCAGCACATGGAGAACCCTACTCTATATGATTGGGTGCATTTGCTGTTATACTCTATGTGTGTAGGGTATACTTCTAGAAGTACACAATGTACAGGTGTAATACAGACCTGTTTTGCCATGCTTATCAGCCGTACGGGGGCAATGTTCAACTACATAGAGCTGCCGGTACTACCCTTATATACCGGTATACCACATGTTGTGTCTTTCCCGTGTAAGATAAGACATACTACACGCCAGACATGTAGTATTATGTTCTCATCAGTGCGCACCATGTAATGTGAATCATTCAACTAATGTCACAGGTTCAAGTCTATGTACAAGTAATCCTTTAGGAATGATGTCAGCTCCGTTTTATTTTTTTTTTAATGTTTGAATACATACTTTAAATCACACATATCATTGTCACGTCCTATGTACAATGTATGATGGAGATTGTAAAGGTATAGACATGTAGAATTGTAGAGGGTAACAAATTATTGGCAAAAAGGAAGGAAGCAGAGTTGTGTAGGTACTGTATTTTATGGACAAAAATCTATTATGAGTCGATGCCATTCATGCCTAGAATTTGGAAAATCCCACAAAAACCCAAACAAGGAAGCATACAAATACAGTTGTAGGTGGGACTCTGGAAATGTGAGGCAGACCTCTACAATTTGTATGTAAAGCGCAGCATTTTTCAAAATCACATTGTAGAGTGTATGGGCTGTTATGTTAGAACTACAAATTACTAGTCATGAGCCATCTGAGTTGATCAATGCACTTAGTCATTCAAATGAACTAACCTGTGTTTCACGCACATATTGTTTGCTCAGATCTACACTGTAGATAAGAGATGCTATAAAATCATCAGATATTATTTATTCAGATAAATACGAGATATATTTTCTTGAAATCACTGGTACTCCCCCTTCGTGATTATGTGATGTTTCTGTTTTAAATTGGCAATTTTTTTTTTTTTTTTATTTTGTGCAGATTTAATGAGTGTTTACCAATTCTATACAGTCTTTTGCCATTAGTAATTATAACAAATTCAGAGTTGCCAATTTAACAAGGACAGGTCAGTCATTTTTGTGGGAAATCCCCTCAGGTCTCTTACAATGCGAATCAGGCGTCATGTACCATGCTGTGCTGTCAAAACTATTATGAAGTTCCCTTTATCTGACATGTTTCCCAATGTGATGCTGTACATTGTGTAGTGGAGCTCTTCAAAGTGGCTTTTAATTGCAGCATTTCATTAGTGACTGCAGCAAAACACAAAACAAACTGCAGCATTGTACCTTTGCCTTCCATGTGTGTAGCAGAGGAATTTAACGGGACTGTATAGTACTGGTTGAGATGAGGATTCAGGTTTATATTATAACATTTTTGGTGAGATAATGAGAAACCTGTTTTGAAATATGAAAGAGCATACAGTAATTTTAAGAAGGATTCAACATTTATTTGATGAAAATTGGTCTTGAAATGGCTGAGATATCCAAAAAAGCGATCCTAATAAAATTGACAGGCCACGACTTTTATTACATGTAGGATCTCTTTGTTTTGCCTTGTTTTTAGTATATATGAAAGTCATTTCAAAACCGATTTTCATCAAATAAACTTTTGTTTCCTTAGAATTGTATGCTCTTTAACATTTCGTAGAGTGGTTTCTAAATATCTTGGAAAACGATACAAGCTGAATCCTCACCTCAACCAGTACTGTACAGTCCCTTTAAATCATCAAACCTATTAAACAGTACATGCATGTTCCCTTTTAAAGAGACCAAGGAGTGTTTTATGCTGCAGTGACATTGCAGCATTTACAGAGGTTAGCTATTTGTACTATCAATGAATCAGGTTGTCTTGGTAACCTGTTTGATGGCATCACATGCAGCAGACACTGTGTAGATAAGGTAAACCAACTACACAAGGTACATGTAGTGTTGAGTATTTAAAGGACAAGTTCACCTTCATAAACATAAGGATTGAGAGAATGTAGCAATATTAGTAGAACACATCATTGAAAGTTTGAGGAAAATTGGACAATCGATGCAAAAGTTATGAATTTTTAAATTTTTTGTGTTGGAACCGCTGGATGAGGAGACTTATAAGGCTTGTGATGTCATATGAGTACAACAGTATAAAGAAAATGTAAAGAAAAATCAACATATTTTCACTTTTTTCACATAATAAAAGAGCACTTGACTTGCCTCTTTCTAAAGGGAATGGGAATAATATTACCCATAACATCAGTAGCGAGTCAAGGGAATGTGTACTTTTTTCAAAAGATGAAATTTTGTGAAATTCTCTTTATATTTTGCTTATATTGTTGTACGCATGTGACATCATACACTGCAGTAGTCTTCTCATCCAGCGGTGACTGCACGAAAACTTCAAAAATTCATAACTTTTGAACGGATTGCCCGATTTTCCTCAAACTTTCAATGATGTGTTCTACTAATATTGCTACACTGTACATTCTCTCAATCCTTATGTTAATGAAGGTGAACTTGTCCTTTAAGACCACAAGTCTTGAAGGCAACATGCTCAGTAGGCTTTTATAATTCTGAGGTACAGTGTACAGTGGCGGTGGTATGACCTCACTGTGAGTCACACACAAATGGTTAATAATAGGGACATCCTCTCAAATATCTGTGGTCTGACTCTCTATTGTGTCAGTTGAGGTAGTTTCATCATATTAGGTGACTGATGTGTAATTTTTACAGTACATTGTACACTCTGTGACCCTTGCGGCTAACCTCTTACATGTATTTGCAGCTTCATAGATTTAGATGGGTTACCATTGAGTCATGTTCAAGATGCCAAAAAATTGTAGCACTTTTAAACTGAGTATTTTTGTCTTAAACTTCCAAGGTGTACCCACCATTCAACAAGGTGATGACTAGACGTGACTTTTCTATGAACTCTGTTACCTTGTTTCTTTGATGATCCCTTACACTTACAGGATTCCGAATAAGGATTTACTTTACTTGCAGTGTACCGAATTCTGAATAGTGATTGACTTTTGCAGTCCTACCCTCAATTGGTCTTATAATAATGGTTAAGTCATTGCTCAGGGTTCTGTACTTTTTCGAAAAAAGTGTAATTTTCAGCCATTCTTTTTTATTTATAGGTAGGAACAGCATGTTTTCTATGTGAAATATCTTGTATTAGAAAGAAATCAGGAAATGCTTCTTTTCGTGTATCTCTCTTATTAGAGATCTTATGACAATTGTAGAGGTCAGCAAATGAGATTACTGTGCATTTGACCAAAATGTACATTGTAGGTCGATGTACGATTGTAGGTCAACTTTAATATGGCAGAACATACTGGAGCACTGTAAGAAAGCAGATCTACATGCATCCTTGTCAACGACTTGAATGTACAAATGTACTGCAGTCAGATCACTCTAGTCACTGTGCACAACTTGTCAGGCTTGCAGTGAACAAAAAATTATGGTCTTCTCCAATGGTTAATGCATTTAATGTTAATTGTAATATTGCACTTTTGAAAATACAAAGGTGCACCTTTTTGTCCCATGTTGTGGGATGAATCAAATTAGTTTGACTTGGCTAAATATACCACATGTATGCAAGTACTCATTCCTGTAAATTCTGTAACTCTCGGAATCATCCTATCCTCACTTCCTATTTTCTCCCCCCCCCCCCCTTTTTGCATCTAGAAGCATGAACTGTATAGGAAGGAAAATACCTGTGCTATGTTTCAGGACAGTGGAGTCTGAATTCTCCAGAGCTCCATTTTCTGAAATGCAGGGTAGATAATGCAATAATCCCAATCATAGCATATTCAGCTCTTGATATAAATACATGTAGTTCCAAAGCATTTTCCATTTCATACTGTGTGTATTCACTGATGCATTGCAATCAAATAGGCAATCACTTTGATTACCGGTACTTTGGCTGCTCTTCAGTGCAGCCTAGCAAGAAAATTGGTGCGTTGAGAAATATTAATTGGGAAACAACAAAATCTTAGTACATTAGTAGTAATATCAGTTCGGTGGGTGTATATGAAAGGGAACGTATAGTTTTGGTTGAGACTTATCTTCAGATTTATAAAAAATTTTGGTGAGATAATGAGAAACCTCTTACGAAGTATGAAAGAGCATGTAATTCCAAGAAGAATTCAACATTTATTTGATGACAATTGGTCTTGAAATGGCTGAGATATCAAAAACAAAAAAAAAAGAGATCCTAATGAAATTGACAAGCCACGGCTTTTATTAGGATCTCTTTGTTTTACCTCGTTTTTGGATATCTCAGTCATTTCTTTAACATTTCATAGAGTAGTGTCTAAATATCTCGCAAAACGTTAACACAAGCTGATCTACACCTCAACCAGTACTGTACAGTCCCTTTAATTTTTACACCTTTGCAGATTCTATTTGTGCTCAAGTGTCTTGTACCGGTTGCTAAGGATACCATATGATGCCAACTTTATGTTTCTTGTTTGATCTGTCTTCCACAGAATTTAAAAGATGTCATCGCCAACCAGATTCCAGAGAAACAAAGCGAGATAAAAACTTTCCGTAAAGATCATGGGGCAAAGGTCATTGGAGAAATTCAAATTGACATGGTGAGTACAATGTAACCTTATACTACATTTCAGGTAAATCTGATTGGGAACTAATTTGTGGCTCCTGTAGACAGGGTCCCTACTTATGATTCTGAATGTAGGCAACTAAACTCAGTGATTCCCTGCAAAGCCATATAACGCTGTCCTGAAGTGGCTGTGAAATACACTTAACTTAGTAGACGTATTGATAGTTTTCTGTGCAATTAATGTCTCTTAAAGGGGAAATCCAGTCCAAATATAAGTTACTGTAGTCTGATAAGAAAGAGTAAAATATTACGAGTTCAACGGTATAAATTTGATCGAAATTGGATGAAAAATAAGGAAGTTATGACATTTTGAAGTTTCACTATTTTTGGGGGAAACAGTTCTTGAACAGTCAATATGAATATGCAAATTATGGAAAAGTGAGCATGTCATTCCCTCACAACTTGTACCATATAATTTGTACATAAAATTTTGAAATTTCCTGTTTTTTCATTCAAACGCAATTATGCCCGAGGCTCAAATCCTCACATTTCTAACTGATCACTATTCTGAATTTATTCAACCAGAAATAACGCCTTGTTTCAGACTTCAATGACAGAAACATTGAATTTTCGTCATTTTTGTTTTGTACACAATCAATGCAAAATTGTGAGGGTATGACATGGTTAGCTCACTCATTTACATATTCATACCCACTGTACAAGAACTGTTTTGGAGAAATTATCAAAACTTCAAAATTTCATAACTTCCCTATTTTTCATCCGATTTCAGTCAAATTTTTACCGTTTAAATCGTAAAATTTTACTTTTTTTTTTTTAAATATCAGACTAACTTATATTTGGACTGGATTTCCATTATGAGTTAATGCACTCACAACATGAAATTCGAAATACATTGACCCAGAATTCGAGAGGGCTCTGACATGTGGCTCGATGATCGCTGCCATCTTCATTACGAAGATTGATTATGTAAAGCTAGCTAATAAAATGTCAATCAACGTAGATCATGTACATGTATATGTGAAAGTTTCTGCGTCTAGCTAGCATACAAGCTTTGTCTTTGAAGAATCTGTATGGCGTAGGCGAAACCAGCCCAGAACAATGTTGATTCAAACCAAGAGTTGAACTGAGATTTACATTATGTAGATCATTTTCAACATATCTGGTACTGACTGGATGAATCAGTTTATTTGGACGTTTGGAACATGGCAAACGCATGAGTGTGAGTCTGTGCGACAGTGCCCTCATGAATCCCTGGTCTGTGTACCTTTTATACACAGAGTAAACTCCTTCCCTGTGCCCAGTATGTCTGTTCTGCACCACAAAATGTCAATATCAATTCAAACAAGGTTGAGCATATTATTGAGAGTCCCAATAGTATCTAGCTATTCATTTTATAGTATCATTGTTGTCTACTTTTCTTGGGCAATGCAGGAGTACATGAATGGGGATGCATGACATGACAGAGATGCATTTTGGATTGTATTGGTAGTTATCCGTATGCTTGAAATACTGAATTAATCAAGTTTCTTTTTTGTTCATTATTTGTTTTGTTTGTTCTGTTGATGGAGTAGATGTAGTAATGAAGATATCATATAAATTAAAATCACACAGCACTTTGACACAATGTGACAACAGTTTTTGTCCCCCATTTCCTTATCTCTTGCTAGCTCTATGGAGGCATGCGAGGTATGAAAGGCCTGGTCACAGAGACCTCTGTGCTGGACCCGGACGAAGGCATCCGTTTCCGTGGCTATAGCATCCCCCAGTGCCAGGAGCTCCTCCCCAAGGCACCTGGTGGTAAGGAGCCACTTCCAGAGGGTCTCTTTTGGCTCCTGGTTACAGGCGAAATTCCCACAGAAGCACAGGTATATATCCATGAGAGAAAACAGAGTTTTCTCTTTCTTGTCATGTAATCCGCAATGTGTCCACTTTAGTATACAGTGTTACAGATATAGATTCAATAAACATGAATTTTTAATCAGCAAGTAGTTGCTAACCTTCCAGTTCCAAATCAATTCAGAGACATAACTCTGTGTGTGCCACATCATCCTGAGACCACTCCAACTCATGAGGGCTTTTGGAAAACATTCAGTTTTTGGAAAGCCATGTAACGTTTTGCAATATCATTTATGCTAGATATGCAGTACAGCAAATTTACCTGGAAAATTGCAACCTTTGCTGTAATGTAAGTTTTTTTGCAAAGCTACACTTGTATGGCTGTGATGCTTTCAATGTACATGTGCTGTGGCATGTTGCAATTTATTGATCTGTTTGTGCACAGTTATATGTTTGTGCAATATTTGAGATGTTGGCATGCAAATTTGGCACTCAAAGAGTATAAAAAAGTGCACTGTTTTTAACCAATAGCATTGTGATGGCTACATTTTTGGAATTATCAAACTTTCCAGGTTGAACTGTATGATAATTTTCAAGTGCATAGAAAAAAATTAACCATAAAAAAGTTTCAAGAATTACATGTATGCAGTCACAATCAAAGAGATACAGGAACAAACATCTCCATGCTCTTACACTGTTTACCAAATGGTTATTACAGTCTAAGACTACCTTTCATAGGAAACACTGACTTTGGTAATAAATATGGTCACTCACAGATTCTCACTTTTTTGGTAACATGTAGTGTTTACTACCTCTGCCAAGGAAGGAGGTTATCTTTTCATTGGCATTGGTTTGTTCGCTTATTTGTTTGTCTGTTTGCAAAATAAGTCCAAAAGTTGGGAATGGATTATTTGAATGAAACATGGAGGGAAAGTTGCTGGTGACGCAAGGAACAGTTCAAAGGAAATGCTGACTTTGGTAATAGATATGGTCATCCACAAATTCAAAGTTATGAAACAAAATTTAACAAATTTTTAGATGCTTCAAAATAATGAAAATTAACATCCTGGATGTCCACTACCTGTTATGTTATAGGTCAAGGCCATCTCTACAGAGTGGAACCAGAGAGCTGCTGTACCCTCCCACGTTGTCCAGATGCTGAGCAATTTCCCCAGCTCCCTGCATCCGATGTCCCAGTTCAGCGCCGCCATCTCCGCCATGAACAGCGACAGCAAGTTTGCAGAGGCCTATGCCAAGGGGGCTCACAAGACGTCATATTGGGAGGTAATCATAAGCGCACTGTCCGGTCATGTTATACTGAGTCCTTCATTGTGTGTGTGTGTGTGTGTGTGTGCATCTCATAGAGTTAGTAAGTAAACCTGCCTGAGGAAAGTCACAGTTTAGTGAGTGCATGTTGGCAGAGAATCTTGACTGTGAGAAGGCATTGTACAGAGAAAACCCTGTCACGAGAAGCTCACTTACAATGAAGTACCGCTTTTATTGACAATAATTTGATGGTCCTGAATGTCTATTTACTGTATTTACTGGTCTCTTTTTTTAGTACCTTTATAACCAGGTACCAATTATATCAAGATAAAATCAGCAGTTCTGGCAGCCTTGTTATAACTGGGTTTCCCCAGTATGATCATTTCAAGATATTATAGTAAGCCAAGTGGTCTCCTGAGAGTGACAGAAAAAACTTTGATCGATTGGGGATGATGATATTCATACATGTAGCAGGAGGTTATGTCTTCTATCAACCTTTTTGCAAATTTATGGGCAAGCTTTCATGCACTCCTGTGGACTTTCTTTAAGGAGCACAAAAGAGCCTTTAGACTTAACAACCCAGCCCATTTAGCTTTAGCTGATCACGCCCTCAACACAGGGCACAACACTGAAATGAAGCCACAGTACTAGCCTTTGAAAGGAATTTTCACCCAAGAAGGGTGAAAGAGTCCATTTGGATTAAAAGAATTCAACCCACACTCAACAGGGATTTGGGCTACGCTTTGTCTCCGATCTTCGCTTCAATGATCAGAAGACAAACAAACAGCAAAGAGAAATGTTTTGATCACTTGGCTTGAGTAAGTCCCCTGGAGTGAATCAAAGCTTGCTCACAAAATGCTACAGGTTTGTAGAATCCATAACCTCCTGCTATCTTCTGAGAGTCATTTATCAGTGCATATATCTAGTTTTAAATTTGTTACACACTTTTCCTCTGCTGAGGCACAAATATGGGTCTTCTTTGTATTCGATACATTTCTGATTTCTGTTCAAAAAATGCATTCCAGAAATTCATGTTTGTGATACAGTAAGATTATAATTGCAACCTCTTACTGTTGCTTGGAAATTCACAGTCGATTTAAATCATGTAATGGTGATAGAAGGGTGAGAAATATCTGGTTAAAATCAAAGAAGTAATAATTTATACTGGTGTTGCAATGGGTGAACACCAAAATGTAGCATGTCTGGTGTCTGTACAGATCATCTCATTTACTGTAAATTTTCTTTACAAATTTTAGTTGTGTTATGCAGAAATAAGAGACAAAATTTGACAGTCTGATCGATTTGATTGGTCTCTTGATCAATCATGAAGTAGACATGAATCATACAGAACTTTCAGACACCTTTCATATTTCTTTATGAGAATTTACTTGTGTCATTTAAAATGCACATTCATTTGTAGCACAAATCATTTGTTAGAGATTACTATTTGAATGTCCACCAGCAACAGAAATGATTATAGATTTCCCACTACTATGGCATAATTCCTGTAAGAATTCTAAACACTGAAGAACTGAAGAGAATGTAGATTTCCTCTTTCACTGTATAAAGGTAACAGAGTGATGGTATGAGTACCAAATGCCGAAATTATACACTTATAATGTGTTATGGATAAATGGATGTTGCATCTCTCCATCTCAGCACACCTATGAGGATGCAATGAACCTCATTGCAAAGCTCCCCACCGTGGCTGCAATCATCTACCGCAACCTCTACCGAGACTCCTCTGTCTGTCCCATTGACATGAACCTCGACTGGTCGGGCAACTTTGCCCAGATGCTCGGCTACGACGACCCCATGTTCTCAGAGCTGATGAGACTGTACCTCACAATTCACAGGTGAATTCAACTTGGCAGAGTTCTGTTCAAATTCAGTTGATCTGTTGAGTAGTTTTGTTGGCCTTGCTGGTAGAGTAATCAAGAACAGGGTTCCCAGCCCATCAGGAAAATCAGGGAAAATCATTATACTTTTTTCCAGTCAAAGAAAAGTCAAGGAATTTGATAAAAATGCCTCAAATCAGGGAAAGTCTGGGAATTTTGATTGGCCCCAAAATCGAAAGTAGTCAGTAACTCTTTGTTATATTTTCTTGCATATCAAAACAACGTCCATTGGATGAAACTGGATGAAAATTGGATGTGAAACTGGAAATTAGTTGAAATAGTTATGGAAATTTGATACTTCATCAGGGAAAAATCAGGGAATTGTGTTTTCTTCAAATGCTGGGAATCCTGAAGAAGATACCCAGAGGTATAGATGTATCTGATTTCTACTAAGTTAAGTGATGTGAATTAATTGTTTCACTTCCCTACGTCTTGACTACTACTGTATCATTCAATGAGTCTTACTAAAACATTCAATACATTGGTCTATTAATTCCAGTGATTTTGATATTTGTTTGACACATCTTTTCTTCACGCATCTGCTGATTAATATTAAATTGATGCTAATTAATATAAAACCCATGCTTGTCTACACATATCTGCTAATTGATAGTAAAACCTGTACTTGCCTCACATTTAAAACTGGCAGTGATCACGAAGGAGGCAACGTCAGCGCACACACTGTCCACTTGGTAGGCAGCGCCCTCTCTGACCCGTACCTCTCGTTTGCGGCTGGCATGAACGGTCTCGCTGGACCTCTCCATGGACTCGCCAACCAGGTAAACACTACGACCCGAATTCACGAAGGTGGTACAAATGAAACAATGGTTTAAACCATGGACAAACCATGGAGCGTCAAGTGTCACACGGAATATTTCATTACAAAATTGTTCATTTCATCAACAAAATGACTGTTTTGTTAATGAAGTTATCGTTTCGTGGACGAAATGTTCATTTAGTTACAAAATGTTGTTATTTTGTTACAAAATAATCATTTCATCGACGAAATGACTGATTTCATAACGAAATATTCCATGCAACACTTGGCGCTCCATGGTTTTTGTCCATGGTTTCATTTGTACCACCTTCGTGAATTCGGGCCAAGGAGCCTGAAGACTTTAGACTCGTGGCTTAGAATGCTAGCCATCTGACCACTCATTGCCTACAGAGAAAAGATTTCCAGAAGAAATTGATGAAGTGGTGAAAGTGAACAATTTACTTCCATCATCACTATTGACTACATATTGTGAGGATATCATTTGTACTACACAGTCAGAGTACCATGCCAGAGATTCCAACTGTTACTTTTTTGTCGTGTTCTGTTCTGTATTTGCAAAAAAAAATACTGCATTCTAATTTTAAAAAAATGTTTTTTATAATAATATATTGCTGCACATGACTATTACGGGAAAGATAGAAATATATTAATTTTGGTTTTTTTTTCCACCAAAATGCTCCTTGCCAACGCTCAGAATGTGGCATTGCTGTTTTTAAGGTTGGCATCCCTGCCATTGTATGCTGGCCTGCTTCTATTTTTATTGTTCATTCAGCTTTCATTCACAAATATCAATATTACATTATTCAAAATCAGAGCATTACAATGGAGAGTTATATCGGTGCACCAGGTTGGGCAGCCGGGGTCTAGAAAGAGCCAACTAAATGACTTCTATGGCAATTCTGATGTATTTGATCGTTCAAAGTTCCTACATTGTTGTGAAGAATTATTGAGTAATGCAGTGGATAGCATTATAAATGTATGATCTACACATTGACCAGAGTGATGAGAGTGAACGTCTATGCTGTGATTCTTGTTGGGCTGCACTTGTCATATGAACAGTTCTTTTCTTCTGCATCACGAATGTTTGCAACTATGCAATGTGCTGCGGTTTCTCATTCAGGTGATGATAAAGAATCATCTGTTGTCACCAGTTTTAAAGTGAGGTCGGTGCACACCGGAGTACACCACATAGTTGAAAACATTCCTGCCGTACAAGAAAAGAGAACTGTTCGTATGACGAATGAAGCGTGATAAGAATCCCAGCACAGACCAAGGCGTTCAGTGCATTTAAGTTTTGCAGATATCATGTACTTTGCACAAAATGAATTCCTTAATCAGTTAAGGACTAGCTGATTTTGCTACAGCACACATTTTCATAGATGCCTGCTCTAGTATAGTCATCTTGAACAGGTTAATGACCTTGACATGACCCTTTGCACTCATTACGGTCCTTTCCTGACTCGACTCTCCCTCTCTCCTCTACAGGAAGTGCTGTGATTCTTGTTGGGCTGCACTTGTCATATGAACAGTTCTTTTCTTCTGCATCATGAATGTTTGCAACTATGCAATGTGCTGCGGTTTCTCATTCAGGTGATGATAAAGAATCATCTGTTGTCACCAGTTTTAAAGTGAGGTCGGTGCACACCGGAGTACACCACATAGTTGAAAACATTCCTGCCGTACAAGAAAAGAGAACTGTTTGTATGACGAATGAAGCGTGATAAGAATCCCAGCACAGACCAAGGCGTTCAGTGCATTTAAGTTTTGCAGATATCATGTACTTTGCACAAAATGAATTCCTTAATCAGTTAAGGACTAGCTGATTTTGCTACAGCACACATTTTCATAGATGCCTGCTCTAGTATAGTCATCTTGAACAGGTTAATGACCTTGACATGACCCTTTGCACTCATTACGGTCCTTTCCTGACTCGACTCTCCCTCTCTCCTCTACAGGAAGTGCTAGTCTGGCTCACCAAACTCCAGGAAACACTCGGCGGGGAAGTCTCAGACGAAGAGATGAAGAAGTTCATCTGGGACACTCTCAAGTCCGGACAGGTAAGATTAGACTAATTTATCAGTTGCCTTGACAAACAAGTTTTTCAATATGGAAGTAGTCATTCTTGATCCATTACACTAGCCACTCCACACCCATTTCTGTTTTCCTTCTGACAAGAACATTAGCCTGTGATATAATGCTTATTACATCCACCTGCAAAATGTGTGACCCTGCTAGACAGATCAAAGTACGCTAGTGTGCGAGACTGCAATCAATGACGGCATTGTTGTATGTACACAACATTGGTATCAACTCATTCATAGAAGTAAACATAAATACTTATGTACATACATTTGTACATGTACGTGTAGAAGGTGTGGTACACATGAAATGTCATTGAACCTGTCTGTATTGGCCACCTGTCCACAAAGGCCACTCTGTATGTCTCCCTTGGGTGGCTGCTATAACAGACAAGTTTGACTGTATTTTACAAAGACTGCAGAACCTCTATGTAGTATAAGGAGAGACTTGTAACCAAACCACCTTTTGCCTTTTCCACTCCGCAGGTGGTTCCTGGCTACGGCCATGCTGTGCTGAGGAAGACAGACCCACGTTATGAGTGCCAGCGGCAGTTTGCCCTCAAGCACCTGCCAGATGACCCAATGTTCAAGCTGGTCAGCCAGCTCTACAAGGTGGTACCTCAGATCCTGCTGGACCAGGGTAAGGCCAAGAACCCTTGGCCCAACGTTGATGCCCACAGCGGAGTTCTGCTGCAGGTAAGCATCGTACAGGTGGTGTCTTGCCTCATCAGCACTTTAAATGCTCATACACTTGGTTGCTTTTTGCTGTGAGGTTTCACCAGCATTACTAATTGTACTTCACCTTGTACTTCACGAGTACTTCACTCTGCCCCTTGACACATAGATGTAATGTAAGTTTCACAAACCCATTCAGGTGTAGCAATGTTACAACCACACATGTCAGTTCTTTATGTGGCAACAGCCTTTGTAGGGTCTAGGAGGATTTTTTTTTAGTCCTATGGACTCCTACCGCAGGGCTCCACACTAACTTTTATTTTTGGTGGCCCACAGGCAAACATCCGACCTTTTTTGGTGGCCCGATCAGGCCACCAAATTCTTCATTTCTGAAATTTTGGTGGCCTGACGTGCATTTTTGGTGGCCCTGGGCCACCGGGCCACCGTTAGTGTCGAGCCCTGCCTACCGTTATTTGGGGTCAATTGTTGCGTGAAAAAAGAATAGCACCAGATGTGCTGATCAGCAAAGTAAAAGTAGGAAAAGTTAAATGTTGGATACAAGTGCTCCATCACCTTCATGCCTGCTATCACTGATTTTGATAATTGATATTCAGGATACTGGCGAAGTGTTACCCATCACTGACATGCTGCAGAGTGTGATGTAAGCTGTTCCTTGTTCAGTTTATCAATTTTGTATGGTGGAGGACTGTCTAAGAGTTTATAGGAGTCCTGTGATGAAAATGCTTCTATCATAAAAATCACCCTTGAAGGCACAGGCTTTCTTTCTAAGGTCATATTTAGACTGTTGCAACAAACCTGGGCCCTGCTGCATAGAATGATGCAATCAAACAGAAGTCACAAAATCAAACATAAGTCAGGCTCAACCAATCAGAATTGAGTATTCAGGGAATTATGTTTTATTTTCTGACATATGTTTATGAAACAGGGCCCAGTTCTCATAATGTTGACACTGTCATAGATGTGTCAGTACTAATCGTTCCTATAGCTAAATGTAGAGTCGTGATTCTCAGTTTCAAGCCCCCTTCCTCCTATGTCTTTTCTTCCTTCCAGTACTATGGAATGAAAGAGATGAACTACTACACGGTGCTGTTTGGAGTGTCCAGGGCCCTTGGAACGTTGGCTTCTCTCATCTGGGACCGTGCGCTTGGTCTTCCTCTGGAGCGACCCAAGTCCATGAGCACCGAGGGTCTAAAGAAACTGGCAGGGGCCAAGTAAAAACCCTCACCCTCTATCCCTGAGTCAGAGTCCCACACCTCCCCCTCCCTCTCTGACTGTTCTCACTTGGAAAAAGCAGACATTGATTGGTTGACTGTTCGAATATGTCTTGCTGAATAAAAGATAAGTTGAAGTGGTCTGAAATGACGCAGCTATATTTCATAGATAATATAATGTGCAAAGATATGTGGAGTTTTGTAATTCTGTTCAGTGTTTCAGTATTCAGAACTGGTGTTTGATATTTGCAAATGATAATAGCTTTGTTTGTTTTGTTATTTTGATTTTTATTTTTTCTCTCAATGAAATCATATCACATGTGATGTGCATGAGAATCATTGAGTGATTCCTCGCATGTAATTTATGAAATTGACTAAAAAATAGTTTTTATGATATCTTGATTTGATAGTTGATGTAAAGAGCAGGGTCTAGACGATGGGAGGGAACACGGGTACAGGTTGGACGTTTTACTTGACCAAAGTGGTTTCCCCGACACGGAACCCAGCATATTTTTGAGATTACATATCTTAGTATTCTTTGTTTTAAAGGATACATTTACCCATTTAGCAGAGCTGGGCTGCCTTCTCTTTTCGCATGGTTTTGATTCTCCGTTAATTTTTCGGTTTTGTTTCATTAGTATTTCTGAGTCAAACTAAAAAATCTAGCATTATTTTTCTCAGAGGTCAAACTGGTTCTTTGAAATTACTATCAAGCTGAATATACAGCTGGTTCTAAAGTGATGAAACTAAAACGGTGCATTTGTCTTGATTTGAAGCTGTACAAGATCCATGCTCTCTTTCAAAATAATGGACTTTCATTCAAAACTAATATGACTCTACAAGAAGCTACAAAGTAGTAGTGAAGACATACTTTGTTAGTGGACAACCACTTCTTGAGAGTTAGCTGTGTAATAAAAGAAATGTCTTGTGCATATGTTTTCTCAGGACAGTTCATATTTCCAAAGATGAAATGAGTGTCGTATTGTCGAGCTTACCTCCCAAGAATATGTACTTGTAATCCCAGTGTAAACGAAAGATCAGGACCAGATCTTGCGGTTCAGTGAAAGATGAGTGAAATTTGCTGTCACTTTTTTCAAAAACCTTTTCCTTGCCTTGTTTTTGTGACTTCAAAGAAAGAAAGAAAGAAAAGAAGAGAGACGCTGATGAGGCAAGAATTGAATTGGACTGCTAGCGAGTAACTTCATTAGAGTTGATTTCCACTGCTGAAAATTGTACCCATAGATCTATGCATATTGTGGAACCAAAATGTATGTATATTTATCAGTCATTACTCTGTGTGTGTGGGGACCTAACTCAAGGCTGTTCTGCTTTTTTGGAACTGACAGCACCACCTATACATATTTGTGTATGGTCAGTGTAATTTCCTTTCCCAATCTTGTGTGGAGACGTAAAGAGGTGAGTTTTGTATCCTGGCATGTTTGTCAGACAAAACGTCAGCAGCCTGTAAAATAAAAACAAAAACAAAAAATGGGACCTGAAAAAAAGAAAAAGTCTTTGATGAAATTTGTCTATTATTCACTTTGTGGTGAGTATGCCAGTATTCTTTGAGAAAATAAAACAGTTTTAAAGGAATCCGAACCCCAAAGAAAATGCCCTTTCTGTGCCAGTGTTGACTGCTGTGTCTCTGTTATATGTGTAGGTGCATGCAGAACAGAAATTATGCAGTGTGTGTGTGTGTGTGCACTTACCCATGGTGTAATCCGAGGACACACAGAGAACCGAGGACGTCCTCGGTACGCAGACCATTCCAAACGGTCTGCTTTTGCATGCTTTTGCATGTAGGGGTATGTGTTTGTAAGTCCTCGGTTGGATGGTAATATACGAATGAGTACTTGGTTGACAAGAGTCCTACTGACACACAGTTCCTCAGTTATATGGTAAAGTTCTTATGGGTAAAACAGGTCCTCGTTTTCCACCATAGAAGCGTTATGTGTGTGTGTGTGTGTTTTGTTATGTGAAATACGCGTAATAGAAATCAAAGATTACTGAAAATCAAAAAAAAAAAAATTGTGTGTGTGTGTGTGCATGAGAGAAGGGAGAGAGAACATAAGTGGATACTGAAAAACAATACAGCTGTATTTTCGCATCATAACATTTTTTTTTTTTTGCGAATTAGAGCCAACAGCCGTTTTGGCAGCATGAAATTTTCGCGAGTTGCCTCTAACACTCAAGATGCATATGGTGAAGACAAGAACTTTCATGTGCATTTTTATTTCGCGAGTCTTGGCTCTTGCGAAATTTACGAAATTAAAATGCACATGTACATTTCTCGTTTTATAGTACATGTAGTAAATGATATCCTCTGAAAATGGTGTTAGACCGTAGAAATCAAAATATTCCTCTCCTTTCTGAAAGGTGCAGTTTGTGGAGTTCTTGTCTGAAGATTTACATGCACAATCACTAGATTTAAAAAAAATAGTAATAATAATTCTTAAAATTCTTCACATTATTTTTTTTTCAATGGTACTGGTGGCATGCATAAAACTCACAGGTAAGGCTCAGGGTACAGGGTGGCTCTAAAGGGGTGAAATATGACATTTTCATGTCCATAAAAGAAAAAGCCAAAACCGGTAATGATATTTTAACCAAACTGGAAAGGAAAGATACAAGGAGTTCGATTGTGCCAGGTTAAGCATGATGATGAACCCAGAGAGGTACATGAGCACAAACTTTTGTGGATGTCAAAAGCTGCCTGTGCTTGATTTACACAGAATACAACAAAGTCTTATTGTTCCTAAATGTAGCATGGTATTTAGACACTCCCTATTGAAAGAAGTAAGGAAAATACAGTAAACCTTTAGTAGGTTAACATACAGAGGTTTTAGAACATCTGGCCATTACGCCTTGTTAACATACAGGCATTTCCCAATACAGATTTTATAGTGGTATCTTCAGTCAACATGTATGTTTGTGGGATATCCTGACTTTTGATGATGTTCTGAAGTCGGGATATGAGTTATCTTTGCGTGTTTTGCCCGTCACTCTGATGGAGGAGACCTTTGGAATAAACAAAGTCGTGTTCAGCCAAAACGTGTGTAAGTAAATTAATGTACTGACATGCCTACGTGGAAGATCAGGCACATTGACACTGTTTACTAACATCTCGGTTTGAACATACAGTCAAACCACTTCAGCCATACCAGCTCTCATAGTGTTGCTTGTTTTAAACTACAGTACATTGCTTGGTATAAATCATTATCATAGAAATTGCTGTTGAATTTTGGAATTTGTAATCCCCCCCCCCCCCACACACAAACACACACACAACACTCCAGTTGACTGAGCGTTCCAGAAAGTAACTGTTGACCGCGCAGTGTGTGGTTAAAAGCATGAAATACCAGTACACACACACACACACATTCATTCAATGCAATCACACTCATACTTGCAGTGTGTCTGCATGCAACATGTTAATTTGCCAATACAGGGTGTACTACTGTACATTTCAGACGGTCCAGCATTATTCTTGGAGTGTCTTTCACCATTAGTTCCATTCACATGACTTGTGTGATTTATTGACTTCCACAATATCATATTTAGGCAAGTTTTACTGAAAGTGAAGAAGTGGTGGACCAAGTTCGCACCAAGCCTTGAAATTTCCGATTTCAATTCCACTTGAAGGAATCTTTCTCAGGCAGAGGACATCCAGTATAAACTCGGCTGTTAAACTTTTGAGTGTTTTCTCACAAATATCCACTTTACCTATGTCGTATATACAATGTATAATGTATATTGTACATATTCACACATTTAATCCCCCCCCCCCCATACACACACATCCACACCCAAAGATACACACTGCACACTGTACAAACTGTATTTACGCGTGATCACTTGGACATTCAGGACAACCCAGGACATCCCTATGTGGATACTCCAGACTACAGTGAGTTGATTGAAAACAAGCACACACACACACACACACACACACACACACACACACACAAATGCACAAACAGTTCTGTCTGTTGTAATTACATCTTCCTCTTTTACAGCAATGTATTGCAAAAAGTCGATCTTCCTCAAACTTTCCACAGAACTTTGAAACCTCACCTCATACTTTCATGATGCCTAAAGTGAAACAAAGACAAGAGACAATACAGTAATTCCCACACAAAACTTTCATTTCTGTTTTTTCACATGGTAAAATTCACTTTAATCATGATCATATACTGTCTCCTTCGCAGAACTTGCATACATGAACAGATTCAAAATACACTTTTATACCCATGCATCAAGTACTTGTACCAAACACCAGTCCCAACCGCAAATTACATACGGTAGCTGATGTTACAAATATAATACTTGGGGAAATAATGATATTCCGGTACAGTGAGATACTTTCAGTTGTATTCATAGCCATTTACATTGCCATATTACTGGAAGGTGTTATATCACCATTTGCAAGGACTATTAATTAAATCCAGTTGATGGTTGATATTCCTTGTTTACACGACAAAATGCTGTGTGGATGACTTGAAACAGGTCAAACCTAGCATCTTTCTGCCATTAGTACAACACGAAGTAAATATCAGCAAGACTGAAGGACATAATACCAGTATGTTTTGGAAACTATCTGTCACTGACATACACAGGTATACAAACAAGGAATGGAGTTTTGCACAATGTCTTACTCTCTTTCTGAACACAAGACAAAGTCCTATAAACTATGCAGGTATTATGTTAAGTTTCACCATTTTGAGCCTTAAAGGGATCGTACAGTTTTGGTTGAGACCTAATTTCAGGTTTTTAAGATTTTTGGTGAGATAATGAGAAACCGCTTATGAAATATGAAAGACCATGTAATTCTATAAGGAATTCAACATTTATTTGATGAAAATTGGTTTTGAAATGACTGAGATATCCAAAAAAGAGTGATTCTAATAAAGTGTGGGACCCACACTTTATTACGATCGCTTTGTTTTACTTTGTTTTTGGATGTTTCAGTCATTCCAAACCTGATTTTCATCAAATAAACTTTGAATTCCTCTTAAAATGGTATCCTCTGTACTATATCATAAGTGTTTTCTAGGTATCTCGCAAAAAGTTAAAAGCCCAATTCTCATCTCCACCAATACTGTACCATCCCTTTAAATCTGTGAATGAAATAGTCAAATTGTACATCCATTCTGTTTGAACATGTGCAAGATACCGACTGAGGTACACTTTGTCTTGAATACAAACTGAAAGTAAACATGAGACATCTGGACTCTACGAAAGAAAGCATTCCCTTTCAAATTTCATACAATCCACATTTGACATTCCAGTGGAAGCGGGTAAAAAAAGAGATACAAAGAAATGCACATTATGACAATTTCTAGAAAAGTGAGGAACAATCGACAATCTCTATTTACAGGACATCATTCTTCTCCATCCTCGAATAGTTTCATCTCATTTTGCTTCCAAAGTGGGTTGTCGATTTCCCTCCATCTGGCAGAATGTGGACAAAGTTTGGGGAACGTGACATCACTTTTCTTCCTGTAGTACTCCCAAGATGTCACCTTCCCTGAATATGAAGTAATCCTACATGACAAAAGGAAAGTAAACATGCAAACAAGTGCTGGAGTCATACTGCAAATATGGGTGAAAACTTTTCAAGAATGCTCGTGCAATGTCGATCTTTTCTCCTTCAAATACATAGGCCAAGGATAGCAAAACAGTAAATAGGCTAGACAGAGACTCTCTTGGCTTCTTTTTAAGAAGGTACAGAAGTCTCAGTAACCTCTTGATTGATGTCAAACTTATGAACTTTTTCAGTGGTTGTCCCATTTCCCACAAATTGAACTTATGTGTTTTTGCTTTTGCTGAATCTGCATATATTTTGGGCATATTTCACTTAAAGAAACAACAGGGACACTACATTTCTTCACAGCTTTTTCAAACATGTATTTTTAGATGAATTCAAAAAATTCCAGCTGATCCATTGCAACAGAACTTGTGCAAATGTGACCTTCTTTAATATTGGATATCAGGCACCATATCTACACAGGATGTGTCAAAAGGCTTGTAGATTACAATCAGCCCTGAAAGTACGGATACACAGAAGACAATATGCAAGTTTATAAAATGCAACCAGCATGTTGTATACGAACAAGTCTGTGGGGTATAATCTTTTAAAGGCCTCTCACTTGATAAATCACTGCTGAAGGAGTACTGTACTATACTTCATGAACCACAGACAGTGCAATGTAACACTACAGAGGTTCTTACATACTTCACTCACCTTCTCCTCAAATGAAACCTTAGTTCCCCCAAACTCGGGTAGGAGGACTTTGTCTCCAACCTCAACAGCAACCTTGTGTACAACACCAGCCTGAAATGGAGATAAAAAAAAAAAAACAAAGCAAAAAACAAAGCCACAGTGAGATATCACTGACATTGTATTCAAAACATACAGGCCACCTTGAATAGGTCAAATTTATTTGGACTGAAGTAATAGCTTCCACTTAGAGAAAATTCTACTTATGTGTATGACAGATTAAAATCAGTAGAATACAAAGAGAAGAGGACTTGAAAAGACCCATCGGAAATTATTAGACTTACACGAGGTCGACTGTAACCACATGTGACTAAATTGAAGACAATTTATCATTAAGAAGAGTTAACCCTCACGAGGAAATTTATTTGAATGAAAGCAGAGAAATACCATTCACAGATGAACAATAATTCTTGAAAGAGTCAAAAGTCATTTGAACATCTAAGATGTATCTGACACTGGGCAGGATAAGCACATAAGTAGCTCCTATGTCATTACCAGCAAAAAACAACAAAGACTATGAATCAAACTGTACCCCTTCACAAAAAGGTTGTTTGTTACAACTGTGAAGTCCCAGAAACACTGTCTATTTTCTCCTTGAAATTCTTGCATGAATAATCAGCAAAGCTGGTCAAGGTGCATTAATTTTGCACCAGCTGAAATGGCTTACTTGTTTCTCTTCCCTCTCCTCAAGTTGATTTCTTTATAATTCATTTTCTTTTTTCCTATCTACTCCAAGAGAAGCACATTTTATGATCAGAGAACATCATGTAAAATATCAAAATAAAAAACATCTGAAAAAGTATCTTTCAAATTTTTTTCTTTATTCTACTGCTGTTGCAGTAGCAATGAACAATACACAAACAATGAACAACATGGAACACCTTGGAAGATGAAACAACTTGCTCGGGATTCAACTTAAAGGACAAGTCCACCTTCATAGACATGTGGATTGAGTGAATGCAGCAATATTAGTAGAACACATCAGTAAGAGTTTGAGGAAAATTGGACAACCCGTTCAAAAGTTATGACATTTTGAAGTTTCTGCTGGGTCGCTGCTGGATGAGAAGACTACTATAGCTTGTGATGTCACATGTGTACAACGATATAAAGAAATCATAAAGAAAATTTAGCGTATTTTCACTTTTCTCGCATAATAAAAGAACACTTAACTTGCCTCTTTCAGAAGGCAGGGGGAATAATATTACCCTTAACATACATCAGTGACAGGTTGAGGAAATATGCACTTTTTTCCAAAAAAAATCAAATTTTGTGAAATTCTCTTTATATTTTCCTAACATAATTGTACACATGTGACATCATACACTATAGTAGTCTTTTCATCCAGCAGTGACTGCACAGATAATTTAAGAATGCATTTAACTTTTGAACGGATTGTCCGATTTTCCCCAAACTTTCACTGATGTGTTCTAAAAATATTTCTGCATTCACCTGATCCATAGGTGAACTTTGAGTCATACTATAGAATGTCTACTCACTGAATCTCTTGCTCCAGCCCCCACTGCAACCACCATGGCCTGGTTGACCTTCTGCTGGGATTTCTCAGGAATCAAGACACCCCCTTTTGTCCTGGTCTCTGGGACAAATCTTTCCACCAGGATGCGGTCAAACAAGGGTCTAAATCTCCTGAATGCAGCCTACCGAGAAGAAATGGATGCTCAGGAATATAGTAAAACTTGCTCAAGTCAGCATCGTATATACATTATATACATTGACAATCGATAGACACCTGAATCCATGGATTAAAAATGTCCAGATTTCTTTTTCATATATGGCACTTTCTATGAACTTCTTTGTGTAAGATTTCCACAAGCACTACCACATTATTGGTAATGCTTTATGGCAGTGCAAAAAAAAAAAAAAAAAAAGCTGTCTTTTCCTAATCATCCTTTGTTGGTGGTGTATCCATAGTGGAAAAATCATGGTTTTATTGTTTCATTGCTTTCATCTTTCTCTAGCTCTATTAAAGGGGAAGGCTAGTAACTGATCAGTGGGAATCAGTGGAAATGCTGGGAGATGATTGTTCAAATCCTTATGGGATTCATTCAAGAGTTCATTGTATATCTATTGTTGTGTGAAAATGATTTGCTTCAGAATGGTCTCATATTCAAGTAATACAGTTTAATGCTTCCAGGTTAGCGTCCCTGGTCAGTGACGGAGCATTAATCTGCACATTACTTGAATATGAGACCGTTCTGAAGCAAATCATTTTCACACAACAATAGATATACAATGAACTCTTGAATGAATCCCGTAAGGATTGGAACAATCATCTCCCAGCATTTCCACTGATTCCCACTGATCAGTTACTAGCCTTCCCCTTTAAGCTCTAAGGACTCAGTTAATTTATGACACCAACTATTTTTTCTGTCAAATCTACCAACAATTATACCCATCTCAGAGTCACACTTGTCACAGTGACTCACTGTCAGACACGGAGCAGGTGGCATGGTGACATGGCTATGGATGGGTACTGCGCAGCAAAGCACTTTCATGTAAGCAGCCACAGTATGAATTCGTACACCCACCATGGATATAATCTACCATTTTAGTACCAAGTTAGAAAAATCTGTCTGCTTGGAGAAGTTTTTGTAACATTTCTTTTATTTTATTTTAATCACTTTGTTTGATGGTGTCGGTCCTAGCTCTGCTCTCCATCCATGAAGCCAGACATATTAGGATATAAATTTAGTCTCCGCGCCTGCGGAACATATCCCGACGATAAATAGATTACAGATTGATATTTCAGAAACTAGACTAACAATCTTATTCTTACATTAACTTAACCCTGGACCAGGGGCCTAGGGCGCTGTAACCAGGTACGTGTTGGGGTCGCTGCTGCGTCTCCGCGCCTGCGGAACATATCCTGACGATTAATAAATTACAGACTGATATTTTGGAAACTAGAGTAAAATATCCCGTTTGCGGCAGTTTAAGCATTGTTAAGAGTTTTTCCAATTTGTAAACAAATCAGGCAAATTATTTTCAACCATTTCATATATCATCGACAAGATTATTCATTAACGCAATTGTTTTCATGAAAGAAATTTACCATTGACCAACGCAGTTTTCATGATTTACCAGGGCAAAACCCGGCACAATTTTCGCCGATAAGGGCGATATGCGACATAGTATTTCTGCTTGCGGCACGATGTACAATCCCTATGCAATACGCGCGTGCTCCGCGATCTTTAGCTGAACGCCTTCACATGTCTCGCGAACATTGTGTAAGCGCCAATTCCCATTGCGAAAGCACGTGAAAATAGCGTGCGCACATGCATTGGCCGCAAACAAGATCGCACTTCTGGTGGTGTTGTTGATGTCTTTCTCGTGTTTTTCTCATTTTTTTCGATGGTAACATCCACTTTCTGAAAAAAATGGCGACCCACATCGGCTCGCGAAAATTCTATTTTACGTGAGGATATGTTTTCAAAATCCATGAACATCGAGAAAACGAAAAAAAATCCAGTTTCTTGGACCATTGTTTCTTAACTGTAATGTTAAGAAGTACCGAAAATTTCATTTTGGATGCGATATTTTGTCATTTAGGTGAGAAAAGTTCACTTTCGTCAGAGATCGTGCCCATTTTATCGGTTGGTTTTTGTTGATTGCTAGTGTGTTAGTATATGTGCAGTGTGCATGTAACAGTGCAATGCTGTGTTTAGCTGTATATTACCGTGTATGTTGTACCTGCCGCGAACGGCTGCACGGCTGACGCAGTTACTCTAGACTAACAATCTTATTCTTACATTAACCTAACCCTGGACCAGGGGCCTGGGGCGCTGTAACCCTGGCGCAGGGCGCTGTAACTAGGTACGTGTTGGGGTCGCTGCTGTGGTTAGGGGCGCTGTAACCTCCGCGCAGGGCGCTGTAACATAGTACGTATTGGGGTCGCTGTTGCGGTTAGGGGCGCTGTAACCACGCACTACACTAAAAGACAAGTGTTGGGGTTGCGTTGCTGGTGGTGCGCAGTTAGACTAACGTTAGATTAAATAATGGAATGCAAAGTACAAATAACTTTTGTAAATACAATACAACTAACGTTAAATTTACAAGCTCTGCTTCAACCAAAGCTAAGCCTAACAGTTAGTAAATTATACGATAGTAAAATTACCTCGCCCCGTCTCTCTTTTCTTCCGTCAAACTGAGTCTAACCGTTAATAGCGTTACTCTCTTCTTCTTCTTCTTCTTCTTCCAGTAAAGTACAGACCGCCGTTGGCGTATTATCGTACTTGTGCTTGTCAAGTGCCCAGATGAAAAGTGCGAGTAAAAGGATCACTACAGATTCTATATGTGCAGTTAAAAAAGACAGAAGAGGCTTAACGAAGCCTGATCTGTTGCACCCCCTGTTTGAAGAACTGTAGGGAGGTGCTTCTAGACCTACTTATACTTGGTGGTAAAGAGTTCCATAGTTTAATTGCGTCAGGAAAGAATGTCTTCTGATATGTTTGGGTTCTGGCATACGGGATTTGAAATTTGTTTGGATTCCCTCGTGTAGATGGTCCAGTGGCTGGTATGAAGTGTTCATGCGGGATGTCGATCAGCCTGTGGATTATGGAGTATACCATGCACACTCTCTGGCTCTGCTGAGCCCTTCTCTCCTGAAGAGTGGCCCACTGAAGTTGCTTCAACATGTCAGTTCTCGCGCTCTCTGCCACATTCTTGTTTATTTTTGTCTAATTCTTGTACTGTGTACTGATTTCCTTTGCAAGAATATGTTTTTTCCTTGTTGATATATCTTGCAGAGAGACAAATAAATGAACTTGAACTTGTTGAACTGAATAGTCCAGACTTTAATAGATCTATAGCCTAGGCCTACTACAATACGGTAAAATCAGTAGAAGGGACTATTACAATCACGCAACGCGTGATCACACAGATCCGGCGCAGACCTCTAACAAAAGATAGCAAAGTTTCATCGACATGAATTACCTATCACCTTCGTGTTTATCAAATACAATTTTTAAATCGGCTTACGAAGATTGTCTCAGTAATTCATACTTTACCATTCTGGGTATGAAAAGGGTAGATGTCTAGTGTTTCCAGCCGCTCTGTCCCGAAACTTCGATGCACGTGAGGCGAGAGAGCCGAGTACGGTGAGAATGATAGGATCGATCTACAATAAAACAGCACATGTAACGACGAGCGCGTACGCGAGCGTCAGCGTACCTTCGCCCCTCCCCCTTTTTCTTCTTCCGGCCGCCGCGCGCCGGTAGTCTGGGGACCACGCTCAGTGACAGAAGCTTAGAATGTTTTCCCCGGCACACAAGCTATGTATACATATCACCTTTTTTTTTCTTTTTTTTTTTACCGGTTTACCCATGGAGCTACCTTTTAAAGACGAGCGCTTGTGCTACGTATCATTTACTAGTATTTTTTTTTTCATTATGTGAGAATTAATTTTCTAATTATGGAATTACGTACGTGAAATGATGATTATTTATTAATTATTAACTATAATATTAGAAGTCATATACAGCATTATTTTCGTCAGCTGCAGTACTGTACATTATGTATACTGAATACTCAAGTATACTTCATTTTGATGAGGCAAGACTGATTATAAATGCATTATATCGCATCTAAGCATCCCACCAAATTATTAGTATGGGGGAAGTGGTATATTTCACAGCCAATTCAAGACATCTGATCCTTTCTGCTTCCAAGTTAGTGCATCCTTCTTGCAGAGTATTGTCGCACTTTATTAGACAGTGACATGATTCAATGCTTATATGCAGCCGTCATTTCTAGACGTGCAATCCTTTTCCACTATTACATCAGCGGGGTCAGCCCTCCCTACACATTCACCTTTCTACCCACCCCATTCCCCTCCCTAGGGCCTCTCGATCCCCACCACCCCCCCCCCCCCCCCGTCTTTTCACCAAAGCCGAAAATTCCAGAAGGCTATTGAATCGATCATGAAAGTGTACGTACCTCGCGATCAAAGCGGTCCGGAGATGGTAGAGTGTTGTTGTTGTTGTTGTTGTTGTTATTGTTATTCTTGTTAATATCGGTGCTGTTCTTTGATCTGGGGGGCATTTCATGAAGGAGCTTGTCGGATAAAATATCTGACAAGTCAATTATATCCGAGAAGTTTTTAGAAATTCTTTAGTCTGATTGGCTGATTTCTCTGAACTTGTCGGATACATATGATTGACTTGTCGGACATTTTATGCGACAAGTTCCTTCATGAAATGCCCCCCCAGAAACCTCTAATGAAATATGAATTAAAGGGCATGTAATTTCGAGGATTCCCACGTTGATTTGATGAAAATTTGCCTTGAAATGGCTGATATATATCCAAAAAGTGATTTTTTGACAGGCCACGACTTTTATGAGGATCGCTTTGTTTTTCTTTGTTTTACATATATATATATATATATATATATATATATATATATATATATATATATATATATATATATATATATATATATATATATATATATATATATATATATATATTATATATATATATATAATTTCCAAAACGATTTTCATTGATTCCCCTTTCTAAATGTCTCGCAAAACGTGTAAAGCTGAATCCTCACCTCAACCAGCACTGTTATAGTTCCTTTAATTGATTCCATCTATCTGATTCCTATCATGTAGAGGTCTATTTTTTTTTTCTCTCAGGAGTAATGTGGAAGTACCGGATTAGTTATACAAATAAAATCATAAGCTGTTCTATGAATCAACTCCCGATGGAGACCATGGTCATTCACCTCCATGAGGTTTTCTTTTCTTTGATTTTTTTTTTTAATGCAAGCTTCTTCTTTTTTTTTATAGATAGATACGGGTTTATAGGACATTTATAGGCCTACTCTCCACGTCTTGCATGGGTACAGTGCGAGATGTTGGAGATCCTTTACTATATACTTATGACTTCTCAAAAACAAGAACAACTTCATGAAGCTGTAAGTTAATCCGATCTTCTTGGTTTTCATTGAAAAAGTCCCCCAGTTAAAGGGATAGTATAGCTTCAGTTAGATAGGACTTCAGATCGACTTTTCTTTGTGAGATAGTAAGAAACCTCTTATAAAATAGGAAACAGCATACACTTCTATGAAGAATTCAAAAAATTTTTATGAAAGTTGGTTTTGAAATGGCCGAGATATCCAAGCAAATTCAAGATAATAAGGTGAGACACACCTTTTATTAATTAGAATTGCTTTGTTTTATTTTGTTTTTCGAAATTTCAGCCATTTCAAAACCGATTTTCCTCAAATTAGTATGAATTCCTATTCAAATGGAATGCTCTTTAACATTTCATAAAAAGTGGTTTCTCAACCAATACTATACATCTCTTTAAAGGGATGGGTCACATGGTTGCGATGGGGCTTAGATTTCCATTTTTTGAGTGTGAGATAATTAGAAGCCACTTATGAAACATGAAAGAGCAGCTAGGTCCGTCGGAATAGACTGATCAGAAGTTAAAAGTGGATGGTATAGATTCAGTTGCATGTGGTCTGGCCGTGAAACCTAGGGTGCAAAGTAGAGACATTGATCCATTTGGTGCATGGGATGGGGACAGAACTTGGAGCCTATCAGTTATGTTCGAAGAGGTGGAGCAACCGAACGGGGAGGGTGGGGGGAGAGCTGTTTCCCCTCCCACATGAGGGGGATTTTGTACTTTTAAGATTGAAATTCAACGATATGATACATACTTTTGGTACGTGGATTAGTGGAAATTTTGTTAATCCCTAAAATGTACTATAAAGTTATTCTCTTCTATTATTCTCTGCTCATTTCTACTCCTCCCCCTATCTCTCAGTTTTCTCTTTTTCTCGTCTCTTTTCTTCTCCCTCTGTCTGTCTGTCTGTCTCTCTCTCTCTCTCTCTTTTAGGCTGGAAAGTAGTACGGTCAAGTTTAGTTGATGGAAATTGGTTTTAGGCAAAGCTGTAATTATTGTCACTATTTCGATTACTAGTATTTCGCTCGAGTACGAGTACTAGTACACTGTAATCGATTCTGCTAAAAATTTAAAGTCCTCGCCATTATGCAACATCTGTGCGTAACGTTGCATATTCCTTACACGATACCTTGCCCCGCACGCGCGAACACGTGGTGAACAATAGCACGTGAGTGGCCTCGCCACTAAAATGCATGCTTTGCTAAGCGATACACGAGAACATTCAGCCAGCCCCAGCGACGAGCGCAGCGCAACCCGTCCGGTGCCTAAAAAGTTGCAAACTCGACTGGCGAAGACCGTGGCCCTGATAGATAGAACCCCCTGTTCTAGACCTGTTCTACTTAAAAGCATCCATTAAACTTGTAAGTAAGAGTTTTACATTTACTAGATTACAAGCATAATGTGCTAGCAACGAAAGTTTAATCACGGCACTTCGAGTGCAGTGCAAGCGCGCAGCGTGGCTAACTTCCTATCCTGACTTGTGGCGTGTGTACGTGTGTGTGTGTTGCACTGTATACTTACAATATTCAATGTACTAGTAAGCGTGCTAGTGTACTAGAGTACTAGAAAGTAGTAGAGGGTCGCACGTGTGCACCATGCACCATAGCACCAGCAAGAAGGGGCTAAAATAAGCAGCCGTTGTGTGTAACGTTAGGCCATACATGAATTTCTCAATAACTGACTTTTTTTTCAATTTGCTACAATCATATGTGCTTTTGATTTTTAGCTCGCACGGCTGCATAATCAGTTCGGGAAACCCACTCACAAGGGGGGTCCCTCCTTATAAGTAACCCGTCCCCCTTGTAAGGAACCCCGTCCCCCTTATAAGTAACCCCCGGGGCACCCCTTATAAGGAGTCTCCACGCTTTTTTGCAATGCAACGCGAAAATGAAAGGACTGCGGCAATTCGCTTGATTATGTCCATAAAGCTTCACAAGTTTCCTAGTTACTCACGAAATTTGAGTAAAATCGGTTTGAGGCATCATATCTAAAATCATGGATTTAAATGCGATGTCAAACGACCCATGCGAATGCTGAAGTGCGAGCGATTACTGGCGTGAGTGTTGCCAAGCGCGGCGGCGCGGCAGTGCTTGAGTGCAGACGTGGCGACTGAGTACGAAAGTCTCCGTACTCAGTCGCCACGTCTGCACTCAAGCATTGCCGCGCCGCCGCGCCTGGCGACACTCACGCCAGTAATCGCTAGCATTTCAGCATTCGCATGGGTCGTTTGACATCGCATTTAAATCCATGATTTTAGATATGATGCCTCAAACCGATTTTGCTCAAATTTCGTGAGTAACTAGGAAACTTGTGAAGCTTTATGGACATAATCAAGCGAATTGCCGCAGTCCTTTCATTTTCGCGTTGCATTGCAAAAAAGCGTGGAGACTCCTTATAAGGGGTGCCCCGGGGGTTACTTATAAGGGGGACGGGGTTACTTATAAGGGGGACGGGTTACTTATAAGGAGGGGCCCCCCTTGTGAGTGGGTTTCCCGAACTGTAATAGACCTATAACTAAGACATTTTTGCAAGCACCCTCGTACGTCGTAGGCCGTGATCTCTCGGAAGAGAAGAGTGAAGATGTTTTGAGGGACAATTTAACATTAAGGTAAATTTAATATTGATGCTTTCCAACAACCGAACTGATTTGGTTCAAATTCTCTTTACCTTTACCTTTGCTTTGCCGAAGATACTGGAAGATTGCTGTGTAGCAGCAGCTAGCAGTCGAGCTTCCAGGTCTATCGACATCTGTCAATCAGCCCTCTTGGTGGGTGGTTTCTTGTCCAGTTCAAAAGAAGGCAAGGCAGACAGGCTGTTAGTAATTACTCATGAGCAATTATAAATACCCGTGGTAAGCTAGCTATTTAGTATATTCTGTGATTTTGGTGCAATTTGCTACTAGGTTTAGTGGTATTCGAGATGTCTCGATCGATGGATACAAAACGAAAGTATACATTCCAGTACTGGATGCATGGTACCAATTCAGTTTTGTATCGAGGTGGATATTCTCATTCTCAGGTTATGCTTGGACCAAACTAGTCTAGGTGGTCTCATCAAAATTATATTTCCAAAGATGGAGGTCTATATCAAATTCAAATCACTTGTGTTAAATTGAACCACACCAGATTATCATGATTTGTTGATAACTTTGTGATAGAATCTTAAGTTTTGTGACATATAATTTTCTTGAAGACTGGAGCTAACAGTGAGATCTAATTCATTTGTGTGACAAGGCGTACTGTCCCTACACCAGCCATCTTTTTTGTTTCTTTAGATTACAAGCATGTACAGAATATCCAGCGTTGTTCGTCCACTCGTTTCGAGGGCCCTCACTCCCACGACGAATCGAGTGCTGTGTCCACATCTTGCCAGGAGCTATGCGAAGGACATTAAATTTGGAGCAGAAGCTCGTGGCCTAATGCTCAAGGGTGTAGATCTCCTCACGGATGCTGTAGCAGTCACAATGGGACCAAAGGTATGTCATTCCAGATTTCACCTGCTCAACATCACAGAATTAGAAAACTTTACATGGCCTTTCCATCTGAAGTTCTCTCATATTGAATATGTTCCTTTGAAAACCTTCTTGCAATGGTGATTTATGTGACTGGGGCATTTAGTCTGAGAATATCATAACGGGGGGTGGGATGCTTCATTATAGCTGTTCTTAAAGTTACGAACGACTTGAAAATGACTTGAACACGTTCTAATGTGCCATACTTATCTAATTTTCAATAAGTCAGCACAAGAACTGATCACCAGTCATTCTTAAGTCATTCATAACTTTAAGAACAGCTTTATGAAACACCCCTGGTTGAATTTATTAGTTAACTGCTCAGGAGAAACTTTCTGCTGAAGGAAAATTTATGTTTTGTGTTTCTACTTCCAGTTCTTTGGATTGGGATTGTATTGAAACATGAGCTTTTGATATAAATGACAAGAAATCTGATTTTTCAATCGGGTATATGTCTTACTGGAATCAAATTTGCAGGGACGGAATGTAATCATCGAACAGAGTTGGGGTGGTCCCAAGATCACAAAGGACGGTGTCACAGTTGCCAAAGCGATAGAACTGAAGGACAAGTGGCAGAACGTTGGTGCAAAGCTGGTCCAGGACGTTGCCAACAACACAAACGAAGAGGCAGGAGATGGCACGACGACCGCCACAGTCCTTGCCCGCGCCATCGCCAAGGAGGGCTTCGATAACATCAGCCGGGGGGCAAACCCGACAGAGATCAGGAGAGGCATCATGAATGCTGTTGAAGTCGTGGTGGAAGAACTGAAAAGACAGTCAAAGCCAGTAACGACACCAGAAGAAATTGCACAGGTATTCAAAAATGCTCTATCATCACAAGGCAAATTATTGTAAATGTAAGCTATTCTTTGATTAACTGGTCCGATACTTGATACTGTGTCTGCAATCTCTGCAATATCTCTACAGGTAGTATCTGTGGTCACTTCCTCACAGCAGTTTACTGTCCGAGAGTTACATTTTTTTTTCTTACCAGATTACATAAAAAAGCAACAAAATGATAAGAAACAAGAAAGTACAGTAAGGTAATTCATACACTCTTTCAGTGCAGCATTTCATTCTGTCGGGCGTGAAGAAAGTTTTGCAAATGACAGAAATATAAAAAGTGTACTTCATGGATATGATGTGTGAGCAAATGTGATAGATAACTCACATACACAAATCATGTAAATGGACTGGACTACCACTAAATCTCCCTTCAGGACCCTGTATTGACATCAAGATATGAGTAACTGATCATTTGAAAGAGACTGATTGATCAAGAGGGGGTTGTTTTCTGTTCTAGGTTGCCACAATATCAGCCAATGGAGACCAAAGCATCGGAAATTTGATCTCGAAAGCGATGAAAACTGTTGGTCGCAATGGTGTCATCACCGTCAAGGATGGCAAGACGCTCAACGACGAGTTGGAGGTCATCGAAGGGTTAAAGTTCGACAGGGGTTACATCTCTCCATATTTCATCAACACTGCAAAAGGTATCCTCTATGTTTTGTGTTTTTATAATGAATGGGAGCTGGAACAAATGATACAATTGTCAAGAAATTTTTGCTTTTGAAAGCAAGCATTTAATAGATTTCATGTAAGTTTACTCTCCGAAAACCTCATTCTTAGCCAGTGCTATTCAGACATACAGGGTGAATTATGATTTAGTCTGGAATGTGTTTTGCAGGCTCAGTATTCCAAAAGTTCTCAGAGGTTATATGCTTGTATTGGCCTCAACAAAATCTGCTCTTGTTTGCATTTAATGAACTCTGTTTGCTGATCTTTCAGAAATTTATTTCTTGTCATCATTCCATCTGTCATTTTCATCACATTTGCCTTGAGTTTTATCCAGTGTTGCTTGGTCTCTGTCTGTCTGTCTCTATCAAACTCTATTTGTCTGTCTGTCCTTCTGTACACAGACTCTTGTTTAATAACTTGATATATGAAATACACAGTTGTTTTCCACCATTCTCTCTATCTCCCTGTCTGTATGTCTGTTTGTCTGTCTGTCTATATCTATCTTTATTACTATGTAGCGAGCTGTCTGCTCAGCTCTCTCAGTTCTTGCTGATGTAGTATGCCGCCTTCTAATCAGATGTCAACTTGTTGAATGCATTCACTCATGATCTTCTCTCTCTCTGTCCACCAGGCCAGAAGGTGGAGTTTCAGGACGCCCTCTTACTCTTGAGTGAGAAGAAAATTTCTAGCATCCAGTCCATAGTCCCTGCCCTGGAGCTGGCCAATGCGCAGCGTCGCCCTCTGGTCATCGTGGCAGAAGACGTTGATGGGGAGGCCCTCAGCACTCTGGTGCTTAACAGGTGACTTATTTTTTTTTCCATCTTTTGTTCTTTGTTTGAGGGGAACTTTATGAAAGGCAATTTTACATATTAACCCTTTTTTACCTGGATGCTATGCTGTTGAAATTCTTCACGTTTTCATTCAGTTAAATTTGAAGGTAGTATGAGGTAGCAAACTGACATATTTGCACTTCCCCTAAGCATAACTTGTGCTCTTTAACAGGTGGAAACTAAAGCATACTTTTGATATCCTGTTATTGTATTTGAAGAAGCACTGACAATTCCTTTTGATGACAGAGTCTGGCTGATGACATCATGGGCATGAATTGATTCGTGAGATACTCCCACAACAAAATAGCATTTGTCGTTTGTAGTATAAATGAGTATAGACCAGATCTTTTAATGACTGATGCTCCTGACAATTTTTCCACCGAATTGTATTTTGTCAGAGTGTCAGTATAAACCTACCTTGTATGACTTGACAAGGTAGGGACACCATGTCTAGTATCACTGTTGTATTGTAAGCCCAGCTCAGCAGTTTGATGCTAGTTACATGTGTTTTGACTGACTGCAGATGCATAATGTGCTAGGTATAAAGCATTGATCTGGTGTAGCTCTCCATTGTGAAACACATCACACAGATTTGCTAATTAAGTGTGAGAAGTACCAGTTGACAAGCATGTTCCTATTTTTGGTTACTCTGATGGTAACACAGGTTGAAGGTCGGTCTACAGGTTGCTGCAGTCAAGGCCCCAGGATTTGGTGACAACCGAAAGAACCAGCTGCATGACATGGCCATTGCCACTGGAGGCATTGTAAGTTTGTGTTCCAAGAACAGAGAGTAGTTTCTGTATTGTAAAGTAGAGTAATAGAAGATAACATTCACTTGTGTAATGATTTGGAATCGGTCTTTCACTCATTGGAAGATGTGTGAATATCTTGGAGCTGAAAGTGCAATGTGGCCTTCAGTTTCATTTGCTTTAAATAATGGCTTGGATAGTAATGTCCTAAAAGTTTGATAAATTGAAACTAGGTGTGTCTGGAATCCCTCTCAAATTGAGATGGTTTTTTTTTTGTTTTTTTTTTCTGTTTTTGTTTTCAAAGTGGAAGACATTTTATGTATTTCAATGACTAAAATCAAGGTTTATTTGTATGAATTTCACCGTGTCTCGCTAGTATGTCCGAGCTACAATTCAATCTTTTCAAGCAATGTGGGATAGAGGTATTTCTGCTCTTTACATATATACTGTGAAATACTAAGTTCTTTCTTGTTTGTTTATTACTCAAGGTGTTTGGGGAGGAGGGAATGGATGTCAAGATTGAAGATGTTCAGATTCAGGACCTTGGTCAAGTTGGCGAGATTTCCATCACAAAGGATGACACGCTCATCTTAAAGGTAAGCTCATCTTTCTAACACGAGAACCACACCTTCCCAAACGATGCCTCCTCCAAAGTATGCAGGAGGCATTATAAATTGAGTTGTCTGTTTTGTCTGTCCATCCCAGATCTTATTTCTTCCTCCCTTTCCCAGTTATGCAAATGATGGCATGACATTATGGTGCAATATCATGACTGAATCACTTTGTTGAAGATTGTGTAATTTAGTACCAAGGACATTTGATTTTGAAGTCCTCTCACCTGAGTATATTTATGCAAATTTTGTGAAAATAAGAAAGCTGTGATTGAAAAAATAAATATAAACTGTAAAGGCCAAAATTGAATGGTCAAAATGAATCCAACATTTTTACACAATTTTCTTTTTCACATCTCTCACATCTTTGGGAGGAAAAAGGTACCCACTATTTCTTGAAAGTTTTGTACACTAACCATAACTTGATTTTTTTTATTATATTTTTTTTAAATTTCCGAGTCTGTGAAAGTGACTTTTTTAGGGGGGGGAGGGGGAGGGAATTTGTTGAGTTGGGGTTGAATCCCTCTGGTATTGTCTGATGCTGCTGCCAGGGAATCTCATTATAAACAGGACCTAAATACCATAAGTACCTTTTTATATCAGATTTTTAAGTGTATCAGTGTATGAAAAAGAAATGGGAGCTGCAAAATGGCCTTGCTATAAGATGGTTATGTTGTATCAGACTTCTCTATGCCGATGTTCAACTGTTCTGTGTTCATTGTTTTCATGATAATCTTATTTGATTTGCAGGGTAAGGGCAAGCAAGAAGACATTGAGAGGAGGACCGATGAAATCAAGGAGCAGATTGAGCACACAAACTCTGAGTATGAGAGGGAGAAGCTGAATGAACGTCTTGCCAAGCTGTCTGATGGTGTGGCTCTCCTCAAGGTCAGGGGTCAATCCTTGCTGTATCGTTGCAGTCTTTGCATGATTAGTCCACTGAGATAAAAGTTCAGTTTCCAGGGCTCTTTAGGTTGTATCAAATTCCCAATCAGCTTCAATAATTTATGTAGAGGCTATTTGCTATTGAAGGGGAAATTTTTATGTAAGTAAATTATCACACCTGGCTGGGTAAGATGAATTTCGAATGTATTGTGATCCTGCAGAATCTAAAGATAAACTAATCACACATAAATATATCAAGTAAAATCATTTTTTAATTGTCACACTGATTTCAGGTCGTGCAAAATAGTAAAAAAAAAAAATTCCACTTTAACAGTATATAAATCATGGGAAGGAACCCATTCTTTTAATTGTTTCTTTTTTACTTGTCAAACAATTGATTTTGTTATACCTTTGGTTAATGTTGGGAGTGGAGATGCTAATTGCTTTGTTTTCTTCATTATTGTCCCAGGTCGGAGGTTCTAGTGATGTTGAGGTGAATGAGAAGAAGGATCGCGTTAATGATGCCCTGAACGCCACACGGGCGGCGGTGGAGGAGGGCATCGTGCCAGGAGGTGGTACTGCCCTCATCAGGTGCCTCCCCGCCCTGGATGGAATCAAGGCTGACAATGGTGATCAGAAGATTGGTAAGCCTCTTAAATTTCTCCTCACCTGCTACCACTTGGTACAAATCATAATAATAATAAATAATGATAAGGTCTTATTTCACCCAGTAGCCTCTTCAGTGTTACCACTGCTCTACCAAAGGACCCTGCCATTATTATTACCCTACCGTTGCCAGGTACCCATTTATTTTTGATACACCTGGGTCGAGAGGGATTTGGTGGGTAAAAGCATCTTGTCCAAGGACGTAAGCACTGGGCGGGATTCAAACTCGAGTCCTCCGATCGGGAGTCAGGAGTCTTATCCACTATGCCACAGCACTACCAATAATGCGATTGGTAGATCAGTGTCTGTTGTTCAAATGGGAAATACGTGTAGTTTGCCTTTGTGATTGAGATTGGAAGATACTTGAAGTCTTTCTCGCTGAGGATTTGGTATTCGTCAACTGCATGAAACGGGCCAGTGTGCAGATAATGCATCATACACATATTTGCATATCGTAGCTGGGGCGACAAGACCTCGTATCTACAAAATGTTGAATTTCAGGAGAGCACAAAAATATGGCAGCCAAAGCACTGCATGAAATGGGAGAGCCTTTCCTTTGACATGCTGTGGTGGCTTTATTTTCGGTGTAAGACAGCTAGGATTTGGGCAGGACATCACTTAACTGATTATCTGACCATTAATCAAAAGTTATTACCACCAAAATTTCAGATAGGAGGTCTTGTCGCCCCAGCGAAGATATATATTTTCTTTTTAATGATATTCTTTATTTTAATTTAACCCTAACTAGGCCGGGCTATTTAGGTAGTTGATAGAGCCGGGGGGGGGGCCTCCCAGGCCCCCCCTCCAGATCTTGGCCGTCGACCGCGCGATCGCGACGAAAATTGGCACACACATTGGCTATGATGTAATCTAAAATACCATGAAGTTAATTTTTCAAAAAAATTATCATTTATGCTAAATTATGCTAATTTATGCATAATGATGCATGAAATCAGACTTTTTGGTATAAATCACAAAATAAAGCTCAAAACAGACACATTTTTTGTGTAAATATTCTTTTTAGTGTCCTTAGCAAATGTAATGAAAAAAAAATGTGATATCAGAAAAAGTTCTTAAGTATTTTATTGTTTTTTTGAATTTCTTATGTATTTCTTTGTTTTTCGACTTTATGTTTTTCATTGTTTTTTTGATAAAATTTGTTCGCGACATCGCTCCAAACAAGAAAATATGTTATTCATTGATTTTAAACAATAAAACACCAAAATAATTATGCTTTTATGAAATTTGCCTGCAAGCACAGTTTGCATTGAAATTGTACACGAATTCACGTTTTTGAGCAATTTTTGGTCTGACATGCATGTACATATTTATGCGTTACTTTGGAACCGCGCGCCCGGGCGTCGCAAATTTGGTGTCAAAAGATGCGCGAGACTCGAAAGAAAAAAGTCATGAAACGTCGCGGCGATAGCTTTTTGCGATTGCGATACATCGCGCGGAACGTCGAGGGGGGGGCCTCGGAGGCCCCCCCCCCCCCCCCCGGCCTAGTTAGGGTTAATTCAATATCAGGCTCATTTTCACATATGGTTGCAGGAATAGAGCAGAGGCTGTGATATATCATAAAACCTGAAAATTGCTCAGCGAAATTTGCAGAAGTTTCTGCATGTGAAGATTTCTGGTTTTACAATACGTTTGTGTAACACTGCCATTTTCTCGACCACATAAACAGGATTCTGACAGAGAAAAGCTCTAGAATATTCTTATAATTATTACATACGTATCTCTCTGATTGCATTCAATCTTCTCAGGTATTGAGATTGTCAAGAGGGCACTCCGGATCCCGTGCCAGACGATTGCCAACAACGCTGGCGTCGAGGGCTCACTGATCGTTGAGAAGGTGATCGGCGCTTCAAACGAGATTGGCTACAATGCAATGGAGGGAGAGTTCGTCAATATGGTCAAGTCAGGAATTATCGACCCCACAAAGGTATGCATTAGCCGCGGTCACACTACATAAAACTACACATAGTTTGCTTCCCTATAACTCCCTGAAGTTTGAGCAGGTGGTCACACTGCAGACAAAACTATGCATTGTTTTGGTGGTATTAAACTACCTGTCGTGTCGGTCTCTAAGAGGAAAAAATGTAAATTCACAACAGAAGAATGCACAATGTGCATTAACCCTATCTGTGTCACGGGCCGATTAAATCGGCCCAAAACCTGCCATGTAAATGCTTGGGCCGATTTAATCGGCCCTATTTTGATTGACAGATTACTTCAAAGGCTATGACACTACCACTCTCTAAACTCATTTGTGATTGGCTGACAGTGTAAGGAAACAATATCCAGTGTGCAAAAAAGCTTCCCCACCTTCAACCAATCAGGAAAGCCTTCTCAAAGTCAAAAGAATTGTGGTGGCCCCGCCCATGTTTATTTGCATTCAGACTGCAATGTATTGTGTACAGTTTTGCTATAGGTTTCTTGTGTGGAGAACTTACACGAATCTGTATATGTGGGACTGTAATAAGATCGCCGTGTGCGATGAAAAGATCGTACACATGGGTCAATTTTCATCCATTTTATCTAAGTCAATATAGTAAAATATAAAGTGAAAACATTCAGGATAGGGATTTCAACATCTTTGAATTCTGTGAAGGGGTATGGTTTTCGTGATATCGGCCTCATAAATGAACTGTGGAATAAATGAACACTGCACATTCAGTGCAGCATTTGTAGCTGTTTACTCAGCACTAACAGCGGTGCTATGGGTCTCTAGTTAGCCGGGGCTAGCGGGGCAGGGTGCTAGGAGCAATAAGGGTACAGTAGCCTCCTACCCGCAGCTGGACAGTCTCGGTCTCGAAGCTTAGAAGCTGAGGTATGTTTGACTGTCGATCATTATTATCTAATAAACCGTTACTTTATGAAACTTATGTTCAATGTAGGTTTATCATAAAGCAAATGACTACATTGATGGTTCAATTCTGTTCAATGAGGAGAGTGCAAAGGAGTCTAGCATACTCAACAGGAATGGACACTCTGAAGACTGAATATTTTCAGTGACAATTTTTACCCTTAGATTATCTTACCATACATGGCAATATTATAGGACAAGAATAATCTAAACTACAAGTAAAAGTCGTATAATCAATTAATATTTTCATCCTGACTAGATGTTAGCATGCTTTATCTACTTTCATGCCAACATTTCATTCATAAAACCAGAAATTGTGCGAAGTGTGTAAAATGTAGGTTGTACTTGCCACACACTTTTGTTCATAAAATGAAAAGTACTAATGCTACTGACAAAACAATCACATCATCTGAAAGCTGAATAAATTCTCTACAACATTTGTATAGACCTTTTTGGGGTATAAGAGCATATTGTGTGAGAAAATGAGGTGGTAACATGTACAAGTAAGTCTGCAAAGATAATTATGTGACATAAGAGGGCGTCCTACTTAAAATGTGAGGGCGCCCTCACTCAGATTATTATGTAATATGAAAGTATAGACCATAAGCTTTCAAATAATGTATAACATGACACATTAACGTCAATAATAACAATCAGAACTGGCCAACAACAATCCCATGTCTCCGCACTGCAAAATGTCTGAACATTCTGGCTTCGTCTATGTGACAGAGATAGGGTTAACGACATGAACGGATCTATTATCATGTCACAAACTTCTTGAAGCTTTAGCTGCATGCGGTCAGACGAAACAAAGCTGTGCGTAGTTTCAAGAGAAAGTTGATTGACTCTTTTGGCCACAACTTTTTCATGAATTTACAAGAGAAAGTTTTCAAACATTACTAGACTTGGTATTGACTTTGCCTATTTCATCAACTTACACCACGACACTAAGTAAGGTGGTTTATCACATACTATGAGTGCTTTTGTAACCTTGATTTTTCTTCAGTCAAAGAAGCCTCGCTTTTCGACCTTTTTATCCCCCCTTTTTTTGTGTGTGTGTATTTTTCTTTGTTTTGATCCCTCTCTTCTTTCCTTCTCCCTTGCATAGGTTGTAAGGACTGCCCTTGTTGATGCATCGGGTGTTGCATCGCTACTCTCAACGGCGGAAACGGTCATCACAGAGATCCCTAAGGAGGAGAAGGAGATGCCGATGGGTGGTGGTATGGGTGGTATGGGAGGGATGGGAGGAATGGGGGGCATGATGTGAAAATAGCCCCGCCCTAGCTCATCCTCACTATGGGGCATGGCCAGGTCACTATAGATAGGGATTTTTATTTTCCCCTCGGTTTCTATCTCTTTTTTTGTTTCGAGACCATATATAAATATTGAATGTAAGATACCTGAATTGAGAGCTGAGGAGGTGTTGGGTGTATCACTGCTGTATGACAAGCAGTCGTGAACTGTGATATTTGTGAAGCAAAGCACCTGAATCATTATGTGAATGGCTGCAGCCTGAGCTGCTATTCAGCTTTCAGCATTGGTGCATTCATGATACTCGTATTGTCATGGCCCACATGAAATTGGATTTTGTTTACTGTCACAGCCCAAATGGCTGCATATTAGCACTGCAATGACAACTTGACAAAATATATGTGAATCAATTGTGAAACAGGCTTTGACTGTGGAAGGGATCCACATGTGGTGTTCTGTGAATTTGCACAGAAAACGACTCTAAGAAATGGTTATGATCTCTCAGGCAGTGGGTGTAAAGTATCTTGGGTTTTATAACATGCTTGATGGTTATCATGTGTCATTGTGCAAGCAATCCTGAAGAAATTGTAGCCAGTTTGAGAATCTGTCCCCATCGACACTTGTACTAGTTTAGGGAAGACAATCTTACACATGTAGAATGGAAGTAGCAGCATTGTACCTGAATTGTACCCCTTTCCTCTTAATCATGTTGGATTGTTTCCTTTTTCTCTCTCTCGAGATCTATGTCAATCCCCTCTTCAATTCTGTTCCATGATTGTATGGAAAAACTTTGCTGACAAGTTGTGAAGATCACTATTTTAGGCGGCTCTACCCATATGACATGAAGCGCCTAAGGAAGTCATTTTCATGTTATGCATGATGTGACCCGCTACAACAAAAGGATCCTAAAGTCGCTGACGGGCGAGCCAAGCATGGCCCAGAAAAATGCTATTTTCAGGCCTTTCCTTTGATCATTTAGCTTCGAAATTTCGGCAGATGATAGAAGATACATTAGACTACAAAATTATGTTAAAAACAGAGATCCGATCGTTTTGACAGATTTTGGTGATCTGACTTCGAACTCCATTTTCTCGGCTCACCCGTCAGCGACTTTAGGATCCTTTTATTGTAGCGGGTCACATATGAACTAAATTTGGGGGTGGTAAGTACTGATTGCGCTTTCTCTCTGCTCTGATCACTGGGTTATCCCCTGAGAACAATGGCAACTTGCCAGGTCTTTCATCAGCGCCAAGTTCTCCAACAATTGACCCAAAGACTGGGTAATCTGCAGAAGAATCTTCAACCTTATAGAGAAATTGCAGGAGAGTGCGCTGTGTTTTGTGAGCCTGGAGTATGGATTATCATTTTGCAAGTTTGTTAGTCTGATGGCCAGCAATCATGATAGTATCCATGCCTCGTGTAGACTAGATTTCATGACTTGAAATGGCATGATTATTTGAGTTTTGAAGCATAATGTGCTCAGGTACCAGGATCATTACATCAATACCTTTCAGTGAGAAGTTCCAGGTGTTCAAAAGAAAATATGAAAACATGCACACTCCCCATTTGTGTTTTAAAGTGTGAGAATCGTGATCGCTTTAGATATGTGAGAAATTTCCTTTTACTGCTTTTTACTTCTTTTGTATGACATTGTGTCCTATGGTTTTATGAACCTCATTTTTTGTTACCTGAAATGTATTTGATGGGGTTATTACATCTGTGTGAATGTATCCAAAGCCAGCGAGTACTCACTCGTAATGTTGGGATGTTTTCTTTTCTAGTCAAGTGACGATAAACCCATGTGTTGCTGATGTCAATTAATGATGAAGATTATGTGTATAAGATTTTATACTATAAGAACTGACAGGATTGTGATAGCATTGACAGTGTACTACAGGTATTGCTCGTGTATTCCAGTATTGCGGAGAGATTTCTTGTAATAAAAAATAGAATGACCAATTTCAACAACATGCATTGAATAAAGGGCTGATTTTGTGTCAACATTCTCACTTCATTGTCATCACAATAAAAAGATACACACTCTTTTTTGAGAATATATACAGGCATTTATTTTTCATCCAAACATTGTCAATTTACATAAAGATCTACTGTGAATGGCAATGAAGAAATAGATTTAGCTGTGGAGAGAATAATGTGTACAGTGCACTCCCGTTATATCAAACACAGTTATAACGAAATTGCAGATACAACAAAGTTAAAATTCAGGCTGCAATGTTACCCACTCTGTTTTTTATTCTTTATTTGTTAACGGTTATAACGAAACAGAAAAAAAACCTCTAACGTCACGAAAGAAAACTGCCGGTTCCGAGGACTTGGTTATAACGGGAGTCCACTGTAAATATGTATTAAGTTTTTTTCAAGTGCTCACCTTCAATATCTGTGACGAAGCTACTTGAAAGATACATCTTTTTCTTCAAAATACTGTGTAAAGAAAGATTGCTGGACTTTTTTTAAACCACTTTTCTATGAAACAACCAGAAAACGTGACTACAATTATCCAAAGTTCTGGTCACTCCAGGGCAACTAACATGGAAAACATCTATTCCACTTTTGGCGGTGGGGAGGGGAAGAGGAGGGAGGGGACGGGTACCAAAAATCTAGCTCGGGGTGTAATCATCAAGTTTGCATATTCTCCTCACAACTGATAAGATACAAGGATGTATTTCTCAGTTGTCTACATCGAGTGCTAGAAACAAACTGGATGAGAGGGGCAGGTCAGATCAGTTCATGCTGCAGCAGCAAATCTCAAGAAGTCCATGCTTGCAATAGCCAGAGCTGGACATCGGCCATAGCTGGACATCAGCCACGGGCCTGCGGCCACTAGACATTGATGTCAGGTCACCAAATTTCATAAAATGTTACCTTTTGGTGGCATGATCTGGCAGCTTATATTCAAAATGAAATTTTCTTTTTATTTATTAAAATTTCCTTTTAATTCAGGTGACTACATTTCTTTTTCAGGCCACCAAAGTTTCAAATTAAAAGATTTCAGCAGCCTGAATGGGCAACCAGAGAAAAATGTAAGGGTCAAGCCCTGCAATAGCTCTATTCAAGCACATTAATTTTTACACAGAGATGCAGAATCAACCCCACGGAAGAAAGGGGTCAGGTTGAATGCAATGGGACTAGGACAGGTACAATGTAGCAGGTCATTGACTTTCAAGAAAACTTGATACATAATACAAATCAGTGTACATGTGTCACTTTGTACCACTAGTGCAAAGGGTAAAGTCTGGTTTTGTTCAGCTTTAACTTGGATGCATACTTACCTTGAACTGAATTCTCAGAGAGTGAATGCTTCCACTTTTTTTTTCTTTTTTGTTAACAGTGGAAAAGTTTATGCAGTTAAGGAAAATCATCATACTTTTAATCTTCGTTTACATGCAATCAATATCCTGCATCTTCATAATACACAAGAAGCATACATAAATAAGTAAATCTGCACATTCAAGTAGCATGTTCAAAGTGATAGGTTGGGTTCTTTTTTTTCACAAATCAACAAGAATCTGACACATCTACTAGTAACCCAAACCTAACATTTTGCTGAAGATGCCGAAGGCTGCCGATATAGAAACCATGGCAACAAGGAGATACAGTGAAACAAAACTTTTCAGGAAACTATCTCGCAGAAGAACACTGCCAAAAGTATGTTCCAGCATCCTAACCACCCTCAGGATCAGTTTACAATTAGAGCAAACAGCTTCAGCTTTCCATCCAAATGCCTCTGATTATCATGAAGACTATTTGCCTACTTAAAATGACATGGGGTGTTGCCAAGTTGCTGGCATGCATTTTGATGTGAGACAATGAACTAGGTGTGGACAGTGACAGCCAACCCATATGAATATTAACTCTTGGATACCAAGCTAAAATATTGAAGTCTGTCTTGCCATCATTCTTTTTACATTTGGTATGTCACTATGGCAGGGAAAGGACAACAAGAAATCAATGTTTTCTCTCTCCAAACTTTCTTCTCCCACAGGTGGAACAAGTACTGCTGCAAACATAAAAATCACATCCTGGTAGGTCAAAAGCATCTACAAATTTATTGCAATATTTCATAAGGGACCAAACCACTTGAAATACCTTTAAGAGACAAACAATTCAAAATATCATTCAAGTATACAGTAAGGCAACCCCAACCTTTTCTTTAGAAAACATAGAGGTACATAAGAGGAATGGGAAACAAAAGTAGCAAAGAGGGTATCCTGTGTATATCATATCACAATGAATGGAAAATTGTTGGTATTGTACAGTAAGGTGAGAGAGTAACGCAAGCTCAGTTGTGATGTAGAGAGATGATACTTTGTCTTCAGCATGGGACCAACAAAACAAATTCGCAAACTTTCTTGTCACACAATATCACTGGTCTTTTCTTCTTCTTTTTTTTTTCATATCATAACACAGTGGAAAATGTACACACAATCTTCAGGCCTGATGTAGTTGTACCCATATAAATTCCATCGATCACAGTATATAAGATATAAGCCATGAAGCAAACCTGTTGTGATCCGCTACATAGATGGGTCATGCAGTGGAATAGGCATTGCAGTGTACTTCATGCAATTGAAAGCTATCTGTATAAAGCTAAACATTTTCCAAAGCCTTTTTAAAAGTACAGAAGTGTTTACACAGATCAAAGATGCACGACTTGGAAATCTCACATATGTACAGTGCTTCACACAAACACAGAAAATTGTTTAGCCTAGCATTAATTTAAAAATAATAATAACTAACCTAAGCTAAACTTCTAGTGAATGAGTTGAAATCTGAACATAGTGATCAACCAGGAAAATGTTTGATCAACCAACCTAAATAATTTGGGCAATATATCATAATATTTTCAATCCATTTTATTTTCACAATGGGAAAAGCTGTGTTCCTGGCACTGCAGACTGGACATCAACTCAGGCCACACATGCGACACAGAAAATGACACAATACTGCAAAAATTTATTGTAAGCACAACAGTAGTCTGTCTGGTACTGACCAGTTCACCATCAAAGCAAACACAATCACCCGAGAGTGACCCTCTGTCCAATAAGCACTGGGGTCAGCTGGTCATTTGACCTGACACAAAAGGGACATGCTTTGCCGAGTCCTCCTTTGAGCACGGCAGTGGAGCTACAGAATTAACACTTCGGTATATTGTCCACAGAACAGCCCACCCCTTCTCCCTTTCTCCCCCTCCCCTTCCCCAACTCTAAAACCAAATGAACAAAACTGAAAACTGAGTGAAGCACAACCAAGACTAAAGACAAAGTGAACTGCCTGCAATGCTTTCTATCAGTATGCCACTTTTCCGATCTTTCTCCAGTGGGAGGTGATTTTCTGTACCATCACGCAAAGTATCTTGCATCTTAATATCTGTGTGGTATTGCCTTTTCTGCAGCCTGGTTTATACTACAGAAGGTCTAACCATATAGGCTGTTTCACTCATCACAACCTCTTAATACCATACATGCTCAATATCATGGCATACGTTAGAATCCTTGCCATGAAGTTGTACAAAACATTAACAACTTGTGAAGATGGAAATTCATGATATTCAACAGCAAACTACTCAGGAGTTTGGATGTCAATTATTTACATATATAAGAAATGAATGAAAGCAGATCAATGTAAAATGAGGGTGATTTGGAAATCGATGTCATGTTACAGGTAAAGTAAATGCTTGACCTTGCTGCATCATGATAAGAAAAGATAGAGATTCTCTTTGTATACACTGCCATCTAAAGCCGACAAATCAAAAGTATTATGTCTACTACAGAACAAGGCTTCTCACAAAATGTGCTCATGTGTCTATTTTCACCGAAGTCACAGAATGGGCACAATATCACATTGTACAAGGTTGAGGACACAATCTGCCACCCACTATGTGTGAGTGCACAGATCATGTTTGACTCAAATTTGCATGGGAATCAAATGAGTCATGAAGTGTCGGGTTTGTAGGTTGGATTCTCGCAGGACACGAAGACAAGATCTGATAAATGATGGATACCAGCTTCTTGAGATGAGTGGCTCAGACCTGGCCCCCGAATCTTCAAATCCACAGTTGCCGTTCTGCACAATGCACTGAATGTCTTCAGAGTATTTGTCCATGAGTTTATCAAGTGTGATGTGTTGCCATGCGGTGCACAGTGCCATCACAGTACGTAATCCAGCTCATAGCGCAGATACTGGTTCTTCTCGTCATTGGGCACCCTAGGGAATCCAGCCACCAGTGAATCTTGTGCCCCAATGTACAGTGTGTTGTAGATCCTCCAGTATGTGTCACGAACCTTGCGGGCTGGATGGAATAGACCCTACAGTTGTGGGGACACAATGTACAGAAACGTTTTCAAAACATGTACCCGATATGATTATGTGACATGCGAGATGTTATCATAAATATCATCATCATCACATGGAACCTGGAATGCTGACTACAATTTATCATAAAGCTATCATCTAGAAAACACTATTTTTACAGAACACAAATAATATGAGGAATTAGGGGATTAACGGATATCCATAATTGCACAAATTCCTGTAATTTTGTATTTCATTACTTATTTATTTTTGTAATTGTTCATTTATCTAACATTACTCTCAATCTCAAAATTGAGGCAATCTTAGGACTGTCACTTTTTTATCTATTTTATCTTATTATGACTTACTTTTCAGCTGGGGCTAAGGGAGCAGAATGGTGGTGGTAGATACTGATTGAGCAAATCAATCAAGCCTGACTAAACTGCCATGTCAGTGAGGTTAACATTAACAGTGGCCTTTGGTTAACCCCACGTGAAGGGATAACGTCTAACACATTGCTACATGTCAACAAAGGTATGGCCAAAGTCATACAGTGTACATCATCCCAACACATTCTCAGATTTCTGGCAGGACATTTCAACAGCACCCAGACAGGAGGGGGAAGACAGCCTATAGAGTGAGAATGAATGAGCTCACCTGTAGAGTGTACTGTAGCATCTTGATGGAGCCCACCCCGACCCTCAGGCCCTCGATGGCCTCCATGACAGCCTGGATGACGTGGGGCGATGTCTCAAACACGTTGGGCCACACAAAGTTCAGCAGGTGGATCAGGGCGTCCTCGCAGCCGAAGCCAAACACGCCCAGCGCCATGTGCTTGATGGCTGCACAAGCTGTCTGTCGATGAACCAGATCCCTGAATGACGGAAAGCAATTTCATGGAAAAATGTTTATTTTTATTTCATTTTTTATCACATAGCACATCTCTCCTATCACTGCAGCAGAATTCTAAATCAGACATGACAACCTTGTAAAAAGCATTGAAGTCTTCTGGGGCTGAAAGGGCATTTTTTTCCTTTTTTTTAGAAAAACAGTCATATTTCTACCTTTCCTGTAATAAACATATTTAGTACTGTAAAAGTGGAAATTTTTGTGGTGTTGAAATTTTCGTGCATTTCGCGCAACCCGAAATAAGTGTGAAAATAAAAGCACGCGAATATTTTTGCTCGCCATATGTTCCAGTAGTTGATGTCTTGATTCCGTGGAATTAAAAACACGGAAAACTCTTCTTACCTCGCCAATCGCGAAAAATTAGTCACACAAAAATATCCACTTTTACAGTAATATAAATTGCAAAAACACATTTTCTATAAAGTCTGCATTTTTGGCAAAAAATAGTACAAAATGATGCAAGAGAATATCAGCTGGCATCTCTGCTATTTTCTCAGTGTATAGATATTATCACCTTTTTTCATCATTTCAAAATTCTTCTTTTCCATGCCAATGTGGGTATCACACCACAGCAGTTGGCATCTTGTTTGAATGATAGGATTGGGTATTCTGATTGTGGAGCTATAAACTTGTTCAAATGTCACATATCAGTCCTTGCTTGTTTCTTAAGTTCTTTTCTGGTTCTTCTTATTTCGAGGTGGGGGGGGGGGGGTTGCCTCTTTAGTCTTGCATAAACTCTAAATATACTTGATATTTCAGTTTATCAGATAATGTCCATTGTCTGGGACTAACAGTGAAGGTAAGGAATATTGTAAAAGTGGATATTTTCGCGAGACTAATTTTTCGTACTAGGCAGGGTAAGAAGAGTTTCGTGTGTTTTTAATTCTGCGGAATCAAGACATCAACTCCTGGAACATAAGGCAAGCAAAAATATTTGTGTGCTTTTATTTTCGCGCTAGATTCTGGTTGCGCAAAATGCGTGAAAATTTCAACGCTGTGAAAATGTCCACTTTTACGGTAGGGGCAAATGTTCTACCCCTTCACCCTCCTATGTACAGCTATTGACTGCTGACATAAAGCTTGGCACAAACCTGTCCATGAGGGCGTCCTCTAGGAGTGGTGTCACAGCATAGATGTAGTCTTTGCCCATCTCACCGATGTACTCAAAGAGAAAGGAGAGCGACTTGAGCACGCCGTTCTGCACGTTGAGCTCGGGCACGCGGTACTCGTTCATGAGTGCTGGGAGGACGGTGAAAGGGGAGCAGGTCTCGGCTACGATGGCGATGGCGACGGTGGTGCAGACACGGTTCTGACGCTCTTGCACCTTCAGATTGTTTAGCAGGGTGGCCAGGACATCATGGGGGCTTTACACACACACACACACACAAAGAAGAGAAGCATTCAAAAATGCATCATAAGACTACTTACAACCTTATGCTACTATTCTGATTATCAACTATCTCACTGCCAACAAGCATGGAAAAAATGTCTACATAATTTAGAACACAGAAAATGAATAAAAACACTGCATGGCTGTCAATTGTAAATCTACAATCATCTATCCATTATCAATTGTGAATCTACAATCATCGTTCCATTGTAATAATAATCCATTATTGTTCACTTTGCCTGCAATAAGTATTTGCTGGTTAGGCCTGAAAACTACACAGAACTACAACTAAATGAACAATTCTCAGAACCAACGTATCTACAGGACAATGAACTTTTAGCAGGTGGGGGTATGGAAACATTTTGATATTCAATTACGTAAAAATACTTAGAATCATCCTTTGTTCAAGCAACCAATACAGAGACTGTCTCGAAATTACTGGATTAGCACAACTTTCCTATCAGAAAGGATTACTGCAACAATAGTTCATGAAATCTCTGCCGCTGACATTGATGATGGTGGCACATGTGTTACTTTATCATCATAATAGTACAAAGAGAGAATCATACAAGGTCATAACACTGGAACATCCATAACCAATGTCAAACATCTTTCCTTCATGAAGAGCTGGTACACTGAGTATCTATGAAAAGACAGCCAAAACACAAATTAGAAAATACTCGAGAGCCTTGTAGTGAGCTTACCCAATGGCCTTGGCGATGTAGCCAAAGGTGTTGACAGTGGCACGACGGATGGACTTCTTGTGGGCCTTGAGGAGGTCCAGCAGCTCAAAGCAGATCCTCATCCACTCACGGGCCGAGACGTACTCCGCCCCTCGGTCCGCTATCCTCCCGACGAGGTCAATGCAGTTTTCCTGCACCTTTTCATGCCTACAAGGTGATTACAGGGTAGGGAAGAATGGGACTACACATCAGAGAAGGGAGGTCTTGACATCGATTGAAGGCAAAGCATGTATGAGAGCTTATACTCCATACACCTGCTTCACATCCATTTATTGTTAGAGCACTCTAGAGCACTTTGTTTTCAACCCCATGGTACCTGTCATCTTCCCTGTTTGAAGTTTTGTTTTCTCCCTGGATTAGTAATTATCTTCTCCACAGTATCCTACTGTTTCCCCCATCAGATAGCAGTAGTGTAAATGATAACTGTTATACCTACTCTACATTCACACAATCCAATGTTACCACAAAAGAATACTGAAGGCATAATACTGTACCGAACAATGTACCAAGGTCTGTGCCTGCTCATAGTTTTCATTTTGTGTTTGAATTGATGCATGAATTTGATCACTAATTTCACTAGATGTTCACATTTCGAGGTATCCATGTATCTATAACCCATCACAGGATAATTGATATAAAATGTAATATCATACTGTACGATGTCATCTAATTTAATTTTAATTCAATCATGAACTTGTAAATTTGAATTGATTGTCTTCTGATCATCACTTCTAATACTCAAGCACACTAAAATCATAACTCTGTGATGAAGTGAATATGCTAGTTTACATTTTCTTCTATCACTTTTAATACTCAAACCCACTAATATCCAACACACTGAGGTAACCCTACACATAGAGAAGTGAGAAACAAGACAGCTGTTCCAAAAAAGGACCGTTACCTGTTCTTGAGGATGGGTGTAAGACGGGGGAGGAGGTCCTTGATGGGAGGAGTCATCTTGTGCATCCCAATGACGTTGACGATGGCCTTGAGGGCCCCTAGGATGCTGCCCAGGACTTCTGGGTACTCTTCTCCCAAGTACTCATAGAGGACCACACCCAAGTGACCCATCAGTTTCTCCTATAGTGTCATATGAAGAACAAGAGGTGTAGGAACATTACGTTGAATGACATACTTTCTCTGAAGCTTACTTCTCTCTCCTCTTTGATATAGCTCATCTACAACTCTCACTTTACATTTCTCCATCTTTTCTTTTTCCAGTCATTTCTCCATTTCATCTTAGATATTCTAACATCTTAAATGGAAAAGGTCTGCTTTATTTTTTGAGCTCACTATGACATAAAGAGGAATAATCGTAACATAGACTTCATGAACAAGGAAGACTGAAAGCATTGGTGAAAATGCAATTTGAAGAAACCTTTGTCATGAAGGGATATTACAAATTCGTGACACTTCATGGACTTGTATATTAACTTTTTGAAAAATATGATTTATAGATTTCAAACAAGCTCTCACATAAAGGATCACAAATGATATTTGAAAACCACGTGGAGGGGAAACCCTAGGCCAGAGAGAGAGCTAAGTTTTGCAATTCTAACAATCCCATTCCAACGAAGCACAGGGAACTGAAGTCACCCAAATTACAGCTGGACGGATAATAGTACTCTTATCTCTACCAACAAGTTTTACGGAGGAGCAGTTTCCTCATAAGCTGTCTGAATTATAAGTTTCTGAGAAGAAAAATTTTAATTTTGGTTACAGGGACAGAAATCACAGTTTCACGAGCGTGCAGAAGCAGATTTGACATTTGAACCCCTTACCTCTTGACACGTTCTCATGACGATGGCGATGCGGGAGATGAGGTCGGCTGCCTGTTGACGAACCTTGGCTGCCTTGTTGTTAAGACGCCAGAGAATGGTACCACAGATTTGAGGCAAGTAGGCCTTGACTCTCTTGCCCAAGGCATTGACGATGGTTCCAAACCCATTCAGCATCACAGAGTCCTGTTTGCCAAGATCAGTAAGAAGTGGGAAACATACACTGTAACAAAAGTCTATATAAGATGTAGGTTGCTGGATAGATACAAGGCGGAGATCTATGTTGTGTTATCATCATGCTGAGTGCTGGAATCAAGGATGCAAGTTAAAATTAAAAGGAGGGCCTGAAATACATCTATATGTAAATGAAGCTACTTTTTTTTTTTTCCATGAACCTGTAGTATTTTGTCAAAAAAAAAACCAACCAAATAAAAGCAAACAAAAAGGAAACAGCATAAAATACAGAGTAACAGCTGGCATCTCTGTATGACAGAACATTTTCAGTCCAAACAGTCATTGTGGAGAGGGAGAAAATGTAGGACTTTGCCTCCAGCTGTCTTAGAAACCCTTGGGTGCGTTTGAGGCTCAAAAGTGAACCAAAGTGAAGGTACCATGCTGTGCCAGATTTGGAGTGTTTGAACATTCTGTTGAGAAAGCGTACCTCATGAGTTATTTTTAGAGGGGGTCATGCATTTTGTAGCAAGAATGACATTCACCTGGCGCACTCAAACTACTTACAGATGTCCCGAACAAAGAAAATAAACTCTTTGCATTATGGCAAATGTGCATGACGCACGCATTTTTCAGATGCGAACTTTTCGTACGCTTTTGGTACCCTTTTGGAACAAATCTGGAAGTGGTCCACTTTTGGCTCAGTTCAGTACGGTACGGTACGCTTTAGGAATGTTCGAGCACTCCTCTGGCACCAGTTCACTATGGTTTGGTTCACTTTAGGAGAGCGCTCGAACGCACACTTAGAAGACTCTCTCATCTCTCTCCTCACCTCAGTGGTCTGTTCCTGGAAGGCGTAGAGGATACCGTCAATGAGCTGTTCCTCCAGCCGGGAGTCGATGTCCGAGGCTCCAAGGTTGTCCATCACCTTCTCGATGGTCTCCATCACCATCTTCCTGTACTGCTCTGCCTCATCCTTCAGGTCGTCGACCACCCGGCCGATGATCTCGGACGCCCCGACTTTGTTGGCGATCTCCACTGTGGTGTCCACCAACTATGACAAGAAAATTGGAACGATGAGATGCAATACTACATCAAGGGAGTCAATATAAAAAATGTCAATCATTCTTAATACTTGCTGTATTGTGATTGTCCATTGGCACACACATTGGAGTGCTTTCCTAGCTGATTGGCAGATGTCTGGATACAGACTGACACCGAACAAAGATTATCTAATTCCCCTAATCCCTATCTATCATCATGGCCTATCTGTTGTACTGACTCGAGGCACATTGGTACACCTGAGTGAGTTTGCTAACTTTACAACTAGGTCAAGTTTTGGATGGACTAATGCATGCTGATGAAAAAGCTTGACAACTAAAACTAAATGCCATGGCTCATAAAGGGAAAAGGCTGACAAAAAGAGTACTATCATTATAATAGCTCCGTATTTATCCTGCTCTTTTTCAACATTCATGATAACAAAGGGTTGAATCAATAAATGGTCAATGCAAAGATGAATACACAGCATTTCATTCATTTCTTTTTGACAAGGAGAGCATTGTGCCTATGTATTAGCCTGCAATTCCCATCATATCCCCCTACAAAAAATGAAAATTTTAAGATGAATTAGGTGCAGAGTTTGTTACTTGTCTTCACAATCCATCCTCCCTCCATCCTTTCTTGCCTTCTGACAGCCCTCCCGATTTATGACAAATCACATCAAAATGCTGTATTTCTTGGTGTTTTCATTTTTTGCAAATTTCATGAGTCGACTGATACTTTTGAAGTTAACAACTTGAAAAGATATTGCCTCTCATAACTAGAGGGTGATGAATTTCTTTGCAAGGGTGCGAAATTGCTATCCTTCTTGTAAAAACTCACAGTACTTCCCTTCTCATCCCATCAAGGAAGTTCTCAATCACGAATTCAACCACTTGCAAAATTGTTGTGCAAGTTTCACTTTGCACATTATATTGTGCACGCAGACATTGAAGAAGACTGCAGAAGTAAGTCTAGCTGGCAGGTGGTGTACATGTTATTGCCCTCTACAGTATGTCCCCCCCAAAAAAAAATTACAATCGGATTTTCGCATTGATAAATACCAATACGATTAAACTGTCTAAATGCTACTTCAGGGTCATTAAATATGACATCATAGGTATATTTTGCAGAAAACCCCATTTTAAGTGGTCACAGAGAAATGTGGATCATTGTAATTTATGTCATGGGTCTGATTCTTCCAGGAGTAGCACATGGATGCTCTTGGAACTGCATAATGTGTGAACACAATGGACAGAACTTGCAGGGAAGGGATTCCTGACATGCTCTACAAAACTCCTTATTTCTCTGTGACCACTGAGGTAAACTGGATGGGATTTTCTGTAAGATGTGGGCAATGAGTTATAGTTTCATACCCTTTTGTTTGGATCGATTCACAATCTTTAAAGTAATCATTGCGGAGGGTCCCATTGTATTTTTTTTTGGGGGGGGGGGTGGACATACAGTTCTTTTGATGTAGCACAGGGATTATTTGGTCTCAGTTGAAGGGTTCTCACCTGTCTGTAGTTACGTCTGTCGAGGGCCATCCGATGCTGCCAGAAGTGCTTGAAGAATGACGGGAGGACCTCGTCTCGGATGTAGTCTTCCTCCACACCATCGGTGGCACAGCACTGCTTCACCACCTAGGAAGCACAGAGATGACGTGGAAATAGACAAAAGTCTTCTACTCATCATTTGAAACACAGCACTATCCTTTGAACGCGAGACTTTTATTTCCGATTCTGGATCATACTTGTAAGCCAATCTTGAGTGAATATCAATTAAAATTGTATATTATCAAAGTATTTACTCATCTCTGTGCTCTAGAAACTGCTACATGCTCTCCATTATAGATCACATAAATTGTCACAATTGTTCATGGCAAAAAAATCTTTTTTATATCATCTCCTGTGCAACCCTTCCTATACATATTATTAACACAAAACTATCTTTAAAATTTCACATTTTACAAATATTTGCAGCACGAGTGTCTTTTGCTGATATGACAAGCTCATCACATCGCAAAAATGCAACATATCTTGATATAATCTGTGAGTGGAAATAAAAGAAGATGCTAAGCTTACCTTGAGCACAATCTTCTTCATTTCTTCATCTGGGGACTGGAACTCACGGATGAGAATCAACATCACTTCCCTGGTGTAGTAGTTGGCATACTCAGGGTCCATGAGGGGAATAAGATAGCCGATGGCCTTCAGGAAGGCTGCCAGACCCTGGGGAAGAGGTTGACAAAGCAATGGGAAAAAGGTTACTAAGGAATACTATGAAACATATTGTACAGGAAATGAACAAAGGTTGCCAGATCATGGGGGAGAGGTTGACAAAATAATGGGAAAACGTTACTGGGGAACACCATAAAACATACTGTAGGGCAAATGAATGAGGGATACCAGATCCTGGTGGAGAGGTTGGCCAAGCAATTGGAAACAATCCTTCTCTGAAAGGCTACATACACATTGAAAGATGTAAAGATGAGGATTGCCTATCCCTGGGAAGGAGGTTGGCAGCATTTACATCTGGAGAAATTTCAAATCCACCACACTACCAGCACGAGAAAGGTCTATATGCTGCTTATATATATGTATAAAAAGTATGGCAAGAAAGACCCACTTTGAAAGGAACTAGGGAGAAAACTTGCACATTACATGACAAACCTGTCACGGAAGTCTTTATGTGAAAGGCCATTGTTTTTGAAATATAATTATTTTCCTGGAAGGAAAAGATTAAAAGTTTCTTCATTGTAACATTACTATTAACAACAGCTCATCTCATGATAATGAGGTCTTCTTTGTGAAGTCACCCCCCCCCCCATTCCTTCCTGAAAAAGAAAAGTTACATGAAATGTAATGAATTCACTTTTATTTTTGGACACAATGTAGATCACTTGCATTTCAGACAAAAAAAGTCCCCATTGTGTGGATCTAAGAATCTAAAATGAGAGTATAGATCACTCTCTAGTGTCAATAATATGACTAACAATGTAAGTCACCCTGTTTCCCTTCAGAAAATACAACCACACAAATTCAGTGAAATAGCCATTCCACAAGAATCAAGAATGACAAGGAACTTCTGAAAATAAACATGCCAAAGCAACCAATACATTAATCTATACAAATTTAGTGCTCGTCGATTTTAGGTCAGCCAATTTATATGTTTGATTTCTTTGTGGAACAGTTTGTCTTGTGTTGTTCCATCATCTGATTTGCACTGATTTTTCCCCATTTTTATTTCAAGTTGGGTCTAGAGTTCTGACTTTTTGCGCTCACCTTTCCTCTGTGCTGCCTGATACCCTTCCACAGTGGTTTGAGGACACTGTCAAAGGACTCGATACCATAGGGTGTGGCTGCCTCAGCCAGGGCAGCAAGGGCCAAGGCAGTGATGGTTCGCACCTTCTGCTGCTCGTCCACTAGACCTGGGTGATGAGAGGGGATACAGGAATACTTCTTTAAAAGCAAAGGAGATCAAAACAAGGTCTTTACTGGTAATTGGTAGTGTCTATTACACGTTCCACAGATCTATGAGTCTACACGGCTTAGGCTTCATTCTGTGGAGGGAAATCATCACAAATGGGTTAGAAATCAGTCAAATACACAATAATGAATTAGAATTCAATTTCATTCAAGAGCAGGGATAGATACACTTTCCTGAAATACATTTACAGAAATGTTACAAATGAAAAAAGATATGACAGTTTTGTTAATAATTGTTGATTTTTTTTTTTTTTTATCAATCTAGCTCAATAGTCCGATGTAAAACACCTGGGTAAAGAAAGCATTAAATTCCATGTACTGAAATATCTGCGTCCCTTTTCATGTTGGCATACCAAAATAGACAAGTTTACACCATTTTTATTTTTTTTCCAAACTGCCAATGTTGAACATTTGTTTCACAGGAAGCACAAGACCTGCTAAACTGACTGATGAAACTGTAGACATCCCAGTGCAAACAAAGAAAAAGACAATCACTAACAAAGAAACAAGAAACACAAACAGATAAAGACAAAACCCAGTAAGGCTTTGACATGGCCTTCATTTGGGACGACCACTCACCATGTTCAATGATCTCCACCAGGTTGCGGAGGTGAGGGAGGATGGCGCATCCCATGAGGATGGCAATCTGCTGGACGATCTTGATGCCGGTGTGGCGGGCCTGCCACGACTTCTTGCTGCGGCAGACGGCCTTCAGGAAGGGCAGGAGGGACGGAATGCCCAGGGCCGAGGCCACCACGGCGAAGGCTCGTGCCGTGGTGTTACGCACATACTCATCCAGGTTGTCGATGTCGGGCCTCATGGTGGAGATCATGGTGGCAAGGCCAGCGGCCTTGGCCAGATTAGAGATGATCTCTCGCCCCTCCACACGGGCGTAGTAATCTTCATCAATGAGGAGGGGTTCAATGACCACAAGGATCTACAGGAGGAAAAATTACCATCAAATCATCTTAGACTGGTGAGCGTGAGTACCAGTAAATATGAGTCTATGACATCCTAGAATTTGGTTTTGAGAACAAACCAGTATTCATGGTATTATCCATTCTTCACATCACTTTATGCATATGCATAATATAACAACTTCATCATTTGGTTGCTTTGTTAATTTGCTTCAAAATGTTAATGACAAAAAATGAAAATCCATAAGAAGCTTCATAATTGCCATAAATTTCCTTATATGGCACATTTACCCTAACACAAAGCAGGAAAACAATAAAAAATAACCACATTATGCACACCCCTGAAGAAATCCTCAAAACCATTCTACATGAATGATTTAGATTAACAAGGAATAAATCAAGTGTAAAATAGTAATTTAAAAAAAGTGAAATTCTAGCACCTGACCTTGACCTTGATCATGTGCACCTAAAAGTTGATAGGCACAGCTTTGTTCACCCATACATACATATTATGCCATGTTTTATTTGGATACCTTAAACAGTCTTCAGTTACTATTACAGACAGATGGACAGCCAGAAAACATAATGCATCCGGCACGAATTCATGGCAGAGGCATACAAATAACAAGAATGAAAATAATTTCTTTCATACCTTGTGCACGTACGGTCGGACCAAGTCATCAAGCTTGTACAGGATGCGATCAATGACCTTCACCAACAGATGGCGCTCTTGATCCTCCAGGGTCGGTGACATCAGCAGGGGCAGGATCTGGTTGAAGAGTGGGCCAGCGCCAAAGTCGCGGGCCTTATCGGTGATCTGACGCAAGGCAGCCTTGCGCATGGGAGGCGTGCCGTTCTTGATCTTCAGAAGGAGCTTCATAATACGGCGTTCCTTGGCTTCCTCAGGACTCAGTGTACTCTCATCAACATCATTCTATTTACAAGGATTGAGAAGAAGAGTCTGAGTACAGTGTAATGTAACCTAGAGGTTACTACTGTTAATGCAGAACTACTGATGGTACATGAATTCTAAGATTTCATGCTAGTTTTGGCTAGGTGGCATTCTAATATTTGCAAAAATATCATTACAATTTTGTATGCACACTTTAAACAGGTTGAATTGTGTACTTAATTAGAAGTACTCCTGTCTGTCGCATTGTATGCGTGTATGTGTCCTAGTATTCATTTGAGCACATACCGCATGTATACACTAGAGGCTTTCTGAGCTGGCTGTATATTTGAGTAGATCGTGAAAATCTGTATACATCATATCAATCTGTAATATATCATCTGTATATAGATCTGTGAAATGCATAGTCCATGCTACCAAAGACTTGTTGAAGCATGCACTTGCACATGAACACTCACAGTTATGCATGTCCACTTCATTTCACCATTTTCCCCTTGCAAAATTAGAAAAGACCTGTAGTATCTTCTAGGGGTGTTTGATCCAAAAATACAACAATTCTAAAATTTCACTTTCGTGCATTGATGAGAAAAAACAACAACAACAAACAAACAAACAAACAAAAAAACTTTCTCTTAAACAAATGTGACCATACTGATGACAATATGACTCCTAAACATAACTCACCAAAAGCTTGCCAAAGTACTGGGTGTCATCTGGCTTGAGTACGGGCAGGTTTCCAGGGGGCTGGGCCAGGCCTGGGTCCACCATCCCTCCCTCCTGCTGCATACTGAACCCTCCACTGAGCCCACCCATGGGGGTAGGGGTGGCAGTCAGCTTCCTGGAAGGGGTGCGGATGGGTACATACCCAGCAGGTGGTTGGAGAACCTGTAGATTTGGGTCACAAACACAGAGTATGGCTACATGAAAGACAGAGGTGCAATGAAGACCTGCATTCACTTCAACCATTCAAAACCCTGCCTTCCAATACATTGAATTAGACCCCATGGAAAACCAGCTATTGCAGCTGAATACGGGCTATCCAGCCATCTTTTCAGATGGAAATGAAACGGACAAACAGACAAATACATCTTCACAAGTAGGTTGACAAGTCTGCAAAATGTTATTTTGAGTTCATCAAAAAGAAATCCACAGAGTCAGGTAATAAATCCTTGGGCTCCCACATGCACGCAATTACAAGCCAAATCATTCTTTATATTGTGGAATCACACAATCACATAGACCAGGCTGTAAAACTCTTTTTGAGGTATCATATACCCTGCATACTTTGAGTAGCATGTCATAAATCACCCTACAACCCTGAGGTACTGTAAATGCATTTATTTGCTAGAGGGCGGAACGTACGACTTGTTTGAGACGAGAAAACTGCTCTAAAATCAACAAAGGCTGAGTCTTTGCTGCTGCGGATTAGCAGAACAAAACACAACAAACAAATGTTCAAAGCCTACATACTCAAGCAGTCTTTTCACTTTCCATAAATATGGGTTCCTGCATATGTGTCCCATTCTACTTGTTGTTGCCACCTAACTTGTGTAGATTCCACACATGAAACCACTAAAATAACCTTTCTGTGTCTCTTCATCTAATAATGCAATCAACTGGGGCTTGATGCAGATCTCAGGAATCCTGTGAATCACGGTGGAACAATGCAGGTGGATTCCATATCTATTGTGGGTCTAGGGCAATCACCCCCTGGGCAAATACCCCAGACCCTTTCCCTGACCTTAACCCTAAATCCTGAAAATAAACCTAACCCTAACCCAAACACTAACCCTAAACCTAACCCTAAACATAAACTTTACCCTAACCTTATCACTAACCAGTATTTAGCTGGGCAGTAATTGCCCTAGGGGGTAATTGCCCTTATACAATCTCCCTCACCTTGTATCCCTCAGGGAAGAGGGTATCTAGCTCCTCGTCAGACAGGGGTCTGTTGCGCTCATCAATTTCTTTCTCCCATCGCCATGCCTGTAGCTGCTCAGGGGTCATGATGCGAAGGGCTATGAGGAAGAGGGGAGAATGGATATTGTATCTGCAGAAGATTGCATATGAATATGTATGCATATGAATATGTCTGCATATGAATATTTATATAAAGATTACATGGTCCACATTGCAAATAGTATGAGACCAATAACCTAAACCATTATCACTTTGTGGCCATTTGTAAATTGCAGCTGGTATTACACACTGAAAATACGGTCTATAGCTTTTGAGCTAACATGGTTTTCAGTGAGATGTAAGTAATTCATGAAATTTTTTGAGAACAACATATTAATCAAGGACATTGAAGACTTCACAAGTTTAACTGTTCAGAATGAAATTTTGCAGGACTCGCTCACTTCAAAATGAAATGAATGTATCAGCCTTCTTTTTTGCAAATACATTTTGCAATTGGAACTTGACAATTTTGCAAGTGGTTAAATTCATGATCAAGAACCACGTGATGAAATAAAATATTATCCCTATTCACAAACAAAAATTTGTGCCTGCGTATTGTGGAGATGATAAATCAAGCATTTAGGCCATGAGAGGCAATTTTATTGCGTCTATTCAACCTTGCAAATATCAGTTGACTCAAACAATTTGTGAAAATTAACATACTGCAAAATATATTCATATATACAAAATTGGGTGCCTACAACCATCTAGGAGTATGTATCAACTAGAAATGTCGCTATGGCGACTGATATGCCTCCGCCATAATGCATGATTCTCCTAATATGTTCACTTTAAAAAATCTGAGCTGTATGGTCCTAAATGCTATCAGAATATCTGATAAGGTGTAAAAAATGAGCTGTGAAAATATTTTGCTTCAAACTTATCATTTAGTACTTCAAAAAAGTAAAAATTTGAAATCACCTCCATAGACTACTGTGCTAGAATTATTCTCGGACCGAGAATAAATGCAATTATCATAGATATCTTCATAGTTAATGTGTTACTTTCATTATTTTTGCATTCTTGTATCATCCATCTGAACATAATTAGACAGGTCAGGCAGCTCAGTTTTAGAAATTTTTAAATCGATCAAACACAATGTTAATTAGTGGCTTTCATGGGTCTAACATCTGTAATATTATAAAAATATTTTATTTTTGTTATATCATAAGGACCTTTGTGACCTTCGACCTTTGACCCCAAAATACCAGTGAATATTTGTCTCGTCATACTCTACCCTCACACCAAGTTAAACGTTCATGTCTCATAGTATGTAAAATACTGTACCAAAAGTTTTTTTTTTCACAAAATAACCTGTGACCTTTGACCTCTGACCCCGTGACCCCAACATCCAAACAAAGTATTATCCCCCAAGGATATACCCTCATACCAAGTTTGATGTAAAACCACCACACGGTTCTTGAGATATCGACAAAAACAAAACGGGACGGACGGACGGACGACCCGAAAACATAATGCCTCCGGCCACTTCGTTGGCGGAGGCATAAAAATGAACAGCTTGGACTGAGCTGTTGGACTGAGCTTGGACTGAGCTGACAGTTTACCTGATGGAGTTGGTGTGTTCATGATCGCTGCCTTGGAGCCCACTGGAGTAACCCCACTCTGCATCATAGGGGTGGCCCCGGCGGCCGGGGTCTGACTCCCAGCTGGTGTTTCATCCCACCTGGAGCGCCTCTTGCTGGCTGGTGTCGGGGTTTCAGATGGCGCCCCCTCACCCACACGATCAGTGCGGGGAGTCTCCGCCCAGCCACTGCCATGACCGGGTGTCTCTGAAGTTACGATAATAGTTTGATAGGATATGATAAGAAACGGTAACGGTTCATGACTTGGCCTTTATTGTTTCCTCCTGATGTTCTCAGAGAAATGCATTTGTAGGCATAAATTTACAAGTCAATTTGGTTTTCAATTTATGCAGTCTCTATCACATCATTTCATTTTGCACGTTTGTAATGGTGTTTGTCTTTTTTTTTTGTCTATTGGTGCTATTTCTAAGGATTTGACAAATTAGCGTGAATTTATTTGTGCCATTCACATGAAAACATTTGTTCTCCTTACTGAAGTTATCCCACGAAGTTATCCCACTGTAAATACAGTGCAACAATATGCAACATTACTCACATTTTCTGCATGATCATGTAACATGGAGGCTTCAATGATATGTTAATGTTTTAATCAGGAGGAAATCATGTTGAAAGTTCACAGTAAACGATTATTATTTTGATAGACTGAATAACATAACTGATGCTCCTCACTTCTATGCTTGCCATTTATGTCATGCACACTGGAGTAAATCATTTGAATAAGACTCCTGTATGTTTGTTGTTTTTTTTGTTTTTTGACACTTTTGGCTAATACAGTGTTTAAATTCATACCCACTGTACATACACCAGACACCATATCTTAGCCTTTGAAACATGCACATCTTCCACTAAGATGAGTCATGAGAGACAGCATGGGCTGTCTTTCAACTATCTGCCACCATTACCTGACCACCATCTCACCTCTTTCGGTTCTTGGGGTCTCATCCCATCGATTCCTCCTGGCACTGGGTGTAGCCCGGCCAGGCGTGGCATGGCCTGGTGTGGCATGGCCCGGTGTAGCATGGCCAGGAGTGACATGGCCCGGAGTGACATGGCCTGGGGTTGCCTCCCAGATGCGGGTACTGGCCGAGGGTGTGGCACCGGGAGTGGCACCAGGGGTTTCCCCACCCTTGTGTCTACCAGGTGTCTCATCCCAGCGACTGATAGATGGAGTTTGTGACTATCAAAGAAAAAAAAAATGAATGAGACAAAGAAGACAAGATATTTAAATGCAAACTCTTCATGGAAATGATATAAAATTTAAGAATGATTAATTATAAACAAAAATCATACTGGAAGACGAGAAAATGCACAGGAAATTTCAGAATTTCCACATTTGTACACAATATGCATATGGGCTCTTCACATTTTGGAAGAAAATAGACAAAATTCTACTTTAACCCTACAATTATAATGTCTGCTCAGGACCAAAAAAATATTACTGAAGGGGGTCTCTTTTACATCATCACTTGACGTATATATGGGTATGTGACACATTATATGTGATAGTCAAGTGATTCAGCAACCATTTATCTATACTGCTGAAGATATATCAGTAATTTACAGGTACACTAAACTTCCAAGGAATTGCTGTATGGTTTCAGTGATAACATACCTCTGCTTGGTCCCATGTACTGGCTTTCTTGCGGGGTGTAACACCAGGAGTGGTGCTTGGCGTCTCAGCCCCATCTCCCTTGGCCATATCCCAGCGACTACGCTTGGCTGGAAAAAAAAAAGAAGAAGAGAAAAATAGATAATTGGTGCAAACGTTCACATATACAGCAAAATGGTTGGTGTCCTCCCATCTCTCCTCCATCCCCAACAAAAAAAAAAGGCATCTTTGTTGCAATGATAACATTTGACTTGGAAAGAAAGACCTGTTATCAAACTTTATCTGCTTAATGCAAATTAGATTTCCATCATTATAGCATGTGAAAGAAAAAGAGTACACACTACTGATTTAGAAGGCGAGACAGGAGATCTCACCATCTCAACTTGTTTCAGTCTGAAAAGATTCTGTCTTCTGAATTACTACACTTTGTGGATCCTAGAGGTCATGAAGGCGAAATGACAAGATTTCAGACCTTGACTTCTCGTCTTTTAGGACTCCAAAAGTTTGAGAAGACAAGCTCTTTGAATATCCCTTTCTCGCCTTTCGACCCCAATGATGTCGAGATGACTAGTTCTCGTATCTCACCTTCTCGCCTTCTTGGATTCAAGAGGTCCAGACAGGGTTCCCAGCATTTCAAGAGAACAAAATTCTCTGATATTTCCCTGATGAAGTCTAAAAATTCCATGACAATCACTTCAACTTATTTCCATTTTCACATGTTTTCTATGGCTTTTTAGTGTACACAATCATGTTTAAAGGGGAAGGCTAGTAACTGATCAGTGGGAATCAGTGGAAATGCTGGGAGATGATTGTTCCAATCCTTATGGGATTCATTAAAGATTTCATTGTATATCTATTGTTGTGTGAAAATGATTTGCTTCAGAACGGTCTCATATTCAAGTAATGTGCAGATTAATGCTCCGTCACTGACCAGGGACGCTAACCTGGAAGCATTAAACTGCACATTACTTGAATATGAGACCATTCTGAAGCAAATCATTTTCACACAACAATAGATATACAATGAACTCTTGAATGAATCCCATAAGGATTGGAACAATCATCTCCCAGCATTTCCACTGATTCCCACTGATCAGTTACTAGCCTTCCCCTTTAAAGTTAGAGGCCTTATTTAGGTCATGCACTGCAGCTACTTGTACTGCAGTTACAGGCTACACTTAAAAAAAAAAAAAAAACCACCAGAGCCAGTCATCCAATGGCTGTAAGTTTTTGACATGTAACAAAATATAACAGAGTCTGACTGACTACTTTCCATCTTTGGGCCAATCAAAATTCCCTGACTCTTCCCTGATTTGAGGCATTTTTATCAGATTCCCTGACTTTTCCCTGATTGGAAAACAATTTTCCCTGATTTCTCTGATTTGCCCGATGGGCTGGGAACCCTGTCCAGATGACAAGATCTTTCAACTTGCATTCTCCATGGAAAAAGTAAAAAAAAAAATAAGAAAAAAAGAATATTGATGAAGATCTTGCCTTCTCATATTCTCGAACTGAAAATGGTCAAGAAGGGAAGGAATTATGTGATCTTCTTAGGAGCAATCACAAGCTTCCCTATGTACATGGTGATTACATCAGCTCAATTTACCTGGTTTGGGTTTGTCAGCATCCTTGTTGATGAACAGCTCTCCAGCCTTACTCTTCTCCTGAATCTGTTGTATGTACGCTGCCTACAGGAGTAGAGGGATTATAAAAATAAACATTTATTATACTACTATTCACAGTAATAGAATAGAAGTAGCAGTAAAATCAGTAGTAGTAGAAGTAGAACTAGTAGTAGTAGTAGTAGTAGTAGTAGCAGCAGCAGCAGCTGCAGTTAAATCACAGTAAACATAATAGCAGTAGTAGTGGTAGTAGTAGTAGTAGTAGTAGTAGTAGTAGTAGTAGTAGTAGTAGTAGTAGTGGTAGTAGTAGTAGTGGTAGTAGTAGTAGTAGTAGTAGTAGTACAGTTGAACCTCTATTACCCGGCCTCCCTTTATCCGGATCTCTCTATTATCCGGACGCAATCTCGCCGTGATTTTTTTATCTTTTTTAATAATTACGGGAGGAAAGGGGGATTCCCAACTCCTTGAGAACTCCTACACAAACGCACATGAATTACATATACTTGATACATTTCTTAATAATTATTTAGGTAAATCATCCCAAGAATTTATAAAAGAAAATGATTTCATTCCTGAAACACGAACCTCTATTTAGGGGTCTGTTACTGAGTGTAACAATGAAAAGGTTGCAGTATACACATTACTACATGTGGTACTACAATGGGCTACATCAGTACACTGTACATGTGTATGTATATGTACATGTATAAAGCATTGAGTCTCCCGTATCCGGCCAAATCCCTTATCCGGACGAGCCCCGGTCCCGACTTGTCCGGATACGAGAGGTTCAACTGTAGTAGTAGTAGTAGTAGTAGTAGTAGTAGTAGTAGTAGTAGTAGTAGCAGTAGCAGCAGCAGCAGCAGCAGCAGCAGCAGCAGCAGCAGCAGCAGCAGCAGCAGCAGCAGCAGCAGTTAAATCACAGTAGACGTAATAGTAGTAGTTTCAGATGGGACTAACACTGTTTCATTTAATAAAAGGCATTCTAGACTTTTTAACATTCTTTTCTTCAGAACAAGCATGATATCAACTGAACAATTCCATGCCCCCCGACTGAAGTACATTGCTTCACCTACGTAGGCTTGGTGAAGTTCGCATGGATTACTGAATGCTGTCGATAAAGGTCAGAAAGTTATAAAGCTTAAATGCCTGGGCACAATGCACAATGTACATCTTCCAAAAGACCTTACAACATTATTACTATGTCTCTCCCAAACAAACAAACAAACAAACAGACAAACAGACAAAACAACAGAAACAACAAAAAGAAAGAAACAAGATACAGCACTCATTTGGCCCCCTGTGAAGAAAATGTACCTGTTCTTTTCTCATCAACTGCTGCTTGCGAATGTCAGCGTAGCTTGCCAGGGACGGGTCAGGAGTTTTGCCGCCTGCGTTAATTAGATTGAAACGGTCACCATGGAAACGAAAGAGTGAGAGAGAGAGAGAGGAAGGAAAAGAGAGCAGGTGCAGGGTGAACAGGATGACAGAAGAGATAAAAACAAAAACAAGAAAGAGACAAGACAAAGGGGAAACCTTTGTTAACAACAGAATAGAGATTGACCACGACATTGATTCCTTTAAAGGTGTGGAAAGATTGCAGAGCTAGGGAAACATGTTCTTGCTTTACACTGTGTGTCGTTTGCCTGCAGTGGGTCACATGGGGACAACCACCTCATCAATGTGGAAACTATTATTACATAGATGGCTAATTTTTTTCACTCTTTCCATGAAAGGGTTCCCTCCCACGCATACAGAGGTAACCCCCTACAGAATTTCACTAGCTCTGCAAGAGAGTGATAAGGCATTAAGCCCAGCCACATGTGAAATGAGTAGGCCTTTGACAATTCTTGGTGATTTCATAACCATTTACCAATTGCATATACGAGACCGAAGAGAAATACACTGTGGTATTAGCAGAGGCAAACAAAAGTGGCATGATTCATTCATCTAAAATGAAATGCATTTCTGAATGCTTTGATGATACTAAAGTTGTTTTTCTGTATACTTCAAGAATGATTGATCAGTTATTTCACATACTTGGTCTATAATGAGCACAGTAGCCAAGGGGCGGCAGCGTGGGAATGCAGGTAATTCTCAGAGTAACAACCCGGCACTCCTTGAAATGCCAGACCCCCCTCTTCAGCTCTGCCTAACCCAATATAGACAAAGTCTGTGACCAAAGGCCACCAGGGCTCGTCAACTGCACACATGAATCATGCATGCCGGCGTACAAAGCGCATTACCGGTACATGCTTCTTGAATCACACCCGACTTGGGCACATTGTTCATGAAAATATGCACCTATCAGTACTTTGCATCACTCATTTCAAATGTGGCTGTATGCATGGCATGAAACACTATTATACAAATGGACGCTATTAAAGAGTGTGTGTATGCTGTGGTAGACAAAGGGTTAAAGGGCATATGCTAATTGACCCCAGTCTGATCAGAGCGTTATCACTAAGCTTATCAAAGTAACAACCCAGCACTCCTTGAAAAGCCAGACCCCTTTTCAGCTAATTGACTCCAGTCTGATCAGAACATTATCACTAAGCTTGTAGTTCTTAGTCTCTTTAAGTTCCCAAGCTACTGTATCTCCAAATAAATTTTCTTCTAATGAAGATAGGTCATTTTGATAGGCCATGTTAATCCATGGTGTGGTTTTGAGTGCTCTGGAATGGCCTTGAAAATTTTGAATGCCAACTGATTGCAAATAAGTTTCAGCCTGAATCTGACTTACACATTACATAGCACACTTTAAAGAAGAAGAAGAAGAAAAAAAAAGAAAATTCCTTCTCTCTACTAACCAATGTTCTTCATTTTGCACTAAAGATATCTTTCATTTTACTGTCCAAGGCACAATTTGCACATGGCTTTATACAATGCAGTCTGTTCAAAATCACCCTGCCAGCATGGTTCAAAATTTATTCAATATCACACAATAAGCCACTATCGTCCACATCAAATTAAAGGCCAAAACAAACATTCTTTTGGGCAAACTACATTTGACATGTAAGCAAAATAAAAATTACCCCACAACAGTGACACAGATTGCTTTGCTTTAGTTAAGTTTAGTTTAGGTGTTTTTTTGTTGTTCTTTTTTTTTTTTTTGGGGGGGGGGGGGGGTAAACTGCACTCTTAACCCTTGTCTACCCTGAGATTCTTATACATACTAACATGTCATATTTAAGAATATATTTGATTGAAAATAAAATACTGTAGCATATATAAAGACATTGAATTCTGTACCAGATTTACAATTGTACCAAGGCAAAAGCTTGCTCAACCTGGAAAATGACAAGCCTGCCAACCATACTCCCTTGACGGACAGTAATCCAAATACGTACTGTGACATCCAGCCTCCGCATTACGCAACTCCTTTTATCTTCCGACAGCAGCAAGATGACAGCGCATGGCTAAACAAAATCAATCTTTGTAAGTCATTAATACACTTTGGTTTCTTACCTACAATGTACAGCTTACTGGCTACATCTTACATTAACACAACAGGATCCACGGCTTACAATATCTCACATTAACACAATACCCGCACAAGTGCCCGAGCTTTATGCTGCCATTCAAGTAATTACTGATTAGTGACGTCCATAAATCTCAATCTAATTTTGACTGTTGACAATTATTACTAGTATTATCCTCACAAATTGAGAATTCATCTTAACATAGTCTCATAATAATTCACAAAAATCTTTTTATTACACCATCTTATGTCTAATGACGCCAAGAAACTATCCTGGCATGTACATACTTGTAGATAGCATGATTATTTTTTTTTTTGTCTCAAAACAGTGCCCTTTACAAAAGAAAGTACACATAGTTGCAATTGCCAACTTCGTTTCAATTGCATGAACCTTGATCTAAGCAGAACAATTTCTGCTTGGCCATACTGATATCAATGCTTAACACTCCTGTTGGATTCATTCTGGGAAAAAAAAAAAAAAAATGGCCACTCAAAACTACCTTGCAGCAGTTACTCTGATGAAGAGATCTGCCACGCTTTATTAATTTTTCTTTCTATCTATTTTTTTTTTTCAATGACAGAGACTGTACCCTTGTGTTTTATCATCAGAGGCCACATATGTGATGTGCTGTTTGGGAAGAAGGTGAAAGAGCATCATTAGTACACAATGCCACATGATTGTGTGAGCTGCACAACACATCCCAAACAGATATCTCTCATTCACCACCCGCCAAGTGTTGATATGCATTCCACATGAGCACATAAGGTCAACGTTGCAGGTAAAGTAGTCGTATATCTCTGACAAAATTTATCACTGGCAAATCATCCTTTTCCTTCAACATTTTGCCAAGTTACAACATCTCACTCTTCGACAAGATGTTCTGCAACAACACCTACATCACCTACTATTTTACCATTATCTTCTTTCACTGCGCTTTTCTTGACATTGTAACTAGAGACTGGCAAAGGGTAGCTACTAGAAAACTAAACCTCTTTAGTTTCAAAATGTCTCTTGTCAATCTAATGCTCTCATACAAACTTTGCAGAGATGTTCATTAATTTCTTCTTTTTTTCACATTAAGTGAGGAATGGATTTACTACCCGGTACTCACTGTTTCGAAGCAGAGGAAACTCTTAACAACATTAATCTATTTTGAGACTTTGTAACCCGCACAAACACATTTTGAATCATTGTTGACACATAAAAGGTAGTTGAAAACTTCCTCAATTCCTGCTTGCCATCACATCATTTTGAAATACATGTACTCCTCAGTAAAGACTGCACACTCTTTTACAAACCCACACACACAATAAATAAATACATAGTTTCCGCTTCACTGTCTTTCAAGCTTCTCAACCATCTCTATCAACATCCTCAGTTTAATACAACACTAGTGTATTTTTCTTGCCTACAAGGGCTAGGTACCCAAAATACCACCCATTTCAACTAACTGAATAAAATGCTTGGTGTACAAGTGCAATCTGCACACAAATATGATAGGAGGCATAGGCACAGAGGTTAAACTCAATCTACTAAATTTGAAATGCAGATAACTTCCATGACAGACATTTTGCTCCTAATTTGAAGAAGCTATTTGAAACAGAAATACATTGATACTTAAAAATGCCCCCCCCCCCTTTTTTTTTTTTTGAAAAACAGACGGACACTGGACATTCCCATCAAGTTAAATCTCTGTGGATATTTTCATCCATTCCTCCGTATCATGCTGTGCCGTTTGCACTTGTTGCCTTACAAGTACAATGCATCATGTTAGTCAAATATTTAAATACAGTCTTCAATGAGAGCAAATTATCTGAGCACGAATTGATAAGAACAGACACACATATCCATGACATGCATTAAAGACAAAATCGAAACATAAAGAGCAATGGGACTGAAAGAGGGCGCTATTTCTACCCACCATCAAGAAAGGGGTCGTTCCTCTCTGGCGACATCTTGCTGCGAATACGGCGCCCCCTGTACTCGTCTTCTCGATCAATGATGCGAGGGACTCGATGCTCGGCCATGGGATCATAGTCCTGCGAGAAGAATGTTATGAGATTCAACTGCATGATTCATTTCTATCACACACGCACACAAATAATATGATAACTCAGCCTGAGAAGACATCATTAGCTTATTCGCCAGTGTTCTTCAACCATGAGAGCAAATTACAAAGTGCTTTGTATATTGTAAGCCATCACTGACCACCTGCCAAATATGAAGCTCATATTACAAAAACAAAAAATTAAACAAAGGGAAGTAAAATTTGGTAGATGAAAATTTCTACTGGTCTCTCATACATGCACTTTAGCAGTTTCATCTGATTGATGCAAAAATAAGAATACAATATTTGATGAACCAATTTATTTCCAATGGACATATCAGAATTATTCTCATGAAACAGACACAACGGGCCGATATACAGATAACCATCTCTAATTACCTCAAAGGCTACTCCTTGGTCCTCCTACATGTATGTGAAACTTAAGACTCCTGCCTTTCTACATAGTCGATAGGTGATTGAACAAGTCAATTAAAAAAAAAAAAAGTTAAGGACAGCGAAGTTCTTCTTCAGAGCCAGATTAGACAATGTAGAAGAACAGGAATATGCAAAATACTTACTTAGTTATGTTACTACATGACATACCTCAAGAACTAGTCTACCCCAGAATTAAAAACAAAGAAACAAACGAACAAACACCTCAATGCATCAATTATTCAATACTTCATGAAATTTTCTTATACTAAAAGTGACCTGCACACTATCAGAGTCTGTAATACCAGGTGAATGGAGTAAACAACATAAACAACATTAATGTACTGAATGTATAAAAACAACTTTTTTTTTTAAATTTTTTTTACCTTGCCAGCATTTTGCTGTTCACTGAAAAGTGAGGAAGGAGCCGTGTAGGAATTTTTCTGCATCAAAGTCGTTGAGCTGTAATCATCTTCATCCTGAAGAACACAAAAACAAATAAAACAAAACATTTCAAGCATTACTTTCTGGACACATGATAACCCTACAAATTGTACGTTATTAAGCTTACTTCCAGTGTCAGATGCTTTAAACAAAATCTAGCACGTCGGATTTATTCCTATGTATGCTTCCGAGCTCAATCTACACTACAGTCACTCTAAAAATGATAGCCACTTCTGGCTATAAACTAAATTTTGACGAAAGTTCCACATAAAATAGAACACACAAAAGCTACAACCATGTATTTTTGTAGAATATGTACATGTATGTATAACACAAATCTATGTACTATTTCTTTAATTATCTTGAAGTTTTTAGGGCTGTTACATTTAAGGGCAAAAAAAGTTAAAGGGATGGTATAGTATTGGTTGAGAAGAGGATCGGACTTATAACTGTTTGTGAGATACCACAAAACCACTTACTATGAAATAATACAGGGTATACCATTCTTAGAGGAATTCAAAATCTATTAGATGGAAATTGGTTTTTGAATAGCTGAGACATAAAAAAACAACAAGTAAAACAAAGCAATCTTAAGAAAAGGTGAGTCCCACCTTTTATTAGGATTGCTCTGTTTTGGATATCTCAGCCATTACAAAACTAATTTTCATCAAATAAACGTTTAATCCCTCTTGGAATTATGTGCTCTTTATCTCACCAAAAATACTAGGAACCTGAAGCTAGGTCTCAAACAAAACTACTTGTATATGATCCCTGTAAGTTCTATTTCACTAACCTCATCTGCTTCGTTAGCAGGAATGGAATACACATAGCCATCATATTTGCTATGGGCTTTGCCATCGTATATTTCGTTGTCGAAGTGGCCTGTCTCTGCGAAGCCAATCCTTTCGCCATTTTCCGTTCCATTGGTCTGGAGATCGTCCACTGCTTGGTTTCGCAGAGAAGAGGTGCGTGACTGCAACTCATGAATCTGCCTTTCAAAATCTGCCAGAGAAATTCAGGTGACATGTAAGTGACATGGATATTCAACTCAATACAAACAACTACAAGTGTACATGGTGTGTGACTGAAAGTTGAAATGAAAAACAAAATACAGTAGGGCAATTCCGCAGTTAGGTGCCAGTGGACATGACATGGATAAAAGAAATGTGCCTCTTTATCTTACCCTTTAATCTAGGTATCAACTAATGCCATGGATGTTCACCAATCATTAGGGTCTTTCAAATTCAGTAGATTTTATTTTTCGTATTCATTGATCTTGTGAGATCTAAAACCATCATTTAAAATGTACATGTGGGACTGGGGACGCTGAAATTCACTTAAATACAAATTACAGTTGGGTTCCTTTGAAATTTTTTCCTCAAAGTTTTGCTAAAGGGTAAAAGATGAATACATTTAAATACTCCAGAAGTCATGTGACATTTTGTCAATTACAAAAGGGTTAAATGACCTGCGGAATTACCCCGGACAAATGTAACGTTACTAACCGTAACGTTACTAACCATGCTTTTGGGGGTCTAGCTAAAAAATTATTGGTCGAACTGCTAAAAAAATTTGCATGAACATTTGTCATGATGCAATAATTGAAATTAATGCAACACTTTGTTTGAAGTAACTTGAATTTTTGCACACTTTTTGTTACAAGACATCGATTTTTTTTTGTCATGTCCTTTTTTCGTAACGTTACTAACCAGCCCTTTAAAGGGACTGTACAGTACTGGTTGAGGTAGGGATTCATGTTTTGAACATTCCTAAGTGAGATAATGAAAAGCCTCTTATGAAATATGCAAGAGCATGTAATTTTAAGAAGGATTCAACGTTTATTTGATGAAAATTGGTTTTCAAATGGCTGAGATATCAAAAAAAGTGCTAATAATAAAAGGTGACATGCCCCAACTTTATTAGTATCTCTTTGTTTCACTTTGTTTTTGGATATCTCAGACATTTCAAAACCGATTTTCATCGAATAAACTTTTGATACCCCTTAGAACTGCATGCTCTTTGACATCTCATAGAGTGGCTTCTGAATATCTCACAAAACGTTAAAAGCTAAATCTTCACCTCGACCAGAACTGTACACACCCTTTAAGTTGCTATAGCAATTCTAATATTCCTTGGATTGTGTTCATTCTTTTCTGTATCATAAACCTGGGAAGGATGAACATGTTTTTGACATAATTTTGACTTGAAGTGAATAAATGGTAATTTAGTGGTAAAAACAAATATCTAAATTTGTTCAAATGTAACGTTACTAACCACGGAATTGCCCAGTAGAAAATTGAATAAAAGTATCAAAACATAGTCTGACTACGATGAGTTGATATACTAGGCTACTACCACATTGTACATAACTTTTTATTTTTTTACCACTTGCAATGTTAGACAGATTTTTAGGATACAGAGATTATCCAAAATGATAAGGAAAAGAAAATAGGAAGGAAAGAAAGAAGAGAAAGGTTCAAAAAGAAAGGAGAAATAAATAAAGACAGACTGAAAAGGAAAGGATTGAAATTTCAAGAAAGGAAAGATTAACTAAGATTGAAAAAAGAAAACTGAATGAAAAGGAAAGAAAAAGGTAGAAAGCCTACTTATGAATCAAAGGATGTGAGAGGAAAAAAGATATTTGGAGAGGAAAAAATATGTAGATGAAGGGAAAAACAAACGGAAGAAAACAAGGAACAGATAAGAAGAAAATATGCACTGAAAATGAAATGAGGAAAGAAAGAAAAGGTAAATAGGAAGGAAAGAGAAAGACATCTACACAGTCCGACCTCTCCTATCCGAACATGTTGGGACCGGTGCTCATCCAGAAAAGGGATCTGCAATGTGAATTTTCTGATAATTTGCTCAATCAATGTACAATTACCTGTACTGTGCCCTTATTTTCACAAAAAGTTTTCTGTCCATTTTTTTTTGCGGTGATTTGGGCATAGCGTATGTTAGTGAATGTCTGGATGCATGTTGTTTATCGAGTAACGTGCCCAGGTTTGGTACACTTTAATAACGGTTTTCGTGCTATAGTTCCAAAATAGATGAAGTCTTGAGTGTATCTTTTTTTAGCATTTTGTGTCAATATAATGACATTCTAAATGCATACTTACGATATAAAAGTCATAAAAGAAATTTTGCAAAAAAATTGGTTTTTATGTTACCTCTTCTGGTGCCATGATTGGTACAGCGCATCCTTGATTTGTACACAAACATTATTAGTACATGTATAATACTGTAATACAACTTCATTCATTTGCATGCATCAACATTATCACCCATAAGAATCATGTAGCTGTACCAATCATGGCACAGCGCTGTCTGGAGGCAAGGCTTACAGTAAATGTAAATGTCTCTGTGAGCTCACTAGTCATTTGTAATCTGGCTGCTGTTGACTGTACATCATGACCAACTTCACTTGTACAAAAGATTACTTTTCATCATTCAGTGCGCAAACAACTGGTAAATAGCGGTCCAAAATGAGGACCGCCAATTTACAGCTTGAAATCTATATAGTTTGGCAAGAGAAAATATAAAGAATATGTTGTAAAATCATATACGTGCAATAATGCCTTCCTGTAATAATTCCCTTTATGCTAATATATATCAGTAGTTTTTGTTTTGTCTTGTTTTGATTTGTTTTGATTTGTCTTGTTCTTTTTTGTATTATGTCATAATTGTTACTGTTTACTAGGGAGAAGCCTTGACAGGTCAATGGCCTTTGCTTCTTCCTCCACACCCTGTATTGCATATAATTGACATGTTGTCCTGTATTATTGTTCATTCTTTTTTGAACCAGTTGTGCAAGTTGTGGAAATAAATAAAATGAAATGAAAATGAGAGGTAATGAAGATCAAAAACCTTTTGCGAAGCGTGTCTTTGCTGCCCTGTTTACTGTGAATTTTAAGAGGTAACAGGCTGCATCTTTCAAACATGATATATGGACAAGGCTATGAATTATTTATTAGCTTCAGTGTGTCAAAGAATACTAGGCTATACCAATCATGGTGCTGTACCAATCACAGGCTCATTACTCTACATGTAGATGAAAATCAGATGTGAATGTCTGTTTATGTTGGGAATACAGCTGTGGATGAATGCATGTTAGCTTGTGTAGGAATTTTGTTCGAGTCTTAAATCCCCCATTCCACGCCGAGATTGCATCCGGATAAAGTGAGGCCAGACAGGAGAGGTTGGATTGTAGATACTTAAAAAATGAAAGGAAAAATAGGAAGAAATAAAGATAGGGCTAGGGGGTTCTAAGATAAGGGGATGCATACACACACAATTCACAAACATCACATTAAACAACAAATATAAGATGCTCTGGGGAGCCTCTGCGCGCATGCGCCTGCTGGCCTATACAGTATACTGTATACAGGCCGACAGAAAGAGGAAAAAAAGTCTCTTTAAAAATATCATAAAAAACCTTGCTGTATCGCGGTGCGGTGTTGGGATCGCTACATTCTCCTGCGTGATCCCGATTCAAGCAATTCAATTGCATTGTGAATCGAGATGGTATTTTGCACTGCCGTGAGAACGTGTGCGACCATTCATCATTTTTTTGACGATTTGAAGAGAAGAAAAACCCAGGTAAAAGGTTTTCACATATTGCTTTGAGTTTAAGAAAGAAGTTAAAGCCAATTAACTGGAATTTAGGCATCATACTACATACATTTTACAACCACACTAATTCACTCTCACTAGCAGTAGCACAGCCATTAATTAGCAAGTATTGGTGGCCCTACTACATATCAACCACCCTTATTGAAACCGACCGCGTATAATTCGCGCACTGAACACTTAGTACGCACTTCTCTGCGCGCAAAGCACATAAAAATGGATTGGCTTTGAATGTAGATGAGGATGGTGTGGGAAAACGCGATAATTCACTGTTCATTAATGGTAGGGTGTCGGATCGTGCCCTTCCTACCGTCGGACCATTGCGCGCCCTATCTCACAACACGCAACTCCCATAGGACGCCGTGCAAACGCGAGATGCGCCGATTTTGGCAAGCGATTTTGAGCCGGATTTCGCCTTTATTGAGTTTTCCACAGTCGATGCCGACCTCAAATCCTAACAAATTTGGTATCATATGAAAGAAGGAGTTTGTCTCCATCATGTATTAGAGCGCTGGTACATGAATCCGCCAATAAATAGGTGTAAATGTCGTTAGAAACACGTTTATCCCCATATCTCAACATCTACTTCGGTACTTGCACCAGCGTGTAGCATGTGAGTAGTTTAGGATATGCTGAATCCGATGGTGTGGTTAGTTTTTCGCTAGCTCCACGTCTTCGACTGTGGATTTTGCCTTGAAAGCACCCCTTGCAATAATTTTTCGGCTGCAGCGAACGTTCAAGGCGTGGCTTTGTATGCAAGGATCCATGGTAACTTTCGCGTATTTGGGGTCATGCATATTTAAATTCAACACGCAACGCAGCCACATGGCGTTCGCGGCACGAAGCTGGATTGCGTGTGCATGATGTGTGTATGTAGGACGCCTGTGTGTGTGGGTGCGTGTGTGTGTGTACCATACGTATACATACGACCGCGTCTGTTGCAGTGCTACTCCTTGCTATCGCTGCACATGCACAGCGCAGCCAGGCTAGGCAGCGCAGCAGCAGGAACATGCCAGCTACGCAGGCAACAGGCGCTAGGCATGCATGGCATAGCCGGGCACGCGCTGTCGACCTAGCTAGCTAGCTTGTGTTGCTACAGCGCTACCCCGGTCGACAGCATCATGCAACGCACGATGTTTGATACACACTGATTCCACAGTTTACAAATGGACAATGCTAAATGTCACGTGCCTTCGTGTAGACTCAATACATACAACCACAGTCACAAACAAAACACTATTGACAACATTGACTCTCGCTTTTCTCAGACAGCCGATGTGGCAGTTATCGCAAACAAATAAGTTGTATGCATACGTAGGCGTAGAGCCACAGCTCGATCTTAAATGAGCAATTTCTTCCCAGGCCTATGCGTGGAAGACACGATTGAACGGGAAACTGTGAGTACGATTGAGTAGACCTATTACGAATACCGATATTTGTTACTGAACTTCAAATCGAGGTTTTTTTCAAAAGATTACTATATATAGCCTGGAGGCTCTTTAATGCTTTTTTGGATGGTGGTAATTTGGCATCATTTTCACGCAAGAAGCTGCTGGACGACATGCTTCCTGTACAGCGCTGGCATCACTCACGTGCGCGTGGTCACGGTGCGTGCAGTGCGTGGCGATATCCGCAAGCTGCTAATGTACTGATACTGCAGCGCAATTGCGAGGCTAGCGAGGTAGCACTGTGCGGCTAGCTGGCGCATAATTCTCGCACGCCGACAAGAGCATGCTTTCGCGCTAGCTTTATCGCGATGATTGGGGGGTTGTGTGGGTCTGTAGTGTAAACAACTGCGCTGTGTGGCACGGTAAGGGTAGCGAGCACAAATGTGTACACACACACACACACACTCACATACGCATACACAAACACCACATGCGGTGTGACGACATTGTGGGGGAGTGGCTTCAGCGCTTGTTACGCGTATTTTCTAACCGCTGTACGCTCATTATCCGATTGCTCGAGATCCACACGCGAATGCAACTTTCCGGCGTAATGATTTAGACACATTCTGGAGCGTTCTCGGAGAAAAGTGGGGTAATATTGCTGTGATTTGAAAGTTAAATTTCTCGAGATAGAAACATCGTTTCGCCATGAAATTTGAAATGTGTCTTAATGATGTAATCCTCTTTCATATAAAATAGTTCACAATTCGTTTTTCAGAGAATTTCAAAAGTTACAAAAATGCTTCAGACACCCTATTAATGTTTTTAATCAAGGACAAAATTTCGAATGAATATTTTCACCGAATCGTAATGACAGCACAATGTAATGTGTATGCTATGGAAGTTTCTAAAAGGCTTCTAAAAAGCTTCGTACAACACGGTGTTCAATACAACTCGGTTTGCGTGCATTGTCAATGCAAAAACAGCGGTCGATCCTAATCAATAACACGATTTACCGCAGGGAGCTGAAACGAGGCCACGCAAGTTCGTCGGCGATATTTTGGTAATCATGTAGAAATGCACACCATGCACACCTACCATTTCCTTCCTTAATTTGTCAATGAAAACTTCTTGTGGCTATCAGAAATGTCAAGATGGACCATATCTGACGGTTTCATGAAATTTCATAGTCAATTACAGAAGAAAAGTAGCTAATTTTGACTCGAAAGTACGCCGATCGACGACTGTCTCAGCGTAGCATGATGGATGATCGATTATGTGGAAGAGTGATATAACGAGAATAATCGATCGTTGTAGTCTGTAATACAGCCGCTTGTTTGGTGTTTAACCACAATAATTACGTCGGCTCGACAGTATACTCAGTAATGTGGAAAAAAGAAAGTGATCTTGATGCGTCTGTTTTTTTTTTTTTATATCGTTTTAGTTAATTTTCTCCTGCATGTGACTGTATATCTGTCAACATTTTTCGCTGACTATTAAAATGATGGACGGATAATATGTGACAATGTGTACAAAACAGTAAAAGATATATGAAAAAAATGGGAATTATCCATCATGAATATTGCACAATAAAATGGATTTTTACTACAAAACAAAAGCAAATACTGGGTTGCTGTTATACATAATAAAAAAATGAAATGGAAAAATAAATACTATCATAAAAACAATTACCGGTACTTTCTACTGTAAGTTGAACTTATCAATCGAAAACATATTACCATTTCAATTTCAATATTCTGTTTCTTTTTAGGTAAAATGAGCACTTTATGAGAAGTCCAGAATACTACTGTATGATTGTATAACATACACTTTTTGTAATACTATTCTCATTAATTTATTAAATTAGGCCTATGAATGATGAAAATTACTAGAAACAAATCCCCTTTGAATTCAACTTCCTTCTCATCTTCTTTTCTCTCTCTCTTTCTCTCTCCCTAATAGCCCAACCTTTTTTCTTCCACTTTTCCTTCAACCACATTCTATTCCCTTCAATACTATTCAAATTAAATAATTTAATCTAGATTATTATCAACTTTTTTCATGATAAAATCAATACTTGCCACAATTTTTAAAGAAAGGATCGATGTCTTAATCCTGGTATGAATAATCGTATTATTTGAATAGTGGTAATCATGATAGTGGCAATGAAAACAAAGAACTATCACAATAGCTCACTTGAGCCTTCGACCAGGGAGGTGGTCCCACGCCTCCCTGCTTCGACTCGGGTGAGCTAACAATAAGAAAAAAAAAATACGAAAAAGAAAGTAGGGCCTTGGGGCTACACGTATTGCACGAGTCAAGTTCGATATTGTTAGTAAGCGGCTAATTAGAGACTACCAGAATCGATTATAATCGTTGACATCATTCTCTGCGAAATCGGTGCACTAGTTCAATACGTCGGAGACTATGTTCGTGACCAACGTACTTTTCAACTCCGATTTCTCATTTTTCTTACCTTTTCGGCTTTCTAATTCCATGAAAACTCTCTGATATGGTTCAATTTAGCATCTCCAATAGCTGCACAAAATTTGATTGACAAACAGCGAAGCAAACGGTAGGTGTGCATTTCTACACGATTACCGATATTTTTGCACTGAAACTTCAAATCGAAAAGGGAACACCACAACAACGGCATTTGATAGAGCTGGATTTTCTCAATCACGTAGGTCAAGTTTTTTACGTGAATTTCAGTGTTAAATATTCTTATCAAGCAAATAAACATTAGGCGGTCGATTAGTATGGTAGTACTAGTAGGTCCAACCATACTCCGTGGCCGTATGGCCGTACGCACGACTACAGTACACTGTACATTAGTATGTCATTAGAATCATTTGCGTGTAATACACAAACGTAGTAAAGCCAAACCACTCGAGTCCATCGACATGGTCCCATCGACATCGTGGCAACCCGTCATAAATACGACAAGAAATGTCAACCAACACTTCAATTTTCATTTCTGTACATAACCACATGTTCACTATCACTTGATGATCAAAAACAAGCATATCATTGCGACTTGAGCACTGTATTACACGAATAATCTAGGCGTAACATTTGCCTGGTTATTATTACCTTCTCTTGTGACGGCCGCCATCTTGCCAATCAATACGTACGTTCGCGCGTACGTACGTGCGTCCGCGCACGCACTAAAGATTACGAAGGGTACACTGTACATGCTTATCCTTACTAAGGAGCTCCTTGTCCTTACGGATTGTACACTGTCACTGCATTGCGTATAAACTGCGTTTCGCAAACATAAAACACACACAAGGTGAACCAGGGTCAGGGCATAGAGATTTTTCTCCTCCCCACCAATAGTCACTGGGGAAAATCTCTTTGGGTCAGGGAGAGGTTATTGTCGTCCACCTCCCAGCTGGTTGAAGCTTGTATGTTAATTTTTAGCAAAATGCTGCTCATCGAACATGGCGCTAGACATACAAATGAAAACAATTTGGAGAAATTCAATACCAAAAAGTAACAATTGAGGGGGACGGTGCAATATATCGTGTTAACCCACACTTTTGTGAAAAATGAGTTACATGCATTTACACCATCCTGAATCACTGCTCTATATGATCCATAAAAATGTCATCTTGAAATTTGATCGATCAATAAGTGGGTCTATTTAATGTAGACACCTTTTTGCCCCGAAAAATAATCACATCTTATAAACTGCTGTTTATGTTATACATAAATGACATTGGAAATGTTTCTAATTCCGATACTTCATCGTAGATATTATATGCTGATGACACTAATATATTGTTCAGTGGTAAGGATCTTCCTTCTTCGCAAGATCAAGTAAATAGTAGCCTTTCAAAATTGTGTACATGGTTTCAGGCAAATCGATTATCTGTTAACCCCCGCAAATGTAACTTTATTGTTTTTAGTAATCGTAACAAATCATACGACACTGATTTGGTGATGTTCAAATTCCCAGGGTAGAGAAAACTAAATTTCTTGGTGTTATTTTAGATTCAAAATTAACATGGAAACCTCATATACAAGAGACAGAGAAAAAAATATCAAAGAGCATTGGTATTATCACATCCAGACTAAGCTACATGTTACCTACTGATGTATTACAGATGTTATACTCCACTCTTGTTTTGCCCTATTTGTCTTATTGCAACATGGTGTGGGGAAGTACTTTTCAGTCCAGTCTAAAGAAATTGACTTCAAAGCAAAATAAAATAGTAAGAGTTATACATATAGCGAACCCGAAATCTAAAGCAGGACCGTTATACTCAAAACTAAAATTGCTTACTTTGAAAAATATCACCACCTATCAGCAATGTATTTTTGTATATCAGTGTGTCAACAAACTTATGCCTAACCATTTTGTTCAATTGTTTGATATCAATCAGAATGTGCATAATTACAATACACGCTCCTCGTCATTAATGCATTTGCCCAGACCCAGAACCATGTCTTACCAACATAATATTCGTTTTATGGGCCCCAAGAAATGGAATAATTTATCTAAAGACATAAGAAATGCACCATCTCAAAATTGTTTTAAGATAAGACTCAAGAAAAAGTTGTATTCATCCATATAAGGTAGTTTATATAATGAGGGCTGCTAAATTTCTCTTGATTATACTAGAATGAAATACATGTACATGTATGTACAGTGTTGCCTTGCTTGTTTTAGTATTACAAGTGTGTGTTTTAGGTTCTCTTTACCTCTCCTTAATGTATTTTTTTCTTTCTTCTCTTTTCGTTTCTTTCTCTTTTCCTTATTCCTATCTGTTTTCCCTCCTGCATCCCTAGCTTTAGTCTCTTATGTATCTGTACTTCGTCTTGTAAATATTATTTTTTTTAAATGTCTTTTTAGCTATGTTTCAATCAGATTCAACTACATTTTCAAATGTTAAAGGTGCACTCACTTCAAGCTGTGCTTACTGAGTTGTCACCTCCAGTTTGTCATTACTGAATTGTTACTGCTGTTACACGAATTGATCTGGAAATAAATGTTCTATTGAATTGAATTGAATTGAAAAACAGGAATTCAAGATGGCGACCACATTAGCAGCATGCAGACACTCCAAGGATGTCTGAATGGTCTAACTTGTTTGGTGAACAGTAAGCGAACTTTTCCATTTGAAAAAATGAATGGATCTGATTCATCATTGATAAACTGTACTCTTCTGGAAGTTATGAAAGTGGAGATCCATCCGATGAGATAATTATAAATTTTAAGCATTTAATGAGTAATTTTTGCTGATTTTTGTACTGTTGGGTTAGCACTATTTTCATGCTAAGCTCTAGTGGCCTGATCGTGACATTTTTCGCCAGTTTTTATTAACAGAAAAATATCCACAGTCATTTTAGGAGCATTATAGCATTGTGCCTTCGTGACCAATAAGAAGATTAATCAACGTGAACATACTGGTAGTCTGTATCATCACCGTAAAGTTTCATTAGTGGGTTAGCACTTCACTCATGATGCCATTTCACTTCAAATTTGAGGAAAGCTTCCCTAAAATTAATTGGTACCGGTAATTGAATAACTGATGAAACATGCAGAAAATCTAGATCTTCATTTGGATATGTCTGATTTTATCATCGAAATGGCTTATTGTAATAAGTGTGTTGTCTCTAAGTGATTTTTTTTTCTGATCCAAATGTGCGGATAAACGTTATGGGTAAAAAAAAAAATACGGATAGCTGGATATTTGGATGTGTGCCTTATATAGGCCTAGTTTTATCTCAAAGTAAATCTTACAGTGTTATAATGAAACACAATTTGAAATTGCCATTAATTAATTTGTAACTGTGTCTATACATAAAATGCAATGTTGCTATGCTTTCACAGCCATATTTTGGGGGTTATTGTAGCTATTGACAGTAGAAAATGCATGACAAAAATGGAATTTTACTCTCTTAAAAAAATCGAGTGAAAATATTTACTCTGAATGAATACAGAAAGAGTGAATTTAGACTAAAATTGGAGTGGTTTTTTGGTGAAAATGTTCATTTTCACTCATTTTGGAGGGACCTCAGGGATCACTCGCACACCCTGAGGTCACTCCAAACTACCAGTGAAAATGAACATTTGACTCAAAATTCACTCCAATTTCACTCTGAATTCACTCTTTTTTATATTTACTCTTTTAAAGGCGATGGCTAGTAACCGATCTGTGGGAATCAGTGGGAATCCTGAGGGATGATTGTTCCACTACTTGTGGGATTCATTTAAGAGTACATTATATATCTACTGTTGTGTGAAAATTATTTGCTTCAGAGCGGTCTTATATTCAAGTAATGTGCAGGTTAATGCTCCGTCACTGACCAGGGACGCTAACCTGGAAGCATTAAACTGCACATTACTTGAATATGAGACCATTCTGAAGCAAATCATTTTCACACAACAATAGATATACAATGAACTCTTGAATGAATCCCATAAGGATTGGAACAATCATCTCCCAGCATTTCCACAGATTCCCACTGATCAGTTACTAGTCTTCCCCTTTAAGAGTGAATATTTTCACTCGATTTTTTTTTTAGGAGTAAATACAGATGTATTGATCAGTAATTGTTTACCTCAAATTTCAAAAACAATCCCCACCGCTGTCAATGCAGATGCTTCCATGTAGTTTCTTACATGACAGAGACACAATAATGCTTATATGTTTAACATCCTTTGAAAGGGTATACAGGCTGTATGATAGAAATGCAATTTTTTTGTTTTTTCAAATCTGAATAGTATAACGCTGTCGTATAAAATTCAAAGTTCCACGTTGTGGATACCTCTACGGTTTCTCAATTTTAATCAATAGACATTGGCGAAAGCAATTAAAACGGAATCTAAAGCATCAATTCTGATAGTAATGTTTTTGTTTAAAGTCGTAATTTAATTTTAAGTAAATAGCTCCCTTTTTGCCACTACTGAATTTACCCTTTTAACTCAGCATTTATCATGCATTTTTATGAAGAAGTCTCCCTGTTGGAGATAAAATGTCATTGCTGTATTCTGTTACAAATTTCAGAGTTATTTTTCACTTGGTTGTTTTCAAGATTACTTTACAAAAAGAAAGTTTCCTTATGAGAATTCATTTGGAGATTTGTGATTGATGGAACTATTGAAAGCGTATATTTTCAGTTTTTCATGTATTAATGATTTTGTCATCGTACCAGCTTTGACATGAGAACAAATTCATTTTTCCTAAATGATCTTTCTGATCCAAATGTGGTCTGAAAACGTGCATCAATGGGTAAAATGTATGTATCATACACCAACTGGGTATATAGGTACATGGTCAGCTATCTATTTTGGTTTTATTCATCATCACATTGTATTCCAGCATGTATGGTAGATCGAAATATAATGTTCAGACTTCTACAGAGATTCTTTTCCCATTTTTTGGAATTGTTCTTTTCGTGGAATTTTTGTCATTAGGAGTTAGTCATTTATTTTGTGACAAGAACTTTCCTGCATAGTTTCACAGAGCTGCATTTAACAATGAATATAGAGGGGAATTCATTGAGTCCTGTATCCGTCATCCTCATACAACACTAAAAAAAAATCGTCCTAAGATTGTAGAGTACTAGTGATGATTATGATTCCCTAAACAAACAAAAAATCGACCCTAACAAGGTTTTGATGTATAATATGATATTTTACTCCCTTTATCAAAGAACATAATAATCTCTGGAATAATGTTGATAGCCTTTTACTTGATTTTTTTCTCTAGATACTAGAAATGCTATGCGTTACATACATGATGCTGAAGAAGGAATCCTTTTCCTGCCTTCAGGTATTATATACGGAAGATGTACAGTCCTTGGTGAGACATACCCCCCCCCCCACGACAAATTATATTACTCCTATGACAGTGAATGCTTTGTCTTTTTAAAACTTGAATTGCTATATTAAAATATCCATATTTCAAGATGTCTTTGAATGTACCTGGGTGATCCTGTGCGCGTATATTATATATGCATAGTATGTCTTTCACATAATTTATAAGCAATACAGACTGGTAAAAAAAAATATAGATAACTTGTTTTAAATTCGTGTCACAGAGGAGGGAAACTCAAATCTTACATTAATTTTCCATTTTGAGGGAAGAGGTATTTTGTGAGTTTTCACAGAATAAAGAATATTTGTATACATGATGAATTGGCTGCAATAAAGTGCTATGAAATATTAATGTAGTAAATTTCCTCAAGAAACTATTCAATCTTGAGTATAAAGGTTCGTATAGGAAAAAAATGGTCTTCTCGAGTCATTAACCTGATTTATGGATTTTTTCAAACTTTCAAAAGCGATTATCTCGAAATGACTATAGTGGTGTGGGTTAGCACTATGTTGCACCAACCCCCTCAATTATGAACAGTGTTGATAGCACTGTGATGAATGAATAATAATTATTGTCCCTTGACCTATATGTGTCATACACTGTAAAAACATCGGTGTTAGATTTAACACCACGGGTGTTAAATCTAACACCGATCAAACTTCAATAAAGGACCACACCCACAGGTGTTAAAAATGCACTGTTATGGTGTTGAAAAGTGTTCACCTGACACTTCGTGGTGTTAATTTGACACTGTACCTGGTGTTATTTTGACACTGTACTATCATATGGTGTTAATTCAAAAATGACACCACATGGTGTTGATTTGATATTTGTTGGTGTTAATATCAATGGTTTAACACCCGTCCAGCTTCAATAAGGGACCACACCAGCTGGTGTTACTTTGGTGTAAATTTATTTTCACATTTTTTCAAAAATCTAGTATTTTAATGTAAAATTCTTGATCGTCTTGTTTAGATTAAAAATCAACAAGAAGTGCAGTTACTCAAGAAACTCTTCAAAAAACAGTTTACAAGTTGGAAATGACACCCGCAGGTGTTAATTTAACACCATAAATGAGCACCGAAAATTTAACACCAGCTCGGTGTTCACTATTTAACACCGGACTTTTTGCAGTGTACAGACAGTCATGTCTGTTTGTAACATGACAGTAAATAAAAAGTGCAGATAATGGTCATGATGGGCCCCGAGAAGCACAACGTATGTTCCGGGGGGGGGGGGGGGTCCATTATGATAAAATACAAATTATGATCAAATTTACCAACACGGAGATCAACTGAAAAGGAGAAGAAAAAAAAACACAACATTAACACTGAGGACGCAGTGCAGCTAGGCGTGTATAGTTTTCATAAAGACACATCCTTATTTAAAGTTAGAATTCCCTCTTAGAAAATACTACCAAAGCCCCTTTGCAAGATTTTTTTTTATCGGTTTTTTTTTTTTTGTGTTCCACTAGACTTCATTCATGTATACCATTGTTCAAATTGTTGTGCAATTCCTATATTAAATACTTCGCAATGAGTGATTAAGAGCATGCTGTATAAAGGCCAACCCGCGGGCTGAGTGCTTGTGTGTTAAAGGAAGGTTAGATATTGTCTATATAAATAGGCCCTGTGACTCAGGAATAGAATGAAAAACATGCATAGTTTTGACAGAATTGCATTGAAGACGCATGGCAGCTTACCATAGAATAGAAATTACAAATAAATAGTATTCATTTAGTGTAATCGACTCCTGGATCAGAAAAATGTCTAGGTATACTAGGCCTAAATCCAGGGACACGGTATATAGCCGAATGCATTATGCTGCATGTTTTGTTGATGAAATCAAGCTATTAAAGGCTGGATCGAGAGGCGTCTTCATCGTTAACATCAGAGGTAGTTAAAGCCGGTCATTTCATGAACACACAACTTTCTGAAAGTGGCGGATCCATGCAGGGCCATGGAAGCGCACCGGGCGCGCGCCCGTTTATTTTATATTTTATTTTTGTTAAAACAGAAAAAATAAAAGTAATAAAAGAAATAAAAAATGGGGGGGGGGGACGTGCGCCCCCTTTGATTTTGTAAAGGCGCCCCTCTTTACAGAATTCCTGGATCCGCCCCTGATAAACATTATTATTTTATTTTCGTTAGTTACACCACGTCTAAATTACGCTCGAGAGGACCGGATACGAGAATACACACAAAAAAATCTGAGTCAAATGACTCATTTGCGTGAGTTTTCAGTTTGTCCGTGAGGCGACACACTTTTTCCAATTATTGAGTCTTTTCACTCACGCTTACTGAGTCACTTGACTCAGTAGAGAAACAGCCGAGTCACACAGCTGAGTCAAATGACTCATTTGCGTGAGTCTTCAGTTTGTCCGTGTGGTGACACACTTTTGCCGAATATTGAGTCTTTTTACTCACTAAAGTCATTAAATGAGTCAAGTGGCTCAGTATGCTGAGTCAAGTGACTCACTGTGTGAGAATCGAAACGCAAAATGATTGAAACGTCTCATGCTGATCCAGTCACTGATCTACGCATGCAGCACGACGGTAGACGGAGTAGGGAATCAGATCCTATATCTTGCGGTAGCCTATAATCCTATTCCCAACCTATTCCTAACTTATTCCTAATACCTAACTACATGTCACGAGACAATGCTTGTAGTATATATACCCATGTCGTAAAATTGTATTTATGTACGTGGTTACTGTTTTGAAATAGATAATCTATTCATTTATTCAAGACTTCTGATAACAGAGCTGAATATTTCATAAATTGTATGAAATTATAAATATTTAAAGGTAGGGAATCCCATTTGCATGCCTTAAATGAAGAGTTGTATAAATACAGTGGTATGTTGAAGAGAGTTTTAGAAACTCCCATAAAGTGTTGAAAGTGGAAAGTAACATTAAGTACATTTTTAATGACCTTTAGATTTTGAATTGAATTTTTTTCGGGGCTCACCGTAAATTCCAGTACATTACTAGGCTATACCTTTGCAGACCCATGCACTGCATGTGTGTCCATCATGTATATTTTGTGAAGAAAGTTCATCAAAACTTACAAACATTTCTATATACATTCTTGCCACACACTCTATATGTTATTATATCAGCTCTTATACTTTTAGATTTGTGTTTACAGATAAAAAAAATACAGAAGACTGCAACAAAAAGGCTTAAATGTGGCTGACACACAGAACTACTGAGTAGTTGAGTTTTGTGCATTTTTCAAATTGTAGATAACTGTTGACTTCCAAATTTCTCAGCAGTGGCCTAAACAAGTCCCCTGAGGTTCATATTTAATGTTTTGCTGCATTTTGGGAGGTCTGTAAAAGGTATCCCCTACCTTTAAAAATCAAATACAATTAAATACAATTTACCATCCGCGACAAAATCAGAAATACATTTCAGAAGATATTTTCTGAAAAATAGTTAATTCCTTTGCTTGAAGTTATTACATGATCGATTATAATCGACTCATTGGACTCGCATGTCACATAAAATGAGTCGGTTGACTAATTTATAACAGTTACTGATTCAAACAGAGATGATGCAATATGAGTCATCGATTTCGTGACTCATTGTAATTCCGTGTGAGTCATTTTACTCGTTAGATTCGATAAAACGAGTCTTTTTACTCAGAAGAACTTAAAAGATGTGTCACAACAGCAATGACTCAGAAGATTTGACCTAAAATGAGTCAACTGACTCGGGTAATTTTTTTGTGTGTATTGTATCTGTTGATTGTGACGATGCGCATGCATGCATTTAAAGGTAGAATCCGGTCAAAAATGTTGGTCTGATACAAAGGGGTAAAATCTTAGTTCAACGGTGAAAAAAAAAATGACTGAAATTGAATGCACAAAAATAAGAAACTTGCTATACGACATTTTAAAGCCTGCACGTGCTATATAATTTCTGCTACACAGTTCTTACAGTGGATATGAATATGCAAATAGGTGAAGTAACCATGCCTCACAATTTCCCAGTGATCGTGTACAAAAAAAAAAAAAATACAAAAATTCAATGCTGCTGTCATTGAACTCTGAAACATGATATTATTCCTGGTTGATACCTTCAAAACAGTGATCAGTGAGATATACCAGGACTTTAAGCCTCGGGCATAATTGCGTTTCAATGAAAAACGGGAAGATTTCAAAATTTTATCAGTAGGCCCCTACAATGCAAGATGTGAGGGGACATGCTCACTTTGCCATTCGCATGATTATTCATATTGACCGTTCAAGAACTATTTCCTAAAAATTAGCCAAATTTCAAAATGCCATAATTTCCTTATTTTTCACCCGATTTCGATCAGAATTTTACCGTTGAATTCGTAACAAAATATTTTGCTGAAGTTTCTATCAGACTAACTTATATTTAGACTGGATTTCCCCTTTAAGCCGGTATCTCACTGAGCGGCGAACGTTTGCGAACGTAGCGAATTTGAGATTCGCCAACTTTTCTGATGAATGTTTGCGAAAAATCAAAGTTCGCTTCTGCCATTAGCGACAGTTAGCGACTTTTAGCGATGTTTAGCGACAATTAGCAACACTTCAGCGAATGTTTGCGAAAGTGTTTGCGAAACACAGGTGGCGACTATTAGCGAATGTTAGCAAAATGTTAGCGACAATTTTGCAAATGTTAGCGACAGTTTTGCAAATATTAGCAACTGTTTGCAAATCCTTTGCGACAATTTTGCGAATGTTCTTGGACCTAGAAAAGTACCAGACGATTATGTATAGTCAGACCCATAAAACGAACGGAAAACCTTCCACTGAATTCAGATCTCTTGTGACAACCGTTCAAGATGGATTTCCAGTATATGGAAATAAATTTCTGCCAAGAAGAAGCTCAATGTGTTGCTATCCTTGAAGAGCTGCTTTGTCAGGCTGCTGCTACAGCTATTCTGCATCATAAGAGAAATAAAATAAAGAAAAACAAGAAAGGAAGAAGAAAAGAAAGACTGTTTAGGTCAGAGAGTGGTTGTTGCAGAGGACAGACTTGCAGCAATTACATGATGGAGATGTCAAGAGCTTCAAGAACTTTCTTAGAGTGGAACCTTGTCTGTTTCAGAAGCTTTTATATAGGATTATGGTTACTTGTTCGCTAACAGTAGCGAATCAAATAAAAATGTTTGCGACACCGTATTACGACCGTTTGCGAATTCTTAGTGTTTTGCGAGTGTTTGCAACTGTTGGCGAAAATACAAATTCGCAAAGGTTCGCAAAGAAATTTTGAACATGTTCAAAATTTCTTTGCGACAAGAAAAACTGTTCGCGACAATAAAAACCGTTTGCGAACTTTCTTGCGACTGTTAACGAACCTTTTGCAACCCTTTACGGAACCCTGGCGAAATCCCAAATTCGCTACGTTCGCAAACGTTCGCCGCTCAGTGAGATACCCCCTTTATAGCGAAAGCTGAAATTCCTATATAACTTGTGAACGGATTGTCAGATTTCCCTCAAACTTCACCAAAATGTTCTTCTAATATTTTTGCATTCACTGATCCATCAACATTTGGGAGCGTTTAACGGAGTTTGAGTTTTACTTAAAGGGAATTAACCTCTTTAATCATCTTAAACTGAAATTGATATTCTGTATCTAGTGCACGCATTTATATGGAAATAACTGGGAAATTGTCAAAAAAAAAAATGTACTGATAGGCCTATATGGAGTGGAACTGAGCTAGGAAAGGATTAATCAAAAGGAGATATTCCCCCAGTAGGCCTCCGTGAGGTTGAGTTTTTGGAATTGAAGTGACTGAAGTTTAGCTTGTGCTCTTAAAATTATTCAGATTTTTTTTTTTTTTTTTGGTCAATCAGAAAAGTGTAAATGAGGCTAGGGAAAGGGGCAGAGAGGGGAAGGGTGTGGGATCTATCCCCTCCCTGAGATTTTCAATAGCATTTACGTTCAGAATTGAAATCCAAAGATGTGGTGCACCATGCGACTTCAGGTGAAAATTTTGGACAATGTAGGCCTAATCTTACTTTATAGAAAAGGTTGATAGGGAGTGCCTTTATTATATGCATTTGTGGTACACATGCCACTTTATTGTCCATTTTTTTCCTTCTGAATCGGGGTGGAGTGGTGGGAGTGGGTGGCCGGCCCTTTAGTTTTCCCTCCCTCACCTCTCCTTTGTGGCTACGCCGGTGGAGTAAAATGCAAGCTAGGCCCCATTTGGAAAATGTTCACCCCAAAAAGTAACACGATACGTTGGTTCTTTTTCCAAGTTGCAAAAACAAAACAAAACAAAGCAAAGCAAAAAAAACAAACAAACAAACAAACAAAACAAAACAAAACAAAACAAAGCAAAGCAAAAAAAAAAAACAAAACAAAAACAAAACAAAACAAAACAAAACAAAACAAAACAAAACAAAACAAAACAAAACAAAACAAAACAAAACAAAACAATTAATACAAAACATTTTATTGCTACTCACTATTGCATAGCTAATTAGATAAAAGAGCACTTTTTTATTTGTTTCATCTGACTGTACTCGCGCGGCCTCCCCCCCCCCCCCCCCCCCCCCCCGGGGAAGGGGGGGGGGTGAGGGAATCTTCAAATCGCTCTGAATTGTCTCCAAAACTGCGCCGAGTGCATGTGTGCTCATGATCATCCGATGCCCCTTCATTATTTTGGCCCAGGCCCTCCGGCTGGGCACTGGACGTGCCCTTTCTATCCACAATCACATCGACGTACTTGCTTGTACGCCACCATCGGCGACTACCGGGTAGCGCAACCTACCGATATCGCTAGTACGTACGTGTACGTACGTGTATCCATAGGCTTACTGTCATGTCCTGTAGCTAGCTATAGCGCTAGCTGCAGTACCACTACCAGCAGTAGCAGCGGTCCTGATCGCAATCGTAATCCTGCAAAATTATGTTTCTCTGGTCCTTACCTTACTGGCGGGACTCTACTTTCCCTTTTATTTAGGTAAGAATCTTCGTTTAATTGTGTATTATACTGTTAACCCCACTGATCTCTAGCCTAGGCAGAGTACAGCTGTCCTTATGTGAAGAATAGAACTTTTGTAATTTTGGCGTAGCTCGTAGCCGCGGCTCAATCTCATCTCTGTGCAAGCATCTCGGCACCGTGGTGGCCGCGGGGCGCTTAGCCGTGCCGGTGGACTGGTGCGACGAGTATTAGAGCGCTGGTTACATTTTATTAGGCATTTTTTTTTTAGGTCTGTGAGCTGTGAGGTGAGGCTGTCTTTTTTCGGCATTGCCGTTGCTCCCGCCCGCGACTCTAGAGCGGCATACGCTGATACGTTACCAGGGGTGTATCCAGGATTTTTTCTGGGGGGGTCGTAATAAAATTTTTTTGGACCTTTTGTACCTTTGCGAGGGAGTGGAGCGACCGAGCGGGGGGAGGGTGTGGGAGGGGGGTGTCCCCCCTCCCACGGTAGGGAGTTTTTGAATTTTGTATCTTAAAATGGGGCCATTAGGTGCATACAAAAGTGACTTTTTCGGCATGGCAGTGGGGCTTAGAAACAAGGTAAATTATGCCATATTAAAACTAAGTTACGAAATTTACACCACCTGGTCACTTTTTTTTTTCCTGTTGTAGGCCTAGATTCTATATAGAGTAAAAAGCCCTCAAAAAACGAAAATGTCTTTTACAAAAAGTGGACCTTTTAAAAATTGGGGGGGGGGGGGGTCGTACGACCCTCCCGACCCCCCCTTGCATACACCCATGGTTACAAAGTTATTAATAATCCGAGCTCTCTCAAGACTAGCTTTTCATTTTGCCCACGCACGGTGCGTCAAGTTGTCGAGGCTTCGTGATCATGTAATGTATGTACCCTACGTTCCTCCGATCCTGCCTGTTCACGCCACCACTAGCAATGTGCGTGTGTGTGTGGGACTGTGTGAGTGCGTGGACTCAGGCAGGCTAGGCAGGCATGAGTGCACGTATCCGTGCGTAAGCTAGTACATTGTAGTGCAAAGGTGTAGCTGATGGAGCAGTGAAAATGTTATGGAAAAATTTGGGGGGGGGGATACACGGGGTCTTTCTGATAAAATGTATCATGGTGTGCAATTTCAAGTTTCTTTACCATTTTCGATTATTTTCATGCTTCCACGATCATGAGTCTGTTTGCTCAGACAAAAAAAAAGAGAAAAAAAGAAAAAGAAAAATGCCATTTTTGTAATGGTTTTATAGGTCTCTGTCTTCGTGGGAATGTGAGAGGAAGTTCAGTAACATTACAACCTTTCAACTGACCTACATTGTAAGTATAGTAGATTGAGGTGCTAAACAAGCACTTGCCCAATATGCCGATTGCCTGGGGAAACTGAAAATTAAAGCCAGGCAAGTGTTTTGAAACAATGAGAAAAAAAAAATACTTGTCTGAGTTGGGCAAGGAAAAAAAATTGCAGCACCACTTTTTGTCCCGAGCTACAAACCCACAAATTTATCCATGTTAAACCCACTGATAGTGACTGTCTGTCATGCAAATCACTTTAATTTCATTTCAGCAACTTCTGAACACATGCATGATGAAGCCGCTATATAATCCAATGCCAACACTCGATCGAACAGAGCTTGTTTCTCCAATATCAATATGTGCTGTTTCATTCAAGTGATTGTGTCATAACTCTTTGACTTACAGTGTACATTGTATATAATTTTTTCTAATATTTTTTGACTTTCTTTAATTGGGCAAGTAAAATTCATGTTCAGGCCAGTGTTCTGCAGCAATCTGAAAATCTGTTGGCCATTTGGGCAAGTGCCAAAATATACAATAGCACTTTGCAACGTGGGGGGCTGCCCCCCCCCCCCCCACACACCCTCGACCATTTAGTTGCTTCACTCCCTCGCAGGGTCCGACTCCCAGCCACCTCACAAACTTAGCATCTCTGTTACAGGTAAAGAGATGGAACCTTGGTTTGTATGCTCATGCCACAAGAAAAGAAAACAGTTATTCAATGCCATGGACAAATAGATATATTGCAACAAATCCCATTGAAATAACCTTTGTCCTTGAAGCTTGACTGTATGACATCGATCTCTTATTTGTTGTTACATCAATTCAGGCATAGAATGAAGTGCAAACACAAGTTTGTCAATATCGCCTCTTTAGAGGTATCTGTCAGAGTTGTATGATTTTTGTGTTTTTGTGTAAAATTGTGTTCATCAAGTATCATGGTGATGAGACTATTCACTATTTTTGTCCCCACCGAACGAGTTCGAGCAGGGGACTATGAAACGGGCTCCGTACGTGTGTGTGTCCGTCCGTGTGTCCGTCCGTGTGTCCGTCCGTGTGTCCGTCCGTGTGTGCGTCCGTGTGTGATCAAAATGTTCAAAATGCTACTCCTTCGCCATTTCTAACCCGATTTTGATTCTGTTTGCTTTATATGATAGCACTACATGGGAGCTTTGAAACTTCTATACAGAATTTCAATTGTGACCTTTGACCTACATTGTACATTTTGCTTCAAAATGCTACTCCTTCGCCATTTCTAACCCGATTTTGATTCCGTTTGCTTTATGTGATGGCACTAGGTGAGGGCTTCAAAACTTCTACACAGAATTTTGACCTTTGACTTCTTTGACCTTTGACCTTGATTTTTGACCTATATTGTACATTGCCTACAAAATGCTACTCCTTCGCCATTTCTAACCCGATTTTGATTCCGTTTGCTTTATGTGATGGCACTAGGTGAGGGCTTCAAAACTTCTACACAGAATTTTGACCTTTGACCTTGATTTTTTTACCTATATTGTACATTGGCTACAAAATGCTACTCCTTCGCCATTTGTAACCCAGTTTCGATTCCGTTTGCTTTATGTGATGGCACTAGGTGAGGGCTTCAAAACTTCTACATAGAATTTTGACCTTTGACTTCTTTGACCTTTGACCTTCATCTTTTTACCTATATTGTACATTTTGCTACTAAATGCTACTTCCGGCGGGGACATATATTACGCACCGCGTAATTTCTACTTTTCCTTGTTAGTTATTCAGAAACATTGGCTACCAAACACATTCCTGTCATAAAAAGTATTTATCATAGGGATCACAAATGCCTACAGTGTTATGTACAGGTGCATTTTGCGTCTCCAGCGATGACACGCATATGAGTACACCAGCTCCATCCATGTGATGATCACATGATCCTTGATCAAATGTCATTCATCAGACAGTAAATATCACAAATGAAGCAAAGGCACAAAGTTCAAAGTCTACTTGGAGACACCAATATTTTATCTCTCTGTTAAATGAATAGTCTCACCACTAAACCCAGGTTCATCTTTCTCTGTGAAACAGAGTGTCATTGCTGCTGTTTTGAAAGTCAAAAATATGTTCTGCTGATTTGATAAAGATTCAGCATGCAAGATATGGACCGACTGTTTGATTTCTTGTGAAATAGCCAGGTTGATTATTGAAAACAAATTACCCCTCCCCCCTTCCATCACATGCAAGCTGTGTGGCTATGAGTACCTCTACAGATCACTCAAAAGTTTATGTTATGGACTACTAACTTCTCTGTCATCACACTCTTCACTTATCTTTCAGGCTGAATGTTCATTTGTATCTTGTGAATGACTATTATTATACCACAACACAACCTTTAGTCTCCTCTGTATCATATAACTTTGTCTGCATGCATCTACACTGTATTGACTGACTTGTTCATAAAGTTCATATAAAAGTGGTAGCTGAGCTTATGACTTACAATGACAGAAACCGTTTTAGAACACTCTGCTTTCTGACTTACTACAGGATGATATAAACAGGGATCTCTACTTACATTCCCATGCTGCAACAGGACGCCTTGCACTCTCACGCTGACTGAGTGCTTATGGATCTTTGCAGAAGTGATTGGAGTAGGGTGTATCTACATTTGAAATTTTGACACCTGTTATCAGCTGATGCAGTGAATGATAGAAGACAACTTGTCGCCGCCAAGTACTGAGCTTTTTCTTTCCAAATCCACACTGAAAGGAAATAACAGAGAATATGTCTGGATATGCACGGTTCGTGGACGAGGATGAAGATTTTGACGATGTTACTCAAAGGCCATCCTTTGAGGGAGGTGGAGGAAATAAACGGGAGGAGGAGTTGGAGGAGGAAGTAGACCTTGGCACAGTAGAGGCGATTAATCTCGAACAGGCAGGAACACCGGGTTTCCCTGGGCAAGAGGCTGGAGAGAGTGGAAGTGGAGATAGTGGAAAGGAAGGAGAAGATGGAGGAGATGATCTGGCAACTGAAACAGGTAGGTTGTTTGTTCTGTTGGTAATCTACAATGTGGGAGATTACAGTTTAAATACATAGTATACATGTAGCTGTACATTCATTGTGGATAGCTGTCCTTGCAAGAGGTAGTATACTAAATTTGTTTGGACAGTGATTTTGGCCCCTAGACTCATACAAAGTATATTGTGTGTGAATGTTCCTACCTGATAAAGAGGTCAAAAAAATCATTGATAGAAGCCATAAATGAGCAAGTAAAGTTTATTAGGACAAACAAACTTCAAAGGAAACCAAAGCCCAAATGTGGTTGTGGCTTGAGTGAAGGCAGCAATACAGTGCTCTGTACGAGTTACAACAAACACAGTTATAATGAAATTTCATGATGATGAAGTAAAACTTTAATAGGTCCCAGAATTATCACAATCAAAGTGTATGGTGCAAAATTTGTGCACAATGAACACTGATATAGCAAAATGTTTATAACATAGTCATTTATGAGCACCATTTACAAAGGAAAACAAAAATTTGCAATTTTACAATGCACAAGTGCAGATTGCTCACAAAATCAAACAAGTCAGAGCATACATACACATTTTTTGTATACGATTTGCAGAGGGTCTCTGCATGGATGATTGCTTCACATTGCAGTTTCAAAATAAAAATCTCTCTTTGTTCGCTCCCTGTGCCACGCACCATTTTTGAGGAAAATTTGTGTTATTCATCCAAAATGAAACACTGGTAAAGTTTGTTATTCTGAAGGTTTGTTATTACAAATCTTTCTCTCTTTCTTTTTTTTTCTTTTTTTTAATAAATGACTTTATTCGTAAGATTTGTTTTCCCTATTAAAGGTTTGTCCTTTATTGTATTAAAGATTTAGCCATGTTTGGTTACACAAAACTGTAATACTTGAGCTCTAAATACAAACAGATACAACTTTCATGGGCCAACACGTTTCTATAAACCATAGGATTACCAGGTTTCTAAATATTTTGTGTAATTTCATTTTTTGTATACATTACATATAAATTCATTTAATTCATTTAATTCATTGATTGATTGATTGGTTCAAACACTTTTTATTACCTCATCCAAGGAGGTTATGTTTTTGCCAGTGTTGGTTTGTTTGTCTGTTTGCAAAATAACCCCAAAAGTTAAATGGATTGGATGAAACTTACAGGAAATGTTGATAATTATCCAGAAGGAACAGATGATTCAATTTTGATAGTGATCCAGGCATTTTTATGAAGTTTTGAAGAATTTTTTATCTTTTGGCAGATAGGGTCAATGAACTTGGGAGTTCAAGCTGCGCTTATTTGAGGTTTGCATACGCGCACTAAAGTGCATGCTCTGCTTGAGGCGCCGCGCATCACGCAGCAGAAAGCTCATGAGGTAATCACAAGGGTTCTATATCATTGGGAAATTGGGCGATATTCAGCATGCGTGTATGTGTGAAAATGAGCTGCTTGGCAGAGGTCTGTGCTCTCAGAGTGCTTAGTTTTTTGTTTGTTTGTTTGTTGTTGTTTTTTTGGGGGGTGTATTTTATGTTCTGGTTTCAAATTGATATTTTTGGCTTCTGCTGTGATTAGGCTAAGGTAGTGAAAAATAAAGAACAGATGATTATGTGCATGGTATGACGCTACAAAGACAAGTACAAATTTGTAGATTGTTGAATTTCTCAGTGACATGCAGATTCACCCTTAAACTCATTCCTGGATTTTGGATCAGAAATGTTTAATTTAAAGTGTACATGAGGAATATGAAGCTCATGCATTTGAAGGGATTTATATTTCTCTTTCTACCTGAACAACACATACTCACTGGGCCTGAAGGTATCTGAAGTATTTTCTTTAATTTCAGAATTTCACAGACGCATGGCAAATGATAAGAGGTAGCCTCTGTGCAAACATATTAGTGACACTTTTAGCAAATTTGAGATCATGATTTAGAGAGAAAAAGCAAAATTTTGTCAAATTTGTGTTGTTCTATTTTGTTCTGTTTTGTTTTGTTTTAGTGCTTATGTGTGTGTGTGTGTGTGTGTGTGTGTGTTTGTGTGTGTGTGTTGGGGGGGGGGGGGGGTAATTTGCATTCCGGTAATCATTTTTGCAATTCCACCTGACAGATTTAGGAATCCCAGCAATGTAAGTGCATGGACGCTTATTTTGCAACCTACATTTCATTGTCCTCATTGTCTTCATTGCCAATGACCTTTGACCCTACACTTCCACCAATAAGCATCTCCACAATGGAGCATCGCTGCCTGCTACCGCTGGTTGATGAGCAATGCTGTGCTACTCTACACAAGCCAAGCCTTATCAGCATGGGTGAGAAATATAATTCACATGTTCATCAGAGGTCATATGTAATGTACATGATTGCAATTCAAATGATTGTTAAAAGTTGATATCATGCACATATTTTTTTTTAATTCTTCTGACTATAAGAAATGAATGAAAAGAAAAAAGGAAATAAAATTCACAAAATCCACTGAATCATGTGGGGGGGGGGGCAAAATATGCCTCATCGTGTCACACAATAATTTTGTAATGTGAGAAGGCTGTTCAACGTCAAGTCTCGCGTGACTTTTGAGACCAAATTTGCAATGCCCACATGTACTGAACCGCGCCCATTTTTGTAACTGCATGTCACCAAAAAAAGGGCACAATTTTGTGTACATTTCTAATGGAAAATGGTGCTTTGTCATATCAATTACTTTAATTGATTAATCTTATGCCAATTATGTTTGAAAAGTGGTCAGTGACAATTTCAGTGTGCAGCATTGCATAATGTGACAAAAAAAAAAGCACTGTACATGTAGAAAACAATAACTGAAGACCTGAATATAAGAACGACCCAAGTCCAATTTTGGCCAAATTCAGTTTGACATGGGAAATTGTAGCGTATGCATGGACTCGTCTTGTGTATAAATGATAAATCGTAATTACCCCTGGAATTGTCTGAAATGAATGAGTGAAATCTTATATGAATGTAAGAATGACCCAAGTCCAGGACTTGGGTCATTCTTACATTCATATTATAGCGCCCTCTCTCATCGCTTCTCTCATCTCATATAGCAGCCTAGAATGATTCAAAGAACGACCCAAGTCCATCACACAAAATTGCCTCTCCACAATTACGGTAATGTAAATGTTAATTGCCATAATAATATACTGTATGTTCTAATTTGTATGGTATACAATGTTGCCTTTTTATCACAGTTGAATAGAATATTATTGGACAAATGAAAAAGATATGAAGTCTTTTTAAGTTTACTCGAAATGGCCTTCCATGGACTTGGGTCGTTCTTATATTCAGATACTCAATTGCTATTACTGTTGCCAGGGTGATCGCATGTGGAGCTTTGCAGTGTCCCTGTACCTGGTGGAGATAGAGGAACAATCTTTGCGCCTCACAGCTGTATACGGCCTGTGTGTGTCGGGCTCATCTCTGCTATTTGGAGCAGCTGTGGGCAGATGGGTGGACAAGACGCCGAGGCTTAGGGGTTGGTATTCTGTGATGCTGTATTCATACTATTACTATGTAAAGCCAGTCACTGCACTCGCAGGATATATTGCATGTCATTCTTCACTGCTCACAGAATCAGTGACAGAGACTCAGATTTACCTGATGTGAGACATTGCACCCAGAGAACAATCATAGAAGTACATACATTGTAGTATTAATTATTTCATAGACGTACAGTAACATTCAAGGAAAACACCCAAACAATTATAGTTCATTAGATACGGGACAACAAGACAAAAAGGAAAAGTTGCCAATCAATATTCGTTAAGGGAGATACCCAAACAAAGATGTGGATACAGTGAATGCAGAAACTTATTAAATTACATGATTCTAGTTGGAGGAAATTTTTGGCTTGGTGCTCCAAATTTTGTTATTTTATACTTTTGATCTCAAAATACACAAAAACAACTCGTCGTGGCAAATCACGTCAGACAGGCAAGTTTCTTTTTAGAACCTTTGGATTCATTGCAAGCACATTCCAAATTGTGGAAGATGATTTTTGAGCGCTTCTGTAAACTATGTTTTGGCTGTAAACACAGTAACATTGATGTAGAATGGCAGAATTGGAAGAGGTTATTGAAAATGAGATTTATCTGAAATGATGAACAGTTACATTAATCAGTTTAACTAGGGGAAGGAAATACTCCTTCACAATAATGATAGGGTGACAGAAGAGTATTAAATTTGAATGTAAATAAACTTCTAATCTTATTATGCAGTTGAGGTATCTGTATGATATGGCCAATTAAAGGACTTTGATATGACTGAAACCTTGGTATGTGTAGTTCAAGTCCCTGTACAGGACATGGTATTGGTAAAGATAATGACATGCCAACCATTCTTCGTTCAAGCATTTTGCAAGATAGTACATCACCAGAGAAGACATAAATTTGAGTGTATATCCCCAGTGAAGACATAGATTCAAGTGTATATCACCAGTGAAGACATAAATTTGAGTGTATGATATGCAAGCAGTCGCAGTATTACATCAACCCCCGCATTTTGAACTTGACACTGATTGTAATTTCGTGGGTAATACTTGACAAACTTGCAGCGGCCAGAACATCGCTGATCATCCAGAACAGCTCCGTCATCATCAACGCCTGCATCCTCTGCACCGTGCTCCTCCTCAAGGAAGACATCCTGCCCATCTGGAATGGCGCCCTCTACATCATCTGTCAGCTCGTCATCATCCTCCTGGGGACGATCGCCTCGCTGGCGTCGCTGGCAGAGAAGATCTGCATCCAGAAGGACTGGGTCGTGGTCGTCGCAGGAAATGACAAGGAGGTGTTAGTCAGTAAGTAGATAAAGGAGAAATCCAGTCCAAATATAACTTAGTCTGATAAGAAAGGGTAAAAAATATTATGAGTTCAACAGTAAAATTTTGATGGAAATCTGGTGAAAAATAAAGTTATGACATTTTGAAGTTTTGGGGGAAACAGTTTCTGAACAGTCAATATAAATATGCAAATGGCAAAGTGAGCATGTCATTCCCTCACATATAGCTTGTACATAAAATTTTGAAATTTCCAGTTTTTCATTCAAATGCAGCTATGCTCGAGGCTCAAATGCAGCTATGCTCGAGGCTCAAATCCTGATATATTTCACTGATCACTATTCTGAAGCTATTGAACCAGGAATAATGTCATGTGTCAGACTTCAACAACAGAAACATTAAATTTTTGTCATTTTTTATTCACTATCAATGGAAAATTGTGAGGTTATGACGTGGTGAGCTCACTCATTTGCATATTCATATCCATTGTACAAGAACAGTTTTGCAGAAATTAGCAAGACTTCAAAATGGCATACATGTAACTTCATTATTTTTCATCCGATTTCAGTCAGATTTTTACCAGTAAACTCGTAAGATTTCACTATTTTTTTTTATCAGACTGACTTATATTTTGACCGAATTTCCCCTTTTTAAGTGTGCCTTACATAGGAGAGTCAAATGTATGAAGTGTCAACTTGACCATTAACCCTTACAGTACAACATTTGACAGCATGTGTCTCCATTTGATTCATTGATTATTTGATTTTTAGATTCCGAGAATTAGAAATAAAATATGTTAGATTGCAAAGTATGCATCCAATACATTACCCTGTTGAGGACGGTTTGATTTTGCTACAACACGCACTTCCAATAGACATTTGCCCGAGTATACTCGGACTCATCCTAATATCGTAGATAATTCTAACATAATTGCACTATTCAACATGAGTACCAGCAGTGAGTAAATGCAATGTTTAAAGAAAGAAAGTATGGGAAGACCAAAAGCTCAAGTGAGCTTGACAGTGACATTATAATGAAGAGAAGATAAGCATGAAATTTGTACGGTAAATGACAAGATTTTGCTTGTGTAATAAAGTAATTAAATGACAACATTCGTTTTAAGCAATGCACGCTCATATTTGCCTTGCAAAATCATTTTGCTTAGTAATCTTTTCTCTATCCCCTAACTTTTGCACACATTTTTGCCCGATCACTCTAATAGCTAAAAGTACACAAATGTACATGTATTTTTCGCCAACAGATCTGAATGCCAACATGCGTCGCATTGATCTCCTGGTAAACATCGTGGCTCCCATTGCTGTCGGTGCAATCATGTCGGCCTCCATGTTGGTAGGAGGCATCTTCATCGCAGCCTGGAATGCCGGCTCCATGGCCATTGAGTACTGGAACCTCCACAGGGTCTACAGAAATGTCCCAGAGCTTGCTATGAAAGGTGGCGTGAAATATACAGGTGAGCAAAGTTCTGTTCGAATTCCAGTAAAAGTCTCATCAACCATTCAGAAACATAAGCTGTCAACATGGAGATCTGATGCATGCCATGTAAACAATGACTGGTCTTGGACCCCCTGGAAGTAGAACTTGTAGTACAGGCGACTTCTGTTATAATAAAGTCCTCGGGATCAGCAGTTTCATTTCACTACATCAAAAATTTTGTTATACTCGAAGTAGATAAAGATAAATAGTTAGATAATAATTTTGGGACCTGAATTATTACCTGATTGCATTTTGAGGATTTCATTATAGCCATGTTCTCTATAGTCAGGGGTTGAGTGTAAAAGTTCATAGAGTACCCACATGGAGTGGAACTCATGACACAAATCAACTTGTAATCAGTCATGTTGGAATGTCTGTCTTCACCTAATATTTGGATTCTTGTCATCTTTTTTCTTTGTCCCTCTGTTTTCTCGACAAGATGAGGAGACTGAGCAGAACCAGTACTCCGAGATGACGGAACCTGTGTCTCCAGAGAGGGATGTTTCCACCGACCAGCCCTCCTCTCCAGCACAGAGCAAGAGCGAAGAGGACGACATGGAAAAAGAATTCACTGAAATCCCCGTCACTCCCCTGCCGTCTGAAATACCCTCTCAGACAGCAGCATCAAAGAGCAACAAAGTTGTTGCAAAATTAAAGGTGTGCAACTACACAGTCATTTCATGTGTGTTCAAATCAATAAATTACAGTGTACTCCCATTATAATGAACACGGTTAAAACGAAATTCCAGTTAAAACGAAGTAAAATTTCAGGCCGCAACATTATCCACTCTATGTATTTTTATTGTTTATTTGTTCGGTTACAACAGAAAACTGCCGGTCCCAAGGACTTCGTTATAAAGGGAGTCCACTGTAGAAGATTAGATTCATAAGTCACCACTTCATAATCATTATGTGATTGTTGTGGGCAGGGAAAGTAGAAATATTCATCTGTTATCCAACACAGTTTTATAAATGTAGAAAAATCATCAAAGAAGTGTACTGCCCCCCAAGGAAAAACGCAGTATCTAACATTTTTGGCGATTTTCACTTTTTTGCATAAATATAGTCAGTGGGCAATCCTTCTTCGTATGACATATTCAGATTTTTGAAAAAATGTTTAGAAAGCCACTTTTCCGTAACTGCCAAACGCAGTATCTACACTTAACTTGCACTTTCCCCAAGGAAAAACGCAGTATCTACATGATGAATATTTCCCCAAGGAAAAACGCAGTACTGTAAAAGTGGATATTTTCGCGCGACTAATTTTTCGCGCTAGGCCGGGTCAGAAGAGTTTCGCGTGTTTTTAATTCCGCGGAATCAAGACATCACGCACAGGAACGTATGGCAAGCAAAAATATTCGCGTGTTTTTATTTTCGCGCTAGTTTCTGGTTGCGCGAAAATTTCAACACCGCGAAAATTTCCACTTTTACAGTATCTACAAAGCTAGTCTTAATATTCAGACACTGTTATTTATATATGTGAATACTTTGCCGGTTGTTCTGTAATTTGAACGTAAATTACTTTCTTTAGATATACTTGCTCAATAATAAGACATAATGTTCAAAATGTCTAACCGGAACAATACTGATTAGTAAATATTTTGATGAGATCGTGATCCTAATATAAAACACAGTGTGTGATTAAGACTAACCGAGTGCACATTAAACAATACAACACAACACTGACAGCTTGCAGCTAGCTGCACTGATGCTGTGCAGCAGTCAGCACACAGGGCCCGGCTAGTCAGCATACAGTGGGAGTGTGTACTTGGAATAAAACAAAATGTTGTCGTGGGGAAAATTACTCGTGAGCCTAGCCCTCAAGAAAAATTTATCTGCAGATAATGAGTAAGTTATTCAAAACTATTTCAATATTGAAAGAATAAAGCTGATTGTTTGTCACACGAAGCGAAGTAAACACAAATGCATGTTTGTCACACGAAGCGAGGTAAACACAAATGCATGTACACGTACATTTGTGTTTACTTCGCTTCATGTGATAAACGATCAGCTTTATTCTTTAATATTCTACCTCAATGATGAACATTATCCGTACTATAACTTGTTGTGAAGTAACTTTGTTAGGCCTAGACCCTTGTCAAAATTCCTCACGCTCCGAATCCGAAAGTTTCTTCGAAAGGCAATACTAGATCTATTTGTGTTGTATCGGATAAACGTCAGGTTATGTAACATGTTACACCCTCCCTTAGATCTAAGTCTAAGTCTTTTAGACTTGTCTAGACAGTAACGTTTGAGTCTTGCGTCTCTTTTCTAATGTTAGACTTAACGTTAATCAGAACTTTCAGGGTCCGTATTCCGAAAGTCTAAAGAAAGATCTAGTGTAGGACTTGAATAGGCCTACTCTAGGGCAGGCCTGTAGTAAGAAGTCTAAAACTTAACCAATTTTTAGAATCCTAAGTCTTGTGAAGTGTCAATGTTCAATATCTACTCCATACCATACTGTCTTAAAATTACAGAGTTGACAATACTATAGATTAGGGTCCATGTGAAAAATAGGTACCCACGGTAAATGGACGAAATAGAGACAGTTAAGAATAAGTTGTATTTTAATTCTTATCGGATCTGTTAGACAGTGTCTAGACCCTAACCGTTAGTGAGACTGGGTTGCGTAAAATGCATGCATGATCCCATGCTGCATGCTACATAACTTACAAGTAAAAAAAAGTTACATTACAAATTTACATGACGTTAAACTTAGGTTCAATCCAGAAGGAATAGGCCTAGAGAGCGGATGTCACTTCATTCTAGACCGATTCTAGATGTATTTTTTTTCTAATCAAAGAGTCCTGGCTCGTGTAGGGCTTAAACCTTCTGCAGTTCTAATGTTAGGCTATTTTTTTTTTTTTTTCTGTGAGCATCGTGCATGTATAGCCTGAGGCGCGACGGTAGACTCGTGTAGCCTGCTACGTAGCCAGCCTAGAATAAACGATATAAAAACTAGACCTAGTCTAGATCGATCTAGGTCCAGACATCCGATTTAGATTTATTTTGGTCTAGACAGACTGTAACATAGACTGTACAGATCTAGATAGAATCTAGATGCCAGTTAGCAGCTAGGCCATGTATGATGTAGCATCACATTACAGCCCTGGCAAGCTTCATATTAAACACGTATCGACGTAACGTTAGGCCTACAGCAAGATCGGTCTGGGATACACTTTTAAGCAAAACGTTCCAGGAACGATCTGTTATTTAATAATCTTATGAAGCCTGCTCTGTAATCAGGGCATAAATGGGGGGGGGGGGGGTGGAGGATGCATCCCCCAGGGCCAGAGAATACTTGAACAATGATGTATACATGCATACATAATTATGGCAGAAGATTAATCCTAGTCATTCCACTGTAGATACTGCGTTTTTCCTTGGGGAAATTCGTTCCATTGTAGATACTGCGTTTTTCCTAGGGGAAATCAGTCAATTGCATGGGGTTTCCCCAAAGTATCTACATTTTCATCAATAACTGAAAAACAAAACAAAAACACAAAATGATATTTTCCAGGAAAATTGGTAGCTAGATAGACTAAAATTCCACAATGAAGGAATTTTTCAAAAGAGTATATTTTCCAGGGGCTTCGGCAAAAAGATAAAATGGTGAATATCTCGGTTGTTTAGAAATGGAGCTGGATGTAGATACTGCGTTTTTCCTTGGGGGGGGGGGCAGTGTAACAGTGAGCTTCCATGAATATTGGATATTTGATTAACAAGTTTTTAAATTCAAGGTTTTACGAGTTCTCATAAAACTGATATTGGTTGCAATCATCTATGCAAGTTAGATACAAGATGGTGATGTCTCCTTGAGTTTGCTACTAACCCGCATGAAAACACTCTCATTTAAATTTCCGTGTGTGAAGTAAAACCTCAATTAATAGCTTGTATCCTTCACATCAAAGGGCCCCATTGAACATAAAGATGTGTTACTGGTGCTAGAGGCAATCAAAGAACCTATTGTAAGAACAGAATTAATAAATACATGTTTCTATTGGGAATTTATGAAAAAGTGCAAGCATGACTATTATGTGTATTTCACATGTTTGATATTAGTGTGTATTACTCTGTGTCCTCCCATTTGTAGCATTATATTTGATTCAGTGAAAAACAAATCCTCATCTAACATGTGAGTGAGTGTGTACAATGTAAGTTGACATTGATTTCATGTGTGTGCTGTTTCTTGTACCAAATCTTATTACCCTCTCTTGTGGTCCTGGATCATTTTCCAGGACATGTTTGAAGGCTGGAAAGTGTACCACTCCTATGACGAGTTCTGGGCAGGACTGGGCTTGGCCTTCCTCTACATGACAGTGCTGGGCTTCGACTCCATCACCAATGGCTATGCCTACTCCCAGGGCGTTCCAGAGTGGGCCATTGGTCTGGTGCAGGCTTTTGGGTCCGTCTCTGGCATTGTGGGCACCCTGCTCTTTCCCTTCATGAGGAACCGGGTGGGCCTTGAGCGGTCCGGGCTCTACTCCCTCTCTATCCAGATCTCCTTCCTCATGCTGTGCCTGGGGTCCGTCTGGGCCCCAGGAAGTCCAATGATGTATGACTACAGCCAGGACAGTCCTACACCAGGTAAGTCACTGCATTTGATTTCAGGTATTATTATCATTTATTTATTTATTTTTTTTTTTTAATTCCCAGTAGCAACATTTATAGAAATGATGGAAAAGTGATCATTGTACATGTTAAAGATTTTGTTGGTGTGATGTCTAAGCAAGGCCTCATGATCAGCAGTGGAGTGGTCACAGGTGTTATTTGTCTGACATACCACTTCTCCTTTATAAAAACATCCTTTCACGCCATTGCAGAATTCTCAGATGATCTTAAAGAATTTTAGTAGGGGAAATCAGTGATGCATAAATATCATTTCCAGGATGTGATGTATTCACTCCAAATTTCATTGTTACCCAGCTTTTCCAGTAAGGTTGTTGGTCAAAGTAGACTCTCAAAACGAGTATTTTGTAGACCTCACACTTTTAGGGCCCCATCCACCTGACTGTGACCCCACTTTACCCTTCGTTTAAAACCAACCATTCCAACAGATCAAGACCAGAATTTCACCCTAACTACAGCGTCACTGAGTGTGTCTCCAAGGGGGTTTGTCACAAGCAGTGCCCTTCCCACCACACCCTCACCAGACTCGTCCAGGGTTCAGTGCAAGTACAACGGATCGGACGAACAGCAAACATCGTACATCTCCATCTCGTTGTTCTTCTCTGGTCTTGTGTTCTCCAGAATCGGTCAGTGCCCCTTGCTTTAGGTTAAAGGCATAATTTACCATTTGCAGATGAAACAAAAACCCAGCATTAGTGCTTTAAAATAGTTCTGAAATATGAGTTAGGGTTAGAAACAACTACTGTAAAATTTGAATCTGTATAATCAATGTTAAGTATTGTTGAATACACAAAATGTGAACAATAGTTATAATAAAAATGTTTCCAGACTGAACCGTCTGCAGTTATGGTTTATTGAGAAAAATACTGATATCTCCTTGTATTTTAGGCTTTACTGCAAAAATTGTTCCTGGTAGGGTGTTTTGTGATACAGCAGACCTACACATATGCATTAATTGTGATGTCTTGAACATTTTTTAAATCGCTGCTTCTAAAGGTAAACAGGGCCTCTAATGTGGTTTCATGTCATATCTTCGAGATGAGGGAAAGATATACTTGAGGAAGTTAAAACGAGCAGCCTGCCTTGTTTCTCTCTCTCCATTTTCTTCTTGTTGACTGAAAATCATCTTTAATGAACTGCAAAATTAGAGCAAAGATTACTCACTCGAAAGTCTGTGCCAATGATATTTTTTGTGCTGTATAAACAAGAATTAAAGGGCATGTACAGTTCTGGTTGAGGTGAGGATTTATCTTTTAACGTTATGCGAGATATTCAGTAACCACTCTATGAGATGTAAAAGAGCATGCAATTCTAAGGGGTATCTCAAGTTTATTTGATGAAAATCGGTTTTGAAATGGCTGAGATATCCAAAAACAGGGTGAAAAAAAGAGATCCTAATTAAAGGTGTTTCTTGTCGCCTTATATTATTATCACTTTTTGGGATATCTCAGCCATTTGAAAACCAATTTTCATCTAAAAAACATTGAATCCTTCTTGAAATTACATGCTCTTTCATATTTCAGAAGAGGTTTCTCATTATCTCACTTAGGAATGTTCAAAACATGAATCCCCACCTCAACCAGTACTGTACAGTCCCTTTAAGCAACACATTGAATAATGATAGGATACAGATGTATTCTGGAGCCATTTGGAAAGAGTCCTCTGTGTAGCCAAGCTTGTTCTGGAGAAATGATTTAGGGAGAAATGAGTGGAGGAATTAACTTGAATGCATGGTGTGTCTTGTGCTCTGTTTGTACGCTATCCAGGTCTGTGGTCTTATGACCTCGTCACCACACAGCTCATCCAGGAACAGGTGAGGGAGACAGAGAGGGGGGTATTTAATGGCGTCCAGCGCGCCATGGAATGCAGCTTTGACATGCTGCATTTCATCCTGGTCATCGTGCTGCCCTGTCCCGAGACCTATGGCTACCTCATCATGGTGTCCGTCTGTTTCGTGGCCTGCGGCCTGCTCTGCTTCATGGTCTACTCCCGCATGAAACGCGGCCATCTTCTCCACCTCGAGAAACTGGCGCCGTGCATGAAAAATGGCCATGCTTGAGCCCGCCACTTGATCGGACAATCCTGGTAAAGGATGTGCTTGTTCTGCTGAAGTCACATCTTGATCTTGCTCCCATCCTAGACTGGCTGTTTCATCCAGACACCTTGCCATTCTGTCCCACCCATGGTCTGGGTGTATACATGCTTGTAATCTGAAAACTAAGAAACAAGAGAGCCATGTGGACCGATCTGTACATCAGGTAGTTATAGCAATCCAAAATATTTCTTTATCTTTCACACGAAGAGAGATATAAAATATGTGACCCAGACATTGCCACAGTATCACTGGTGACTGGTAATTACGCGTGGAGGTAGTATCTCTGCTGTGGTCATGGAGAATCTGGCATGATTCTCCAAAACGTTGCTCAGAACCAAGACGATGTACATGGTTGATTGTACATAACATCTCAACTGCTTAAATTTCTTTTATTCATGATGATCATGTGTATGGACGTGTGGGGTGAATCAGGCATATAACTTTGTGCTGGGTGTGTATCAAGGGTTGTGGTGCTGGGTATGGTAACCTAGATTGCATATGAAGTTACTTCAAGCACAATGCAAAATTGAACAAGCAGTGCAATTAGATGTCAGAGTCTTGGGGGTTTTGACAATGGAAGCAAGCATTTCCAGTAAGCTTGAAGGGGGCAGGAAGGCAAAATGTTAAAGTTTGCAAGCTTAGCTCAGTCTTTACCATCAATGACTACTTTAGAACTTTGGAAGCACTCAGTGAAACAATTTCAAACAGGGTTGGACATGCTGTAATGAAATTGTTCTGTGTTATTTATAGAAGAGCCTTGTGAAAGTAGATTTCAGTTTTCAAGTTTCAGAATTATACTGCTGTTCGAGTAGATTAAATCAGTCTTGGTAAAGAATGGAGTGAAGCAGGTAGACGGTATTTCTGATTACACCAAGAGATTCGACTGATCACTTTGTACCCTCGGACCATGATGGCACGTCCTTGATTGGTCCTGTGCCTGAACTTAAAGTGTGTGTTTCCACTATCAGTCCAGTCATGATCATGTTTAAGGGGTCAGAGTTTGAATGTGAGGATGAAACATGTAACAGACCCTCTCATACCTGGGAGCAGATTGTATTGCATTGATATTTGACCAACTGTGCTGCAATATTTAAAATTGTTTACTTTGATATAATATTCTTCTAGATTTGTTGGAGGAATCTATAACAGATATATCATGCACTGTTTTGAGTCAGTTGTAAAATTATGGATCTCTAAATGACTGAAATTGCACTATCTGACGGATGTAGCCCAAGAGAAAATAGTGATATCCTGCCCCTGCGGAATCCATAATTTGAACCAGAGCTTCTCTGTGTATATGGTATACAAGTTCATCAAAACAATGAATCAGGCAGAGATCCATGGCATGGCATTGACTGTAGGCTCTGATGTTTTCCACCAAGTAGCAGTAGTACAAGTGGTATCGTCAAATGGAAAAAAACAAACAAAACAAAACCCTCCATGGATTGACTTGATGTTTGAAAGAAAGAAAAGGATGAAGGCAAATTACAATCTTGGGAGAAATACATAAGATTTGTTACAGAGGATATTTTTGATATTTTTATACTTTAAAAACAAAGGTGACTGATGTTGATGTGTGCAGTGCTCTAAATACCTCATATTCAGAGAGAAAGGAGACATTGTAGGTAATGTTTTTACTTCTAAGGGTATATAATGTTATAAAAACTTACTTGCATGGCATATATATGTGCATTGTATTCATAACTTGTAACAAAAAGTTTCATTTCACTGAAATTATTCAGACATACTCATTGATGGTGACGTTTCTATCTGCCACATGTCTTGTGGTAACCTGACCTGTTTGTTTGTATGTTTTTTGAACACATATGCATAATTCTTTATGTTATTCAGGTATATTTTTTCCATCGTGTGTTTGTGTGTATTGTGGTTCTTAGTGTGACTTCAAATATGAAGATTATTTCAGTACTTGAAACAATCTTGATGTCATCTTACCTGTTTTCACAGCTTCTGTCCCGCATGTCATACCTTGCCGCAGCAAGAATTTTAAATTTTAGGGTGCTTCATGTGTAGAATTCCCCTCCCCCCTCACATAACCATTTCTAAGGATTGTAACTATTAACTGTCACTGTAGTTGCAAGGGACACCCCAATGATTTTACTTTGATGGTTGGTTCTGGCTTTTGGTGTTCTATCTCACTCTCACTGATGATGCTTTTGGATCATTAAACATGAAACTGTCTTATTCATGAGATTCAAGTTTCGTTCAGACTGAATTAAGCATTTGATTAAGGCTAACACATTGTGCTGCTGCACAATAGGTCACCAAACAAATCCCGTTTTTCCTCTCTTCTTATGCAATACTGGTGTATATTTTGTTGTCTTTTCAAAGGCAGTATTCCTGTAGCTTCATAGGGTCAAACATTGTTTTAAGTGATTCTATATTCATAATGTAGATATGAAAGAGAACTCGACATTTGTTGCAGCTGCACAACCTTACTCAATGCTGCTAATGAAATAGATATTCATTAATGAACGATATTTGTGTACCAGACTTTGCTACTTAGTGACTGATATATTTTATTTATTTTTATTTTTATTTTTAGGGAGAAAAGAAATGATGTAAATTTGAATAATCAATTTGTGATACAGTGTTTCAGAATAGTCTAAAAGATTTTGATTTTTTTATATGTTTACCTTCTCTATGTTGCAACCGCTGTAAAAAGTCCATTTGATTATTTCTGTTGGTATTCCATCCAGGTGTCTTTCAGATTCTTTCCTTGCAATAATGATGTGGTATGTAATCAAGTGTCACAGAACTGTGCAATAATCAAGGCAAGCCACTAAGAAAAGAGAATAGAAACACATTTTTGCATATTTAATATATTTTTATGCCTCCGCCACGAAGTGGTACCGGAGGCATTATGTTTTCGGGTTGTCCGTCCGTCCGTCCTTCCGTCCGTCCGTCCGTCCGTCCTTCCGTCCGTCCGTCCGTCCTTCCGTCCGTAATGAATTTTGTGGACAAGGTAACTATCGAAACCTGTTGAGATATCCTAATGAAACTTGGCATGTATGTGTATAAGGGGGTGAAGTTGTGCCTATCAACTTTTGGGTGCACATGCTCAAGGTCAAAGGTCAAAAGGTCAAGGTCAAATACATAAAATTTCACTATTTCCACCATATCTATTGAATGCCTGAAGATATTTTCTTGAAACTTAGTGTATACATGTATTACCCAATTAAGATTCTCTGGTGAAAGTTTGGGTCATGAGGTCAAAGGTCAAAGGTCAAAAGGTCAGGGTCAAATACATAAAATTTCACTATTTCCACCATATCTATTGAATGCCTGAAGATATTTTCTTAAAAAAACTTAGTGTATACATGTATTACCCAATTAAGATTCTCTGGTGAAAGTTTGGGTCATGAGGTCAAAGGTCAAAGGTCAAAAGGTCAAGTAAAAATATTAAAACTTCTTTTTTTTTCTCCATACCTTGGAAAATTGTTCAAGGTATCTTCATGGAACATAGTATATACATATACTGACTGGAAGTGATTATCTAGAGAATGTAGGGTTCATGGGGTCAAAGGTCAGGGGTCAAAGGTCAAGTGCAACACTTCAAAATTTTACTATTTCCCTCCTATCATGCAATACCAACAGGGTTATTATTTTTGTCCCCGCCGAACGAGTTCGAGCAGGGGACTATGAAACGGGCTCCGTACGTGTGTGTGTCCGTCCGTCCGTCCGTGCGTCCGTGTGTCCGTGTGTGCGTCCGTGTGTGATCAAAATCTTCAATTTGCTACTTCTCTGTCATTTATGAGCCAATTTTGATTCTGTTTGCTTTATATGATAGCACTACATGGGAGCTTTGAAACTTCTACACAGAATTTCAGTCGTGACCTTTGACCTTGACCTTTGACCTATATTGTACATTTTGCTACAAAATGCTACTCCTTCGCCATTTCTAACCCGATTTCGATTCCGTTTGCTTTATATGATGGCACTAGGTGAGGGCTTCAAAACTTCTACACAGAATTTTGACCTTTGACTTCTTTGACCTTTGACCTTGATTTTTGACCTATATTGTACATTTTGCTACAAAATGCTACTCCTTCGCCATTTCTAACCCGATTTCGATTCCGTTTGCTTTATGTGATGGCACTAGGTGAGGGCTTCAAAACTTCTACACAGAATTTTGACCTTTGCCTTCTTTGACCTTTGACCTTGATTTTTGACCTATATTGTACATTTTGCTACAATATGCTACTCCTTCGCCATTTCTAACCCGATTTCGATTCCGTTTGCTCTATGTGATGGCACTAGGTGAGGGCTTCAAAACTTCTACACAGAATTTTGACCTTTGCCTTCTTTGACCTTTGACCTTGATTTTTGACCTATATTGTACATTTTGCTACAAAATGCTACTCCTTCGCCATTTCTAACCCGATTTCGATTCCGTTTGCTTTATGTGATGGCACTAGGTGAGGGCTTCAAAACTTCTACACAGAATTTTGACCTTTGCCTTCTTTGACCTTTGACCTTGATTTTTGACCTGTATTGTACATTGGCTACAAAATGCTACTCCTTCGCCATTTCTAACCCGATTTCGATTCCGTTTGCTTTATGTGATGGCACTAGGTGAGGGCTTCAAAACGTTACACAGAATTTTGACCTTTGCCTTCTTTGACCTTTGACCTTGATTTTTGACCTGTATTGTACATTGGCTATAAAATGCTACTCCTTTGCCATTTCTAACCCGATTTCGATTCCGTTTACTTTATGTGATGGCACTAGGTGAGGGCTTCAAAACTTTTACACAGAATTTTGACCTTTGACTTCTTTGACCTTTGACCTTGATTTTTTACCTATATTGCACATTTTGCTACAAAATGCTACTTCCGGCGGGGACATATATTACGCACCGCGTAATTTCTACTTTTCCTTGTTTTTTTTTACACTAGGTGTATGCATACATGTGTAACCTAATCGAAATTCTCTGGAAAGTTTTTTTTTTTCTTTCTTCTTTTTTTGCCTCAAAGGTCAAAAGGTCAAAGATCGAGTGAAAGTGCTGAACTAACTTTTTCCTCTATATCTCGGAAGTGGCTCAAGTTATCTTGAAACTTCGTACATATTATGCATGTTCTACCTGAAAGTGATTATCTTATGAATTTTAGGGTCAAGGGCCAGATGAAAATGGTAACAATTTACTATTCAATTCAGAAATTGCACCTTTTCTCCACACCTGTACCTTGAAAATTACTCAATGCCTAAATGTATGAATGGGTCAAAGTCGAGTTAAAGTTCTTAACCCTATTCTAACTGGGCTATTTGAAACCAAGTTTTTACTGAGGGGGGGTCAATTTGACCCCCCCTTCAGATCTCGGCCGCCGATCGCGCGATTGCCGCAAAATTTTGCCTGAAGATAGAGCTGGATGTCAACTACAAGATTACATGGTCATACAATAGAAAAATATTGCCTTTCTATTTTTAATAAATTAATTATGCAAATTTGTGCATGAAATCATATCTTCACCTATAACTCCATTAAAAAGACTGGAGGATTGCTATATTTTTGTGTCAGAATTCCTCAAGACACATCAAACAAATTTTGTGTAAAAAAACAGCACAATCGAAATCAATTTCTTTTGTTTTTTATTGTTTTGTTAATTTCTTATGTATTTTATTGTTTTTTCGACCTTTTGTTTTCTATTGTTTTTTTGCCAAAATTTGTTGCAGGCACTTTTTCAGGCTTATCTACACTAGAATTGATTAATTTTAATGGTTAAAAGTTGAAATAATCTAATTAATATCAATTTAACCAAAAAACAGAATTTGCATTGGATTTGCACACGTTATCATGAATTTGAGCTGTTTTTTGGTTGACATGCATATGCAAAACATTATGTAACTTCAAAACGGTGTACCCGGACGTCGCAAATTTGGTCTCAAAATATGCGGGAGACTTCAATAAAAAAAGTTGTGAAATGACGCGGCAAAATCTTTGCGCGTTGCGAAATCGTGGCGCGAAACGTCGAGGGGGGGTCAATTTGACCCCCCCCCCCCAGTTAGAGTAGGGTTAAATCCCTAGATACATGCTCTCCTATTCATCCAATTAAACCTAGGTCAAGGAAGGTGAACATTCAACACATTTGTGACAAACTTGTCATTTCAATATTTTGCCAATTTTGTGAAAATGTAATCACACATTGTCCACATGTACTATCTAGACCTATTGGGAAAATCAGGCATTATGGCGGAGGCATACCAGTCGCCAAAGCGACATTTCTAGTTGTTTCTTTTTCTTCTCCCTCCATAAGAACAGGACATGACAAAATAAAGAAAAACAAGTTTGAAATCAGCAGGAGACAAGGCACACATGTAGGAAGAAGTCATGAGGAGAAAGGTTTAGGAAAGAAACATCAGGATCCTGTTGCATAATAAAAAAAGAAGATGGCATCAAACATAAGTCCCTGAATATGCTGTTTTGATTAGCTGATACCTGATTTATGCTTTGATTTTCTGACTTATTTTTGATTGCATTTTATTTATTTGTAGTTTTTCTAATGCAGCTGGATCCAGGAGAGTGTCTTCTGATGGCACAAGTGCACATGATGGCAATCTGTTGTTGAAAGTTAATTGAAAAACTGTCCTGGTTGTGATACCTGTCCCACTCAGTTGAAAATGTATTACTAGCTGGACTACATTCAATGTGATTTTGACCTTTGATATGTTGATATAAAAAGATTGTAATTATCATAGCTGTGTGTATTCGCATTTAATAAAGTTTCCTTTGTTAACTCCCATCTTCTTGTTTAAGCAAGTTCTCTGTAGGCATGGCAGTGAAAAAAGACCCTTTTTTAAAAGAATATATCATATTTCAAACGGGATTCGCCTAGTCAGCTGTTCATTGATGTATCTTGACATCTGATACAGAGGAATAGACGGACAAAAGTGACAAACATTTCTTGTTGAATCAGGGCACAATTTGGCTATGTGTAAGGGTCACTTTTGCCTTTCTCCATGTACTTGAAGAATTTATTTTAGCCATCTTTACAAAAATTATGAGAAGTGTGGAGCAAGTGAAAACCTTCGAACTGAAACTTTGATTTTGTAATGTAAATTCTGTTACCTGTATTCTTTGCAGTTATGACCGATGATTTAAAACCCCTGTGGCTAGGTGTCAAGTACTGTATGCGCCAAACATTTGGCAAGGTTTAGCTTTCACGATTTTCCCCCGAGACAGGTGCTGTTTGCAAATTTAAAGACACGCAAAAATATTAACTCTGATCCCTTGCACGTACATGTATACATTTCTCCGATCGGCACTGTACTCCACGATTGCGAATTGAAATCGTTGGAAAGTCCTGATTCGCGAAAATTTAGACTCGCTGAATATATTCAGTTGTTGCAATATTCATCGCAGATAAGAGGAAGATCAGAGAGATATCATGTTAATCATGACATGTCTTTTCGATGCCCATCACTTCCACTACATTCTTCGTATACTAGCAGGCCCTTCCTCTTAGAATTTAAACTTACTACATTGTACACGTGTAGGGTACCCTTTATCTGTGTGTATCTTACAATGTACAGGTGATGGGATTATCAGTGGCATGTGAAACTTCAAGGAACTGTGTTTAGTAAATAATGGTTTGATAGACAAGTGGCTTTGATTTTATTTAACACTTACATTATGTAGTCATTATTGTGGAAGTTGAATAGTGATATAAAAATGTTTGGTTGGTAGAACAACATCAGCTTGACAAGATATCAAAATCAACTGGCATCTTCCTTCACATTCTTTTTAAGTCTTTAGTTTGTTTGTAATTTTTTTTTTTTTTTAACCAGATTAGAGTGATGCTTGTTCTTTTTAATTTAGATGCAGATGGTTTGAGAAGAGGGTACAGCATAGCCCTTTTCAGATAATCTTGTGCATGCATATTTTTGTTTCCAAATTATGAGGCTTGTTGATAGAAAAAAAAAAATGGATAAATGTGGAAATAAGAAGATGGAGGGAGCATCCACTGATTTGCAGAAACACGTTGGAGTTGACAAACATGTCTCAGATGCACAGCTGTTGGCATAACCGCCATTGATAACTTTGTAGATTAATGGTGACTTTTAATAGCATTAGATCCAAAGTTGTGATATGTTGTATTAATGTGAGCCCATCACAGATCACAAGGATCTTCCAAGAAACTCATTGTCTGCTCTTTTCATTTCAGTCCATCACTTATTCAAAGTTTCGTTTCAGTCATATTGGATACTTTTAAACTCTACACAGTACAATGGTGTATATGGACACAGTTTCATTGCCACGATCTAGCACTATTTTGGAAATAATGGGAAAAGTAAAAAGCTCGCATACATGCTAATTTTCAATATTGTGTGCAATGGTATGCTTTCATTCATGCTTGTCTGCTAGTCAGTTAAAATGTTGGCAGTTATGGTGCTTTTATTTTTAAAATGACTGTGATATTACTATTATCTTCAATCTGTATTATATGAAAAGTTTTTGGTGTGAGAGTTTTATGTTTGAAATCAGTGGGTATGTCTGATAAAAATAACTAACATCAATTAAAAAAGTCAATCATGACACATTTATCATCAGAAACTGTAGCTTTTAGTCAGTGTCATTTGTTTAAGTGTTACTTGTGATACACTTTTAAATGGTGGTATGCTATGCTATCTGAATGGACCCCGCTCCCTGCAGAGATTCTACTCTCCCCAACCCACTCCCACCATCTCCCATTCCAACCTTCTCATCTGCCTGTAATACTGTATGCATTTACACTACATTTATCCACACAAGGAAGTCCTGTTCAACTGTACTCCATCAGACACAACACTTCCTCACTACACACATTGTACAAAAATTTCTCACACTCCAAAGCACAGTCTTATAATGCAAATAGTACAATATACTGAATAGGTGGTATACACTACTTTGCGGTATTATTTTTTTACTTGTTTAATTTATTTTTAAAAATTTGTTTCATTTGTTTTATTTTCTTACTATATCAGTACAAACATGGACTGTATGTGCAGCTGTTACCATAATCCAGAATAACTTTTTACAAGGCATCTTTTACTTTACTTGGTAGGATGGTGACAAAAAAAAAAAATTACCAATTTAGGCTTGATTTACAAAAAAAAAAAATTGCACTCTGCCATTTCTGGATTTCAATATGACCTTCACACGCAACTTTATTGGAAGCCTTTTCATTGGTATTTCAGAATTCAAACTTACAGTAACACATTACTTTTACATGAGCTTCTTAAAAAGATGAGAAATATTAGGGGAACAGAACTCTGGAAATTTATCAACAGTTTTGTTTAGATATATGCATAAACATTGTATAAAACTGACTCCAGCTTTACCCCAACCAAGCCGGGCTTTTTTGGCTATGCTAAACTCATAGTGGGGCGGATTCAGCGCGTAAAAGTACACATGGATGTTGCACATTTGGTCTCAAAAGTTGCGCAAGACTTGGAACAAAGATAGCCAAGAAGCCTCGTGGCAAGCCTCATGGCATAGTGTGAAACATCGAGGGGGGGGGGTGGTGCAGCCCCCTAAGATCTCAGCTTTTGAAACACCGATTGCCACCAAATGTGGCATGTGTGTAGTCCAACTCATACTTTACCAGAAAGCATAGTAAAACTGATAGTATAATGTAATTCTTGTGTTACAGGTCATTCATTACTTTCAATGACTGAAATCAATCTATTTTTTTCATTTCATATATTCTATGAATTAGAGCAAAAAAAAAAAAGATTTCACATATAATAGCATTATTGCTAATCTTGATATTAACATAAAAATGAAAAAACCAATCTCTTTACTTTTATGCTATATTAGATTATGGCACGGGAAGCATATGTGCCACTTTTCATGGCGATTGTGTGATGGACAGCTATGATTGGGGGGGGGGGGGTATTCAAACACTTGTTAGGGTCAATATTGCACTCATCTTCGATTCGTGCAATATTGGCCATAACTCGTGCAATATTCCCTGGTATCCCATTCATAGCCATCCAATATAACATAATTCCCGAAGCTTACATCTCTAACTTCCAAGGGAAAATTATTTGCTTGCATACCACTGGCTCGTGGATCACATACAGAACACTGCTGCCCGTCTTATCACTTGTACTAGGAAGTATGATCGCATCACCCCTGTCATCTGCAATCTGCACTGGCTGTTAATCCCACAACGAATCAAGTTCAAGATCCTTCTCATCACCTACAACATCATCCATAACCGTTCACCCATATATCTAACTGACCTGATCTCATCGAAACCCAGACCGGATACATACATGGACCTAAGATCATCATCTGCAACCCAACTTAAACTTGGCCCTCGCACCCACAATCGTTATGGTGACCGTGCTTTTTCCGTTTGTACCCCCCTTCTTTGGAACACTCTCCCTACTCACATTCAGACCTCCACCTCCGTTGACATCTTCAATAAGAAACTTAAAACTCATATATTTTTAGAGCAGAATTAATGATTATGTAGGCCCTGTATGCATTTGTAGTAAGTTATTTGTTATTCCAAGCTGATTTGTATGTTTGTTTGTTTGGTAGTTTGTTTGGTTGTTTAGCATTGTAAAGCGCTTCGAAACATGTTGTATTAAGCGCTAAATAAATACAGACTGTATTTCATATTATCATTATTATTATCATCCCTTAGCTAGGTGTACTGAACCATGGTTTCCTTCACCTCCCTTTTAAGTGTTCCTTTACTTTGTACTGCTGTAACTCGTACAAATCATTTAAAACGATCAATGGGTTAAAGCATATAAAAACCACCCGAATGAGATGTCATATACATGTACATGCTGCATCAAAACAGCCTAAAGATATCTGGCATACTGTAAAAATGGATGTTTTTGCGTGACTACTTTTTCACACTCGGCCGTGTAAGAAGTGTTTCGCTTGTTTTTAATTACGTGAAATCAAGACATCCACTACTGGAACATGTGGCAAGCAAAATTATTTGCGTGCTTTTATTTTTCGTGCGACACGTAGATTCTGGTGGCGTGAAATGTGCAAAAATTCCAACTTCACGAAAATTACCACTTTTACAGTACACTGAACACTAATTATTCTAAAAAATAATAAGCCTATCAATCATATCTGGAGTCACGTGTTAGTATACAAGGCATATATAGAATACAGGGTCGTTCCGGCAGCCAGAAGAAATCCACCAAGGGCTAGGCGTGTCAGCCAGTGTGCATACGAACTTTGAAGCTGCTGGTGCACTCTCAGAACGGCCTGCCGTGTGTCTGCCAAACTCCCGTTATTGTCGATGACAAGGTCAGCTAGATCTCGCTTGGCCTCCAGGGGCATCTGGGAGCGGATACGCTGAAGAGCGTCCTCTCTCGTGAGGTCATTGCGTTTCATCAGTCTTTGCAGCTGAACATCCTTGTCACTGTTTTCAAAACAAAGAGGTTTTGAGGAAATACAGGCTTCTACAGAACTGAAACAAAGTGGTTTTGAGGAAACACAGGCTTCTAAAGAACTGAAAATATTGTGATGTGTTTTGAAACGCGTTCAAAAATCATAAAATCCCAGCATTTCAAGAAATTCCCTGATTTTTTTTTTCTGATGAAGTCTCAAAATTCCATAATAATTATTTCAACTCATTGGATGTTGTTTTGATATGCAACAAAGTATAACAGAGTCTGACTACTTTCTATATTTGGGCCAATCAATATTTCTCAACTTTTCCCTGATTTGTGGCATTTTTGTTAAATTCCTTGACTTTTCCTCTGACTGGAAAAACGTAAAATAATTTTCCCTGATTTCCCTGATGAGCTGGGAACCCTGTATAAATAATTTGGAAGTTTTATGACTTAGTCATTCATTGTAGAGCATGATATTTGATCAGTTTGTATAATGAAATAATACATCTTACCACATAATATGAAACACTAATGTTCCATTCTCTCAGTTAGATTATTTATACAGGGTTCCCAGCTCATCAGGGAAATCAGGGAAAATTATTTTACGTTTTTCCAGTCAGAGGAAAAGTCAAGGAATTCTCTCAGTATCATTGGGTTCTTAGAGGTAGAGGGCTTACCAATATACCACTAGCACATATTTGATGTACTTCTTCAAGGCGCTTCCTTCCAACAGTAATGGGATGTCAAGAATAACATAGCTGTATCCTGTAGATATCAAATAAATTTAAAATGTCCAGATGTTGCCTGTTTTTGATGCAGACATAAAGGCCTGAATTCACGAAGGTGGTACAATCTTTGTCCATGGTTTAAACCATGAACAAAGATTGTACCACCTTTGTGAATCCAGGCCATTGTGCTTGCCTTTTTTTGCTGTAAAAATGTAATTTCAGTATAGAAAGTGTAGTATCACTACCTGACAACAAATTTCAAGTAATGTAGGAAATGACAAAAAGTGGCTAAGTTTTGAAATCAAATCAGTAACATGCCACATGGACATGGCTAAACACTACTTGTTATCACAACATTAAAGCCTTGGTCACACAGCACTCAACGTCTAAATCACATACAAAAAGTTATGAAAATCTGGTGGACGTGGTTGTAAGTGGTAATTTTTTGGTCAATTTTGGTTTGGCCGTTGTTCCACTGCTGAAGCACTGCCTAAGCATGGCTAACCACGTCCAGCCACGTGTATGTTCGCAGAAAAATCCATTTGTCAGGGATAAGCCGCTAAACACACGCCATTTCCCATGATACCAACGCATAACATGCGTTAGATGACCGTGCTCTGCCCGTGACAGACCGGTAAACTTTCGCGTCTTCCCAAGTTTTAGTCACTGCCGGAACATGGATTATCATGTGTGTTTCATGTGTGTTGCATGTCTTTACCACGTGTGCCGCCCGTGGTTGTCCGCGGAATAAAATTTTGGGCAGTTCAAAACTTTTTACCGCGTCCGATGCCGTTCCGATTTTTCCCCGCGTCCTGCCACATCTATAAATCGACCGTAGCTCGTCTTAAACTCGACATCAACGTGAACAACATCGTCTGCTTCACGGGAAACCACTTTTTGACGTGTTTTGGCCGTGATTAAAGTGAAAACAAAGTTCTAGTAAGGGCTTGAGAATCCGTCTGGCACTATTTCATATTTGCTTGCAATATATCGAAAGAGTCTACAAAGAAACTTACCTGGCGGAATGATGAGTATTTTGAGAAAACTAATAAAAGTCGGAAAACCGACTTTTATTCGAGAAGGCTCCAGACTAACTCGGTCTCAGGAAAAACTCGACCCTATTTCAGACAATTTACATGCAGTTCGTGATCGCCATATTCTACTGTACCAAAACAAACGAGGCCTAACTGAACAGACAGGAAAGTGCGTGCTAATCCTGCACAAAACAAATGGACAGCGCGTGGTCCTCAAGCCTATACGCAAATCACCTCAGTTGCTAAGACGCGTATGGTACGTCTTTGAAGTTTTTGTTGTTGTTTATCAAGCGTCTTTGATTGTTTTTAGAGGTGCTTGATAGGCGCGCACTAATTTTGCATGCGCGCCAAAGAGGTTTTTGATGCGCACGTTGTAACAACTAGGACCATTACTGCGAGTAGCCAGAACGCCAGCGCTACAATTTAGTTTATACAGGCCGCTCCCATAGTACAACACTGTACAATCCAGAGGGACAACCAATAAGGCAATACAACTCATCCTGCCGTCGTCAAAGCAAGGCCGAGTTATCCCCGAGTCCGAGTTTAGCCTGACCTAGTTCGGGTAAGTTCTGAGACTGAACCTCTTTGGTTAATATTTCGCATTTTTGTTGTTACCCATCGAATATCTTGTTATTACAGCGTTATTCCGCACATTTCCTACGCATACGTTCACATTTGGGAGCGAAATTTGACAATTTTTTCAGGCATACAAGAACTTTGTTCAGGCTTTAAGCTGTAAAGCGCTGTGTGACCGGGCTTTCACAAGGCTGAAGCTCCTATTTCTGTAGCAAGGCAATTACCCCCTAATTGAATACTGGTTAGTGATACGGTTAGAGTAAAGATTACTGTTAGGGTTAGTTTTAGGGTTAAGAATTTGGGTTAGGTTTTGGATTAGGGTTTTAGGGTTACGGAAAGGGTCTGGGGTAATTGTGCAGGGCTATTTCATTATGTTTATATTTGTCCTCTTCAGGAGTCTGTGCAGGTTTCAATAGGCCCATTTACCCTTATGGTGAAATACTTAGTACTACAATATTTCATGTGGTATTTTGTAACGTGAAAACAAATGTACACAAACTCCTCACAAAATACCTTGTGAAATACCATGGCATTTATGGTGCACTGCGGCATATTTTCCCCATGATCTTACACACTTCCAGTCCTCTCCCCATAGGAGATGTATATCACAGTATTTTGTGAATGAGAACGGTAGGCCTACCACGTCAAACACTGCAAAATCAATTACTGAGATACTTCGCCAATTAGAAAGGTGACAATTAATTACTATAGCATTTTATACGATGGTATACAATGTAATTCCAGTGTGAATGCCCCCATTGGCTTTAATTTGGCATATTGTCACTGGGGTGACAAGACCTCATATCTCAAAAATGTCAAATGTTCAGGAGAGAAAAAGAACAAACAAACAAACAAAAACAAAACAACAACAAAAAAACAAGGAAGCTAAAGCACTCTATCAAATGGGACAGCCTTTCCTTTGACATGGCATGGTGGCTTCTTTTTTGGGGTAGGACAGCTGGAATTTGGAGAGGACATCAATTAATTGGTTATCTCAACGTTAATCCAAAAAAGTAATTTTCATCAAAATTTGAGATAAAAGGTCTTGTCACTCTGGTAAAAATATGGTAATCTGTAGTACGAAATGCTCACTTTAGTGCATTGACCTCAAGAGTTTACCTTTGCAAAAGCTTTGTAGAATCTGCCAGAGCATAGACCGCTGAATGTACGGATGCGTGCATCTGTTGAGCAGTCTGCGCTTGTCTGCATCAGCGAATATGATGGCACCAAGTTTGGGCCTGTCAATAGTCCCATCTTCTAGGAGAATACTTTCTCCAAAATGATTGACTATTTTTTTCCATGCTGGCTTTCCTGGTTCCACAACTTAAAATACAATAAGACAAAAAGAAACAAGATGTGTGAATGACTCAAATACTATTGGTCAAAATATGAAACACATTTACACACACAAACACATACCAAGAAATATACCAAACAGAACGATTAATACTTCATTTTGAAAGAGGACCTTTGGGAAGTCCTCATGCTACATTTACACTATGTTCCCACTGGCCACAGCAAACCATTTTGCAAGCCACTATGGACAAAACAGGATGGACATGAGACAATGCTTGGGAGTGGGATAGGGAAACGTGACAGGCCATGATTGCCGTGTACGCCATGTCAGGTTTATAAACTGTCAAAAAATTTGCCACAGCACTCACTGTGCTGCTGAGAAACCTAGTAGGCTGTACTAAAATGGGTTCAACATAGCAAAATGTAACGACATGTTGTAGGCAGGTAAAAAAACTACAAGCTTGTAGGAGGTGAAATGGAATGAACAATATGGAGGGGATGAAAAGGAGAATAACCCTCTAATCATGGCACACTATTTTTGTTGGAAATTGTGTTGCTGCACGGCACAGCAACGGGAACATGGTGTAAATGTAGCATCACCACCCTTGACAAAAGTAGATCTGTCTGATCCTATTCTACATGAGCATTATGGAAAGTGGAATGACTCACAATAGACAATCTATATATTGTTCTTGTCTTAGGTTGTTTCCCTTCCTATCAATCGATCATTGAGAGCATATTATAGGTCTATAGACCGATTCTGTGACGCGCTATGTGTATTTTTGGCATGGGCAGCGCCATTACTGCGGTGTCTCAGCCGACCCCCCTCCTCTTCCCCACCCCCTTCCGCGCGCGGAATGAAAAACTGATGCATGGTTGTTTTAGCCAATACAATAGGCGCCTCATACTGAGTGCGCGAACGCTTGCTTAGTGCGCGAACCTTTGTTACAAGTACGTGATAAACATGTTGCCTGGGGGTGGGGGAGAGCGGGGGGGGGGGGGGGGGGGTCGGCTGAGACACTCACTATGGCTGCGCCCAGTGCCACAAATTGTCTGCTGCCCTCAACGAACCCGAATCGGTCTATAGCAGCATACTCCATACCATCTTTATTACCATGTCTATCTACTGTAGTTGGTGAGACAACCTGGTACCAACCTTCTCGTGCAATTTTGTCCGCATCTAAGACGACGCATCCCAGTTCCCTGAAGATGCTAGAGACGGTGCTCTTTCCTGATGCAATGCCACCTGTTAGCCCGACGAGAAACATTGTAGCTCTGAGTCTGATGTTGACAGTTGGCGTGGTTTCTTTCTGTTACTAAAAGTACAAAAAACAAATACTGGCCAGGTAATGAATGATGTCAACATCAACAAAGTCAGCTAGGTTTTCTTAGTGCAGGAAGCTCACAATGTGTTATTAAAGTTGCAGGCCAGGCAACTCTTTGCAATCCATGCAAAGACATGTTTGGGTTCGAACATCACTGCTCTACACACTTTGAGTTTGATCCCACGGTTTCACGATCCGGAATATCACTGTATCACTCAACGTTGATAGCGGTCTGTGAGGGAACGGTATTAAACATCTAAGTTTATTCTAACGAACTGCACCGAACTGCACGAGCAATATTAAAGTGTTCTATCTCTATACACTAGAGTTTTACCCAGATGTAGATATATAGGGTTATATAGACCACATATATGTGAAAACTCACAAAAGCTTCACTTCAGCCTTCAGGTTCTATTTGCAAGAACTCACTTGTTTCAATCCGGCGACTGGTACTGCCCCCCTCTGGCCGCCCTGCGCTCCGATCCAACCGGCGGCCGGTATCGTGTAGGTAGGCCCTATACCGTTTGGCCGGGGATTGTGTACGGATACGGGATCTAGATGGATGAGCGCACAACGCTGCATAGTCTCAACAATCAGGGAGAGATTCTAACTCCCCACCCCGGCCCTCTCCCATCTCCCTCCCCCCGCAACACCAGAGTGCGGCATTTGTATGATTAGATCCTGAGAATCTGTCTATTTTTGAGGGATAAGTTTACATTATGATATTACCAAATGGTGTCTCGTTGTTAACACGAGATAAAAACAACAACAAAACATTCCCATAAAACAGTTTGGAGGCAAGACTAGTTAAGAGAGAGAGAGGGAGAGAGAGAGAGAGAGAGAGAGAGAGAGATGTACACAAACCCCACGTGTTGGGGTCGCTGTTGCGGTTAGGAGGCCGCCGCCGTAATTTTGATCGCCGTCGCGCGCCGCGCCGCACAACAGGATCTGTTTTTGTGTATGCAGTGAGTTCATTTTCTTCTGATCTGCAACATACCTGGGAGGAAGAGAGGATCGACAGAGATTTCATTGATTTATTGAGGTAATGATTCTTTTTGAAAATGCGTAAATTTGCTTAGGTTTACATAACGAACTGAGAGAGACCCGATGAAGCAGACTCTACAGAACATTTTTAGTAGTAATTTCGTGGAAATGCACATGCAAGCAAACAACTAGTCTAGACTAGCTTCCATAGCTGCACAGGTCCCCCGTGGGGTCCTACTAATTGACGCAAACTGATGCAAACTAATACAAACTAATGCAAACTAACGCAAACTAATACAAACTCAATGCAAACTCAATGCAAACTCAATGCAAACTACTAATCAATGCAAACTAATGCAAAATACTAATTAATGCAAACTAATACAAACCATTAGCGGTGAAAATTTGGGTGAATTACAGTACCTGGACCTGGCTCTTCCGAGGCCACTCTCAATAGTCCTCTCGAAACAAAAACTAGTATCGATCAAGTAAATCCATTCTATCGAAGAATGACTAACGCAACTGCTCAACAGTCAACACTAACTTGAAAAAAAAAACACATTTTACGAAAATATAATTAAATTCATATTTCTTGACCAAATAGATATCGTTTTGAGTATATTTCGCTTTCAAAATTCAGAAAATGTAAAGCAGAATGATGCCCAGAAATACGGATATTAATGATCGATCATAAATGCCGAAATACTAATTGATGCAAACTCGACGCAAACTCCAAAACACAACGCTATCCTATGCGAAAACAACCTATATCGATTACAAATATCGGGAAATGACACCCCGAAATACTAATTAATGCAAACTCAACGCAATCTCCAAGACGCAACGCTATCCTATGCGAAAACAACCTATTATCGATTACAAATATCGGGAAATGACACCCCGAAATACTAATTAATGCAAACTCAACGCAAACTCAAAAACACAACGCTATCCTATGTGAAAACCACCTATATCGATTACAAATATCGGAAAATGACACCCCGAATGCGCAAACTCCAAGTCACATTATAACGTTTTCCAATGTGAAAACAATGTACTTTAAATTGATCATGATTATTATTATTATTATTATTATTATCATTATTACTATTATTTATAGTGCGCTTTTCCCACAAGGCCTAAAGCGCTTACAATCAATTCAAAACATGTACGACAGTATGTGTAATTCGATAAATGTTACAGCTACGAACTACGAATATCGGAAATTGACACATCGAAACACTATAGTAATGCAAACTCCAAAACAAAAAGTTTTCCTACGTGAAAACTACCTAAATGGATTACAAATATCGGAAAATAACACCTCGACATTAAAAAAAAAAAAAAAAAAAAAAAAAAAAAAATTGGTCTCACAGTATTCTATCACAGTCCTGTATCAAATTTCACTCTTGCAGAAGCGCAAATCTATTTAACACCAGATTGAATTGCAGTTTCAAGTTAAGATTGTTTCAAATGCTGTTAGACTGCCGTGGGAATATTTAGAATGCCGTAGGAATATTTATGATGCAATTTTATTTATTTATTTATTTATTTATTTATTTATTTATTTATTTATTTATTGCAATTCTTTATCCAGAGTAGCCTGATCAGCATGAAATATATAAACAGTATAAAATATTACATTTCAAAACAGTATAAAGTAATCACACACATCAAGTATTTAAATAGAATAATATCATACAATCACACAGATTTGAAATAGACTAACTGCCGGTCTTCCTCAGGGCTCTGTTTTCGTAAAAATCCATGAAACATGAACAACATCAACAACGCTAACAACACCAACAATAAGAAAACAATTTGTTTAAAAATAGATATTACAAATTGTGGCTGATCAGCAACGGGACACGTAATACAGTCAAATATAAAAATGAAGTGAACGCACATGTACAAACATCTGGAAATACGATAAAACAAACTGAACATCTAGAAAGAGGAGAGGAGAGGAAATGATATTTCCTATTAAGCGGCTGCAATCAGAGTGCAATAAGAGTCCAATTAGAATACTCTTCGAATGCAGATCAATACTTTCCATTTCGAATGCTCCTCGAATGTTTTAGGCATGGGTAAAACATTCGAGCTGGCCTCAAGAATGGGCCCGAACACACTCAGAATGTCGTCAAAATTTTTAGAATGCACTTCGAATATGCAGGAATGCAGGAAGAATTTTCATTCCAACGACATTCCGGCTCATTCCGCCTCTGGTTGGACGGGGTATCAGAAAGAATTTTAAAATCCACATTAATTTCATCAAAGAAATGGGCCGATAAACATTTTTTTTTTCTGCAACACATCTTTACCTTCTTTGGCTATCAAAATAATCATCGCTTGTTTTTGAGAAGCGAATAATTCCCATATTGATATACGCTTCACTCTAGGCTACTAAATATCCTACAACCGGTCAAAATGTATGTATATAATATACATAATATATATGGGTCAGAATTTTGAACGATGTACAATTGAGCCAAAACAACGCAAAATTTAAAAAGTAGGAAATCCTCAAAATAATTTATCTTATCTGATAGAGTATAATTCAAACATTAATATGAACCCAATTATACTAGGAATTTCCCAGAGGAACAAGTTTTTTTTTAATTCACCGCGGAAGTTTACCATGTCCAGAGCAGCGAACGTCCGTGAGGAATAGCACTGCACATACATTTTGAATACCATTTAACATATACTTGCAACAATCTGATTCAGTTCAAAATCGTAACCAAATATTTTATGGGACATGTGTATGTGTTGGCAGAATATTAAGCTTGTACTCTTAACCTGTACGTAATGGTAGACAACTGATCATTTAACTAAATACGTCATTTCTGTTGAAATATTACTCTTCCGCTATTCACAAAATACTTTCTCCAATTTACGCGCATTTTACAGAAACTCAATATTTCGACCTCTTATTTCACTATCCCATACTTTAAACCTTACTCAAAAATGATAAGATACTTTTTAAAGATGTATCTGGACCCTGTTTTATGATGAGTTAAAATTGATTATATAGTTGATTTCAACTGTAAGTCTATGGCAGCATGTGTGGTAAGGAAATTTAAAATCGATTTTATCTTTTGATAAAACGGGGCCCGGATCTGGGCAGTCTCTATAACCCAACAAATATAACATAGTTTTCATCACGGAGGTTCGCATATAGCTCACGGACGTTCGGAGCAAACAAGATATTGAACAATGCAGTTCTTTTGAGTGGGAAAAGCATTCTACTCACAACAAACAGCGATTTCATGTCGAGAATAAACTCCTCTGCAAAGTCCTAAATAATTACTACCGATTCTCAATTATAGAAGTTTGTTTATCTTTCCATGCTGAGGAATGAAAGAAAACATTTTTTCCATCTCTCGTAAATGAACGTACAAACGTACGTGTAATCTCAGTGATGTATCTGTGCATCCTTAAGAACGAATATATTCATCAAAATTTTGTAATCATGAAGTAAAGATTTAGCTCCTAAATTTGTTATCTAAAGTCTACAATGCAAAATTTGCTTATAACAAACATGGTCACAGCAAAATATGACAATTAAGAATTGACATAGAAAAACAAAATAAATGTGCTCCGTTATCGAATACGATGTTTAGCTCGGGAGGGCAAACGAATACCTTTCAATGTGTATAGGAAGAAATCCCTCTGCGTTTGCTCCTTGTGTTACACACTGTTACCAAGGAGAATTTGTGTTATTTATTCAGAAATGATATACGGTCCGATACTCCGAAGTTTCGTCATAACAAGGCACAGTAAGTCCATATAACTTGGATGGATGTTTGCGACTTCGATATTATACAATATTGTTCGTTATAACAAAAAAAAAAATGTATAAGCGCGTCATTTCGGAGGATCGCTATTCATACGGTTTGTCAATCCGAAAATTGGTTAAGGTTCGTATAATTATGAAGCTATATTATTCGGTAAATGATAGGAATCTCCGAAGGTTAATCGAAAGGATTGTTAATTGGAACATGAAAAATCTGGTTCGTTTATCCAAATGTGGAGAATCAGACTAACAACCAAATCCCCCAGATTTCAAAACCTCATAATAATCGCTTTCACCTAAAGTAAAATAAGGCCCATTCCACTTTTAGAACAATGCGGACCTAAAGGATAGTGAATATTAATAATTCATTTTCGGATTAACAAACTTTCGGAATAAGAACATTTTTGATAAGAAAAATCCTGAGATAACTACGAACCTTTTTTTTTCATTTTCGGAATAACAAACCTTTGGACATTCGGAGTAACGAGTCTTTGGAAGAGCGAACGCATCAAAGTGCGACCTTACACTCTTAAAAAGAAAAGGGTAAATCAGCGTTTTAAAAGGGGCGAGGAGTGACAGCGTTTAAAAATGTTGTATTCACCCCTTTTCTTGCTGTATCTAGCACATCTAACTGTTGGATTCAGCTGGATGAAAGGGTGAATACAACAATTTAAAAACGCTGTCACTTCTAGGCCCTTTTAGATGTTGATTAACCCTTTTCCTTTTAAGAGTGTAATCCTGTTATTAAATCATCACTTCTTTAAAATGTGTTTTCAAAGTAAGGACAAAGCACAAACAACTTGAAGATCTCTCTGTCTCTTTAAGGTAAAATAAAAAAAAACAATTCGGACAGAACTGCAACGTAACATCGCTTTTCATTGATGAGTATAAAAAACACCATGTCATGATTAACGGAATATTTGCGTGTTTTCATCAGACAATAAATCGTATAATGCATTATTTTTGTTCGCTTATGACGACATTTCGATGAATAAAAAAACAAACAAACAAACAAACAAACAAAAAAGCTCCTCCAGAGGAATTTGGTATAACGGGACTGCACTGGCAATTCTTTTCTCTGTGTGTTGGAGCTCGATCCCTTCTCTGTTTCTTCTCATTTTCATTCAACTGCTTCCACGTCCTTTTGAAACTTGTACGTTTCTTCTTGACACATGCCCATTACAGACTTCTTCCTTCATTTCATCCTTTTTGTTTCAATATATTCTGAATGTTACTGCGGAGCACTTTTCTGTTTGGTCGCATGCCAGCATGTTGAGGCTATGTTGAGGCATGTTGAGGAATGAGAGAAAAATCGTTGTGAAGAGAAAAATGAGAATGTATCAAGGCATAAAATATTATGACAATAACAGCGAACGTCCGTGATGGAGACCAAAACTGGATGGCAGCTACCTTACTCAAAAGATATACACGAGGAGCATCTGTCACTAAAAAGTGGTACTGTTCTTCTATCTCCTACTATGTAATCTATGGACTTATTCTACCAACGAACATCCGTGAGCAAAACGTTTTCCTTTTGTTATTACAGGTAAATCGAATGCTGAACGTTATTCACTTTTGGGTATGAGAAACTCAGTGATTTGGTAATATTTTCAAGTAACATTAACTTAATGTATACAGTGATATATTTGTAATTATCAGAAATTTCCTTTCTCCGTCCGAACGTCCGTGAGCGAAATTTTCAGAACCTATAACAGTGCAAATTGTCTCCAAAACCTCATCAGAAAGAAATTCAAATGCACAGAAATTACAGATTACGCAAAATTCCATTTTCCTTGTTTTCAGTGTTTAGCTGTTTTTATGTAATTAGAGGAAAAACAAGCAAGAGTAAATTCTGAGCTGCCTGTTCATCACGATCAAATACCGCCTTTAAAATTCTGAAAGTACTGCTCTAAGCTCATTGCTTACTTTGTAAAATTTTATTTGTCGCTATCGGAGTACGGTCTCTGTCATAAAGTACAAAATAATACCTTTTAAATGATATATTGGTCACTACATATAAAGGTACATTTTTGAAGTTATGGTCAAAAGAAGCAACAATTTTCTTATTGTTCTCTTTATTTTTCTTGACCTTTAATCGCAAATATCTCCATTTGGCAAATATGGACTTATCGGTTTTTGCAAACAAACTCTTCATATATATATATATATATATATATATATATATATATATATTATATATTGAAACAAAGGAAGGAAAAACTGACAGAAACAATTGATAAATAGTGAAAACTTTGACCAAAGAAAATGAGAAAAGAAAACGAAACCAATGGAAGCCCGTGTTCTGTGCTCAAAGATTTCAATATATATCAAATATATATGTATCAAATATAATTTTTCATTTATTTTTCATAATCATAATTGATATGTAGGGGAATGGAACCGCTCTTGGCCCTAATTGACCATTGAAGGAGTATGGAAGAGGTGACAGATGGGACAAAATAGGGGTACCAGTGAACTGCAGTTTAATGCTCACAGACACCATTTCGAAAAATGCACAAAATGCCTGATTTGACCCTTATTTGACCTTGAAAGTGACCTTGAGAGGTGAGAGTAACCTTGAATTGCAGAAATGATATTTAGAATCACATTCTCTTACCCCGTAAAATCTCCCACATGGGATTCATAACATTAATCAACCTTTTCAATTTGTAACTGCAGTTGACCCTTAACCCGGATGGCGGCCATATTGGTGAAATCCAATATGGCGGCCCCAAGGGTTATTAGTCTTGGCGCCCATCAAAAATCGAAAGAGTATGGTACAAGGGACCTATGAGCCAAATTTGGTGCTTTTGGAAGAATTTGAACCAAACAGCCCAACTAGATGAGAACTTTTTGCGTTTCGATATTATAAAGGGTGCTATTTGGTGCGTGTTTCGGCGTGTTTTATCGGGGTCATCCCAAGAGACCGACACCCACGAGTCATACGGTCCACGAGACCGACATCCAAAATAGGTCCATGAGTCATACAGCCCATGAGTTATACGGCTCACGAGTCTTACAGCCCATGAGTTCGACACTACGCACAAAAGGCTCACGAGACCGACACTAAGCAAAGGAAGCCCACGAGACCGACACTACACAATAAAGGCTCACGAGACCGATAGTACGCACAAAAGGCTCAGGAGATCGACACAAGGCAAAGAAGGCTCACGAGACCGACACTAGGCAAAGAAAGCCCACGAGACCGACACTAAGCAAAGAAGGCTCACGAGACCGACCGGATGAACAGCGCCATCTACATGTCAATTACCTGTACAGTGTGTTCATGAAGGTGAAAATTGATACATACTGGCGGGTGCAATATCGTCATGCTATCGAGCGAGAGATTGTAACTATTAAAGTTAACATCACCATCTACATATCAACGATATCAAATAACTATGCATTCTACACGTGTGGCTTTTAGAGGGCAGTTCTGTCACGCTACAGGGAGAGAAATTGTTACCAATTTATCTTTTTTTTTAAATAAAATTGTCCTCTTCATGGGACCCCCCCCCCCAAAAAAAAAAGTATGAAGAAATAACAGAGGACAAGAAAGATTGATGGTTTGATTTTAGATGCCATTGTGCTATTTTTGATAGGCCTTCCCAGTTTCCAGATAGACGGTGGACAGGATGTAAGTTTTTTTTCGCCCTTTTCTTTCTTGCTTCTTTATTTAAGTATTCCTTACTATTAGATAAGCTATCCTCCTGCTTATACCCGCCTCCTTGGAGTTCAGTTTGTAATTGTTTTCTGTAACTATAATGTAGCAGACATTTCAAAGGATGAAAACGTTTTATATCGCAGAGATTCACCTAGATTTGTGGCTTGTATTTGTTAAATCATTCTCCTCAAAACGGTACATTTTTCATGAAATAGAATGGCTGATTTCATGGATTCATGTTCTTTTTTTCCGAATCCTTAACGATTCCTTGATGTTATAGACGATTACATATTATTTCTGCGAATTTATACTAAATCAACAGCTTTGCAGACACTGGCGTAGCCAGGGGGGGGGGGGGGGGGGCGATGGGGGCGGTCGCCCCCCCTAAGATTTGGACCGGGGATTTGGGAGGCGGAAAAAAAAAATGCGTGTATACTGTATGCATGCACATGAAGCGGGTCTCCTTTGCAACCTTTCATCAAATAA
>CM067075.1:4046485-4153985 GCA_033980235.1 Diadema setosum
TAATTATGGTAGAAAAGTGGTCAGTGACAATTTCCAATGAAAAAACAAAGAAAAAACAAAGGTTGAAAAACAAAGAAATACATAAGAAATTCTGAAAACAATTCTGACATTCTGAATTCTGACACAATCTTGTAGATTATGACGCGGGTCTCACGCATGCAAAATTTAATCGCGATCGCACCACCGATGGCCGAGATCTCGGGGGGGGGGGGGGGGGGGGGCGGAATCCATCCCCCCCCCGAGATCTCGGCCATCGGTGGTGCGATCGCGATGAAATTTTGCATGCGTGAGGTGAGACCCGCGTCATAAGCATACTTGCATGCTCTGAATCCATCCCCCCCCCCCCCCCGCTCTGAGCATAGCCAAAAAAGCCCGGCCCCTTTAGGGTTAAGAGTTGTGGTACTATACAATTCAACATATGTTACACTGTCTTAAATCTACCTTTTTATCACATATCTTTCCCAGTTACTTTTCATTTGTATCTCATGTTTTTAGAGTTAGACCAAAAAGAAAGAACGCACACTAAAGAGGAAACAATTCAAGTGCAAATACTGTGTGAAGATATAATAATATTCAACTCATCTGGTAATTGATAACCAAACACATGATAACTCTGGATATAACTGTGTTTTAAACTGTTATTTGATCTTATTCTAATAAGACGTAATATCATGGACTGCTTTTTATGTTCTCCATTACGTTAGTAGATGCCAGGAAAACATCACTTATGGGGTTCAAATAGCTAAAAAAAAAAAAAAAAAAAATCGGCCCGACGCCACGCGGCTCCACGCGATTCACAGATATCGCCTTGTGGACGATGCTCTGCATCGCCATTGGGACATCACAAACCCAGGGACCGCGGAGCCAGGGCAAAAAAGATAAAAAATAGAGCATGCAAGTATGCTTAAAATAGCAAGCTGGCAACCCTAAAAATGAAAAATCTCCCTACTCTGGGAGGGGGGATACCCCCCCCCCCCCTCGCTCGCTTCGCTCGCTCGGGCTTGGTCGCTACGCTCCCTCGTAATACCCAGCTCATCCCCTCAACCCCCCCCCCCCCCCTTGGAAAAAAGCTAGATCCGCCCCTGACAGCACTCACTGTGCTGCTGAGAAACCTAGTAGGCTGTACTAAAATGGGTTCAACATAGCAAAATGTAACTTACATGTCGTAGGCAGGTAACAAAACTACAAGCTTGTAGGAGGTGAAATGGAATGAACAAAACTAGAATATGGAGGGGATGAAAAGGAGAATAACCCTCTAATCATGGTACACTATTTTTGTTGGAAATAGTGTTGCTGCACGGCACGGCAACGGGAACATGGTGTAAATGTAGCATCACCACCCTTTACAAAAGTAGATTTGTCTGATCCTATTCTACATGAGCATCAAGGAAAGTGGAATGACTCACAATAGACAATATATTGCACTTGTCTCGGGTTGTTTCCCTTCCTATCAATTGATCATTGAGAGCATATAGGTCTATAGACCGATTCTGTGACGCGCTATGTGTATTTTTGGCATGGGCAGCGCCATTAACGAGGTGCCTCAGCCGAACCCCCCTCTCCTCTTCCCCACCCCCTTCCGCATGCGGAATGAAAAACTGATGCATGGTCGTTTTAGCCAATAGGCGTCTCGTACTGAGTGCGCGAACCCTTGCTTAGTGCGCGAACCTTTGTTACAAGCGCGTGCAAAAACATGTTGCCCGGGGGTGGGGGAGAGCAGGGGGGTCGGCTGAGACACTCACTATGGCTGCACCCAGTGCCACAAATTGTCTGCTGCCCTCAACGAACCCGAATCGGTCTATAGCAGCATACTCCATACCATCTTTATTACCATGTCTATCTACTGTAGTTGGTGAGACGACCTGGGTGTATTCTGAGGTCGTAATTAAATCTGTAATTAACATCGTGATTAAGTCGTGAAGTTAATAGGCCCTCATGGGCAAAATCGGTATTCTGAGGACGTAATTAAGGTATGATTAAGTCCCCTGTAATTATCTTAGGTCCCTCCCATCTAATTGTTATTCCATCCAATCAGACGCGTTGTTAGAAGCCAAAATGATGATTACACGAGCAAATATGTCCTCAATGCGCGCTCCTGCACGCCCCCTGTAATTACAACCCAAGAGCTCCGTGCGCACACTCCGGTATTTGATTACAACCCTTCACCTACGCACGCGAAGATCTCAACCTCTTTGCTCACATAAAATGACAAAATTCCTCGAAGATCGGATATATTTCTTTTTTTCTCTGAATTCTACGGATACCATGATAACAAGATTAACCGCTCCTCGGTTACCGAAGACGGTAAGCATCGTTGTGGCAGAGAAAACACGATGGAATGCGTGGTATCGGAGTAGTTAATGACACTCTTTGGTATCATTAAGTGTTCCATTAACTTTCATACTTAATTACACCCTCACGGCCTCAGAATACCGATTCGTAATTAACTCTGTGATTAAGTCCTCTCAGAGGTGCATGCGCATTGATACGCGCAAACGCGTAGGTCCTTCCCGCCAAAACGCTTGTTGCTAAGGTAGTTAAATATCCCCTACTTAATCATGCTCTCAGAATACCAATTCGGTAATTAAGTGCTAATCAGACACTTAATTAGCTCTCAGAATACGGCCCCTGGTACCAACCTTCTCGTGCAATTTTGTCCGCATCTAAGACGACGCAACCCAGTTCCCTGAAGATGCTAGAGACGGTGCTCTTTCCTGATGCAATGCCACCTGTTAGCCCGACGAGATACATTGTAGCTCTGAGTCTGATGTTGACAGTTGCCGTGGTTTCTTTCTGTTATATACCGTATATTCATACAAAAAATAAATAGGCCTACTGGCCAGGTAATCAAAGGTAATGAATAATGTCAACATCAACAAAGTCAGCTAGGTTTTCTTAGTGCAGAAAGCTCACAATGTGACATTAGTGTTGCAGGCCAGGCAACTCTTTGCAATCTATGCAAGGACATGTTTGGGTTCGAACATCACTGCTCTAGGCCTATACACTTTGAGTTTGATCCCACGGTTTCACGATCCGGAATATCACTCAACGTTGATAGCGGTCTGTGAGGGAACGGTATAACATCTAAGTTTATTCTAACGAACTGCACCGAACTGCACGAGCAATATTAAAGTGTTCTATCTCTATACACTAGAGTTTTACCCAGATGTAGATATATAGGGTTATATAGACCACATATATGTGAAAACTCACAAAAGCTTCAGCCTTCAGGTTCTATTTGCAAGAACTCACTTGTTTCAATCCGGCGACTGGTACTGCCCCCCTGCGCTCCGATCCCACCGGCGGCCGGTATCGTGTAGGTAGGCCCTATACCGTTTGGCCGGGGATTGTGTACTATTATACGGGATCTAGATGGATATGAGCGCACAACGCTGCATAGTCTCAACAATCAGGGAGAGATTCTAACTCCCCACCACCGGCCCTCTCCCATCTCCCTCCCCCCGCAACACCAGAGTGCGGCATTTGTATGATTAGATCCTGAGAATCTGTCTATTTTTGAGGGATAAGTTTACATTATGATATTACCAAATGGTGTCTCGTTGTTAACACGAGATAAAAACAACAACAAAACATTCCCATAAAACAGTTTGGAGGCAAGACTAGTTAAGAGAGAGAGAGAGAGAGAAGAGAGAGAGAGAGAGAGAGGGGGGGAGAGAGAGAGAGAGAGATGTACACAAACCCCACGTGTTGGGGTCGCTGTTGCGGTTGGGTTAGGAGGCCGCCGCCGTAATTTTGATCGCCGTCGCGCGCCGCGCCGCACAAACCAACAGGATCTGTTTTTGTATGCAGTGAGTTCATTTCTTCTGATCTGCAACATACCTGGGAGGAAGAGAGGATCGACAGAGATTTCATTGATTTATTGAGGTAATGATTCTTTTTGAAAATGCGTAAATTTGCTTAGGTTTACATAACGAACTGAGAGAGACCCGATGAAGCAGACTCTACAGAACATTTTAGTAGTAATTTCGTAGAAATGCATGCACAAGCAAGCAAACAACTAGTCTAGACTAGCTTCCATAGCTGCACAGGTCCCCCGTGTAGAAATCACCATTCGTACTGTCTGTCTACTGATCGGAGGTAGGCTCTATACGTTAACAAACTAGTTGGCCTACTGTAGCCTGACCAAAACGTTTTTACACTTAATGTACAGCGACTGAAAACTGGGCTGTGCAGCTGTGCATGCTACCAATTGTGAGTTACTGATGAGAATGGCATAGACCCCCTAGTAGTCAGTGTCGTATAAATTACTTACTATTTAAGTAAAGGTTAAAGTTTATTCCCTAGGCAGCCTAAGTAGTAATTATCATGATTAAAATTATATCTGACACAACACAGTTCTAACACACTGTTCAGAGTCTAACGGTTACAACTTTTACAAGGAATTGCAGTACATAAAGGCAAAGCTGTGCAGAATCGTAGAAATAAAGCTAAGGTCAGTGGTCACAACTTGAAATTTTAGCATGCTGTTGCAAGCGCAGACTCCCGAGAATCTGAGAATATTGCAGAAACTGTAGAAGTCTATAGGGCGCATTAACTGCGACCAGCAGCCCCATACGCGAGGATAGCGTAATGCGTATGATGGGGCTGGTCGCCGTAAGGGGCGCATGTGTGCAGAGCACACAACACGTATGCAGCTACTAAATGACACTGTCTACAGTCTAGATTCTATTACTGGTTTAACACTACAGCAGGGTATTCTGAATGCACGCATTTCTGGAATGACATTCAATACGCGTAGGACTTCGTAAAAATCATAGACCAGCCTCACAGAGGAGAGCGTTGTATCAGTTTTATGGACCAATGATTCAATATCGCAAATTATAAAAAGTGCACAAAAATGTAAAAAATGCTAGTTTAAAAAAGATGTCATTTTTTCACAAGCTAGGTTTTATCGTGTGAGCTATGATGTTTATAAATGTGTATTGTTATACATTTTACCGTAAAATACAAAATTTGAGCCTCATTAGCCAATTTTTTCATTGACTTCAGCTAGGTAAGACTGTGTGTGAGTGTGTACAGTGAATCATGCGTATGAATTGTGATTCTGGTGCAAGGACAAGATGCGAAAGACGTGATTATTCTATTACAAAAAGCATGTGCGGAATTGAGTCTGATTTTACACCTACTTTTTTCCAACGACAACTTTCAGAGATGAATGTATTTGAAGTCTATTTCTAAAAATCGTAGTGAATAATTTTTCATAATTTTGCCAAATTCATAGTTTTCAGGACTTTGCGAATAACTAAGTGGCCGAAAATATCATCCTCTGAGTGTGGAATTCAGAACCACAAAAAACAAGCGATGATAAATCAACTCGCCTATAATGTAGAGCATGGTGTCTGGTCAGGCTGCACAAGAGCACGTATTGTTAAAGCCCCTAGCCTGTTCCCCTCACGATATGGACCTTGATCTATCCTGATATACTGTCTAGCAGATCGGGGAGAGCAGCAGCAGTGTATGGGGATTGGAAGCATCGTAGCAGCAGCACTTGGAGGATGAGGTTTGAGCGGACAATTTTGACTTATTTTGAATCGTTAGGCAAGCAGGGAGAGGGTAGTGACAGTGTAAACATCTTGGGATGTGCGTAACAAGCCTTTCTGAGCGTAGTAACATTGCCACAAGAATGGGAAGTAAACTAGACACTGACATGGTCCCGCTTGCTGCGCCGCTGTTCCCTGACCAAAGCATTACCTTCCCACTTTAATGATGCTCTCGCTACAATCTCTCCTGTGGTATTAGAATCCAGGCATGATGCTACGACAATCTCAGTACAGGGCAAGTCCAAGATAACACGCGCGTTACGTATGGGACATTCAGAGACTTTTATGACCTGAAAAATAGTGTCAGTGGCCTTTGATCATATTGAACTTTATCATGGTGATTGATATATAGAAGTATAATCATGTAAAAAATTGAGAAAAATGACCTTGACAATTATATTCTAGAAGAGAAAATATGTGCCGTTAGGTATGGGACCAGAAAAATTTTGTTTTTTTGAACATTTTTTCCAACCTCAAAACTCTCTGAAAGTATTTCATTCTACAACTTGTAACTCATTGTGATAAAAGTCACAACACTCAAGATTATCACAGGTAAGTTTCATGTCATTAGGCAAAAAGCTGTAATTACAGGTTCTAATTAAAGACAGACATGACATGTTACGTATGGGACAGTTACGTATGGGACACTTTGTCCCCCATTCATTTAGTGTGTGGAAAACCATGTTTATGGGTATTTTGCATAATTATTGAAGTAAAATCAGTTGAAACTACTCAAATACTGATCAGATTGTCAGGGAAACAATATTCCCCAAATATTCATTATCATAGTCATATTCAATCATATCTTTATATTTTTATGACCAACCTGAGTATGCATGCCCTCTGTCCCCCTATTCGTTTAGTGTGTGGAGAACCATGTTTATGGGTATTTTGCAAAATAATTTTGCAAAATACCCATAAACAAATTTTTGCATAATTATTGAGGTGGAATCAGTTGAAATTACTCAAATACTGATCCAGATTGTCAAGGGAATAATATCTCCCAAATATTTACCATCATAATCATATTCAATCATATTCTATATTTTTTATGACCACCTGAGTATGTATGTATGCCCTATTTTTATCAGGATAGTTACTACTAAAAAATTGAATAGTTTAAAGTGTTTACTTCCATTGATGAAGGGCAGTTTGCCATTTAGTTTCATTAAAAAACAGCTTGACACAAGAAATATTAATTTCAATAGATAAGCAATACCTGCTGCGTGGAATTCCAGTAATCGAGTAGATGTATGAACAATGATGTCTGTCTACCAGTCAGGTCATTGATTTGAGTCACACCTCAGTATGTATACCATGAATTTTGTTGTGGCTACTATTGAAAAGTGAATAAGGACAATTTGTGTATCACTTGCAATAAAAAAAAAAAATCATTTTACTTTATTTTTTTTTTTGATATCACAACCGTTTCAAATTGGATCTCCATCAAATTAACTTTGAATTCCTCCCGTTCCTCTAAAATTAGAATTGTATGTTCTTAAGTAATTCATATTATTGGTTTCCAGTCATCTCATAAAATGTTGAAAACTGAATCCCCATTTCTACAAAAACAATACCATCCCTTTAATGCTGATTTTCATTGTGTATTTTGCCATCTTCCCTCCCCCTTTCTGAAAATTGTTCAGTCAAGTACATGTATTGTTTCAAGCGTCTATAACTCAAAAAATAGCTACAAAGTTGGGATGCTTTCTTCAGGATGATTGACCATTTGTGTACTGAGAGACCTTCCCAGATAGCTACATGCATTCACATGCAATATGAGGATGTCCCATACGTAACGCATTTGTCCCATACGTAACATTATTTCAATGCCTAATAAACCATATTTCTTTTACTGTTTTTTTCTTTTTTCTATGGTATTTAATTTCTCTGAACAATAAATTAGAACTTTCCAAAGGGCATTCAAATAACCTTAGCAATTTCAGAAAAAAACTAAAAAAAAAATGACCTCATTTTGTTACGTATGGGACATCTCGTGATAGGACACGAGCTAATTTGCATAATAATTTGCATAATTCCAAAATTTTCATACCAAGTTAAACTATTTGATGAACTTCTTATGTCCACATATTAATTATCATTTGCTTTCCTTTGAATGAATATGAATTTTTATAAATGTCCCATACGTAATGCTGTGTTTTACAGTTATGCAAATGAAGCCCTTGAAATTTGCATAAATTTACATGATATAATTTTTTCCTCCATGGAAATCAAAACTTCAACTCATAAGCTTCAAAATGATACCAAATATGTCAATATTGAGCAAAGATGAAATTTTGCCCCCTGAGGGGACTTTATCTTGGACTTGCCCTACACTTCATTCCAGCCATATGCTGTTTTCCACTTAGCTACGCTGTTTCCGTTTTGGCTATGCTGGTCCTACCCTTTTGCAGACTCAATTACGCACAGCTTCCACTCTCGCTGCTCTAAATGGATGCAACCGCTCATGTTTTGCACATGTTTTCACATGTTTGAATACATTTTATTTTGAACTTGTTGCAAATTCTTGAGGATGCTACACAACATATTGCTGCATTTGAGGATGTTGCACAAGAATTTGAGCATGTTGCAGCGACATGCTGAAACCCCTTGTGGACCGCTCTGGGTCTAGGATAACTGCAACCAGCCCAAGCCATAATACACACTGAATTTCAGCTCAATCTAATAATCCCTTCATTGTTGTTGTTGTGGAGTTTTGCGTCATACTGTTTTTCGCTCACCTAAGCTATTGTGATCACTCTTCATCCGTTGTCTGATGTGCGTTATGCGTAAACATGCACATTTTCATCTAAAACTTCTTGAGAACCCTCCTTTGGGGGGCCAGACCCTCCAAAATGAAGGTATTTGTAAAAAATCTTCTTCTCTAAAACCAGAAGTGATAGAGCCCAGGTAATAAGTGTGCATTAGTACATTGATGACTGTAGTTTCAAGTTTGTTCATGGTAGAATCAAGGTGCCCCCCCTTGGGACCCAGGGAAGGGGGGGGGTCCTAATGCTGCCTATATTGTACATTTTTATCTTCTTCTTGAGAACCCCATGACCAATTTTTACCAAACTTGGCAGGAAGCATCCCAAGGGGAAAGAATCTCAATATTTATATTCAAATGGCCACCATGCCCCACCTGGGGGGGGGGGGGGGGGGGGGGCAGGAGGGCCCAACAACCCACTTCAGTAAACGGTCTTTAAAGATTTTCTCTTAAACCAGAAGTGAGTGAGATAAATACATTGTAAATACAAGGAGTCAGTATGTTGATGACTGTTTTTTCAAGTTTGTTCATGGCAGACTCAGGGTGCCCCTTTCCCCCATGGGACCAAGGAAGTGGGTTGGGATGGGTCCAAATGGGATCTTAAATCATACATCTCCATTCTTCTTGAAAACCCCTTCATGAATGTTCACCAAACTTGGCAGATACTGTAGCATGCCAGGGGGGTTAACACCTCACTTTATTAAACCTTGGGGGCCCCCAGGGGTCCATTGCCCCCCCCCCCCCCCCCCCAACATGAAGGAAGATTTACAAATCTCCGGAACCAGAAGTGATGAAGCAAAGTTATGAGTTTGTACATCGATCACTTTGGTTGCAAGTTTTTCATTGCAGATCCAGGGCTGCAGTTCCAAATCCAAAGGGGGGGGGGGGATTCATTAAGGAGTATTCAATAATATTCTTCTCCAGAATGAGAGGTGAAAGAGCTTTTAAAAGTCTTTTTTTTTCCCCTCCAATGCATGCATAGTCCAACCTTCTATAAACTGCATTGCACTTGGCAGGTACTTTTGCCAGTGTGATGGATTATGCAAATGGACACCATGCCCCAAACTCCCAAAGCTCCCCTCCCCCCCCCCCCCCCCCCCGCCAAGTTTCCAATGTTCTCAGGTAAGAGTCTGCAAGAATGCATGGAAGTTGAACTTGCGATACAGGTGAGCAGGAGACATTTTTTTTTTGTCCCATGCATTTTGCAGAGCATATGGCTTGGTAAATTAATAGTCTGTGCTGGAATAGACCAGATACAATATACTTCAGAGCCTCTTTTCTCTGCACACACTTTTCAAGAGTGTGTGCCTTTCTTTCATTATATCAGAAAGTCCATTTAATTTTAGTTAAAAATTATTTTAAAACTTTTTATAAAATGGGTTCAAGAATGTAGCCAATTGGAAGCGCTGAAATGAGTCACGTGTGCGTGCATTAATTTCTTCAGGTATGCACTAAGAAGAGTCTCTCTTCCACCTCCCTGGCCTGACGTACGTCACAATGTTTACACTAGCAGTGCGCACTCAATCAGTTGTTACAAGTGTGTCACGCGCTACTATACGCGCTGTCAATCCTGTAAACAACTTCTAGTTCGGGCCGGGCCGGCCGCGGGCTGCCACCACAACAACCGGCGGCGCATACAGTACGTGGCGTACGTATACTCTTATACGTACGTACAGTACTTATGTGCGGGATTTCCGAGTGCGACGTGCGTAAATGTTTGGGACGAACATCTTCGGACATCTTGACTTTTGAGCGAGTGCTACATGTAGCTGACTGGTATTGACCCACAAAGGTACGTGAATATTACTGTTAGTTTTCGACCCATTTTATAAACAAATGATGCACAGGATTATTTCGTGGCGTTAGTGAAGGTGCGGCGCACTCTCGAGTATTGACAACGGTTGCAAACATGCACTCGGCTGCGCCTCGTGCATGTCGCACCATTGTCAATACTCTCGAGCGCGCCGCACCTTCACTAACACACTCTATCCTGTGCATCATTTGTATACCATCAGAACCTTCTCTTAACTAAAAATCAATGTCTGCTGACTTTTTGTTGGTTTTGTGGTGCAGGGTCACAAATGTTAAGAATTGCTAATCTATAGATTATTTTATGGTCATTTATCCATCAGCATCATATGGGACCATATAAGGATTTTTTTTAAACTTTGACTCTATTCTGAAAAATCATATTTTGTGAGCTAAGCAAAAATTGCACTGTCTATCTAATTCATCAATAAATTAACACTTTTTTATCAATCACAATTTTCAGTGTAAATTTGTACGGTCCTGTTTACAAAAACATGCACAGTATCCTATGGGACAGTTTTACTGTTTGCATTATGCAGTGAATAGTGTGTGAAACAAAAATATGTCTGTTATACAGTAATAGCTCTGAGAGCCTATTTGAATAAATATATAGGGAGTATAAGACAAACCTGCTGCAAAAGTTTTTTTTTTCTTTTTTAAACCATATAGTCCAGCAATGCATTATAATTCTAAAAGCACTCTGAGAACATAGACCTCCACCAAGAAGTCTAATTTCCAACCATACACAATTGCTGGAAATCATCCAATTTCCCAATATAGAAGCTTTTTGTTCACGTCAGCAGCTTCCAGCTGTGCATCATCTCACCCGAGCAGAGCATGCGCTCTGCAAACCTCAAATACAAGCAGCTTGAATTCCCAAGTTTATTTATCCTATCTGCAAAAAGATTCAAGAATCCTTTTGAACAAATTGATAAAACTTCCCAATACAACTTCCTGGATCACTACCAAACTATCATTTGTTCAGTCATGCCATTACCAACTTTTCCTGCAAGTTTCATCCAAATTTGTCCACAACTTTTGCGGTTATTTTGCACACAGACAGACACAAACAAACAAACAAACAAACAAACCGTCAAAGAACAATCAAATGGCAATGAAAGCTTTCACTTGTTTCCGTGGTGGAGGTAATGAATAATTCTATGCTCTACACACACCTCATCGGCAGGTATGGTGTTACTTTGAAATAAAGCATTAGGAGAAAGAATAGTATAGATAGAAAATAACAAATTAAGAAAGATGATATTTTGTGTTTCATTTACCAGCACAGTGCTCAACCAATACCAAGCATTAAAATGTAAAGTAATGTTTTTCAGTTGCATTATTTGAAGCAGCCCTGGGTGGATCCAGGAATTCCGAAAGGGGGGGGGGGGGGGGGGGAACGGCAAAAATATTTCTGGTGCCACTTGTGGGTTTCATCGCTTGACAAGCAAAAAAACAAAACCAAACCAAAAACTAAAAGAAAAAAAAAAACTTCTTCAGCTCACAATTTTTTTGTTAAAGGATAGGGGGCACCCACACCCCTTTCATTTTTGTCTTTTAGTTCTTTTGTTTAAAAAAATGGGGGTTCTGTAGAACAAGTAACTTGCATTAATTGCCCTGTCACTGCTACCTGTATGTTATCTATAGTTTCATTTAGTGTTATCCATTGTGATTATTTGTGATTTGAGTACCGGTAGTCATCACTTTTTTTTTTTGGGGGGGGGGGAGGTTGAGAGGAGTGTGGGTTATGCCCTATTGCCATCATGGTATGTTTCTGTGTCAGGGTAATCGGCGTACTTGAACATTTCTGGATTTATGTCATTTGAGACCCGATAATTCATTAGTGACTGGTAATCAAATTCTACCATTTGATTGAAATGAATGTGGAAAATGGAAGAAGTACTGAGAATTAGTCCTTAATGTCAAAGACTAAATAATTTCTGCGTCATACTTGCATGTACATTTTACTTCATTCCAAATATTCATACTAACAAAAAGAGAAAAAGTATTATTTTTCCTTTCTTCCGGGAAGACACTGAATCTTAATCACTTTAATTAATGCACATCATAATCAAATTCACTCACTGAATGAAGTGAAATCAAACAAAACCATGAACCTGTATGGTAGAAGCTTTTAATAATCAAAACTATAAATGAGGGCAGGCCTTTACAGCACATGAGTACAAAGCTAGCTTGGAGACAAGTCATTGAATACAGATTAAAGGGTGTGTACAGTTCTAGTTGAGGTGAGGATTTAGCTTTGAACGTTTTGCGAGATACATGTATTTTTAAGCCACTCTATATGTCAAAGAGCATGCAATTCTAAGGAGTTTCAAAAGTTTATTGATTAAAATTGGTTTTGAAATGGCTGAGATATCCAAAAACAAGGTGAAACAAAGAGATCCTAATAAAAGGCGTGGCCTGTCGCTTTTTATTATTATCACTTTTTTGATATCTCGGCCATTTGAAAACCATTTTTCATCAAATAAACATTGAATCCTTCTTAAATAGATTACTACTATGCTCTTTCATATACAGAGGTTTCTCATTATCTTACTTAGGATTAATCAATTTCGAATCCCCACCTCAACTAGTACTGATGTACAGTTCCTTTAATGTTGAAATCAGTAGAACTAGCTCTAATGACAGGAAATGAGGAAGAGGAAAGTTGTAGAATAACAAATGTACTGGTGAACTAATATTGTAATAGCTCATACGTAGCTTTGGTGAATGGTTTTAGGAGGGATGATTAAAATGTTTAATTGTAATCAAAATTATGAAGTCAGCTTGTCTTATGGTACTCATTGAGTATTTGGATGATAGAATTTGATACTAATACCAGCAGTGAGCATTCTTGATATGAATTAAGTAGGTATCACAATATGGGAAATGTTCAGTGCTCCACTCTGTTAGTATCAAAGTTCACTTGAAGTGACATAAATCAGCGCCCGCTGTTGGTACGGTGGTGTTTAGTGCTCATCAATTTTTATTTATGACGCAGTGACTCATATTTGTTCCAAACATTGACCAAAGTACATGTACGTAAACCAGGTACCGGTACTCGATAATTGATATCTTGTGGCTGTCATTGCACCGTAGATTGTGACTGATAATGTCCTTGGTAAGTTAACTGTCAAGTGCATCTAATATTTTGTGCTCTATTTGTTGCAACAGAGCATTGTACATACCGAGGTCTGTGAATGGTACATGTTTTGGAATGGGTGTGATACATGCATGTGTTGGTGCTGTACATTGCCCAGGAAGGTATATTGCATGGCATTCTCCCACTGTACAATGGCTGTGCACTGTAGACCTACAATGTACCGAAACATGAACTCTCGTACACAAAGCATTCCTATTTCTCGGAAGAGATCTCAGTCATTGCCAAGTTTATTTTGCTATACATAGATTACCTCAGTTCTATTCTCATATCATACTCATGAAACAAGGAAGTGGCTTGTGTTTGTATTCCAAGTATGTACTTGCTTGTAACATATTATCTGCTCTCCATTATCTAGCTTTATGAAAGGATTCAAGTTAACGGTACCACTCAGCTTCTTTATTTTCATTGCTTTTTGGGGCATCTATATATTTTGTAGTTGATGTGTGTGTGTCTGGTATACACCACATACAAAACCATAATTTTTGCACTATGCACCACTTTGATCAGGATATTATTTATAACATGAAAATAATGTAACAAGTGATAACAGTTAAGTAATAAAAATCAGTCATGACATAAAAAGCAATGGTGATATAATGAGCATACAGCCAGGGCTGCCTCATCAGATTTCCTAAGCTGTGAATTCTTCCTGAGGGCCCTGCCACTGTATAGCACCGAAGCTTTGCCCTTGTTTAATGTTGTATTTATACACACATCAAGTGATTTTGTGTAGGTGAAATATCCTGTCCAAAAGTCAGCACAATAAGGAGTGAGGAATGACAGAACTCTGGGATGTTCCTTTGTTGCTATTGTTGAGTAGAGTAATGCAACAATTGGTTATAAATGCAGTTTCGTTTTTGGCTAGAGATTTTGCCCTGAAGGAGTCGCATGCTCTGCATCATATTTTTCCAGTTTTTAACAGGTTGTGGCAGTGTTGATACTGCAGCACCAACTGTCTACAATATCACATCATGTCACAGGGCAAGAACTACTATACAGAGCATATAAAAAAAGTAATCCAACTTTGAAGGGCTACTATTTCATCAATTGCCAGCTATGGAGAGCACAGTGTTGGCTGTGAGGAAAAGAGAGCTTGTCTTCTTTCTGTTTGTACCTAAAGCCCCCGTTCCACTATGCCGTTCTCGCTACGATTTGACAATTTTCTCAGGTCGGGAAAGATCGGGTAAAACCTGAGCCGATCTGAACACAGTACGATGTTAGAACGCTCTAAGTACGCTGCACTTACGACTACCAAGTGCTTGCTACGCTCTTACTACGATGATCGGGAATGAGACATTACGATCTCTGCCGCTGCCGGTATGCTTTAGAATGATGTAGCTATGCTGTCAGTGTGATGTTGCCGATGTTATCCGATCGATGCACGCTGTATCTATGCTTTGAACGATCTATATGATCTTATCACCCTGTTACCCCGTTCAGAGAGCTGAAAAGTGCCCGATGTGCCCCAATGTACCCCGATTCGACTGTCGATCTGCTGTTAGTCAACTACATTAGCATGCAGAACCGAAGAAATATACTGTGGACCTCGAAGAGGCTCTTCAACTCTCGGTTCTTTTGCAGCAATGCATTGTATAAACAAAGACGTGCTGATTTTTCCAAGGCTTTTTCTTGATGTCCTTGCTTTTATAGTTCGTCTTCCTCCAGTTCTAGATGATTTCATATTCTTCAAAATTCTGCTATGTCCTCTTCCTCCTCTTTCAGCATCACATGCAGTCTCTCTTTCTTCGCCTTTTGGGTAGTTGCTTAATTCTCTGCTTTCTCCTCTTCTTTTTCTTCATCTCTTCTTCTTCTTCGAAAATTACAGCTAAAATTACTTCCCGTTCTTGTGCCGATGTTACTACGCTCAGAAAGACCTTGTTACGCTCATCCCGCTGCGTTTACGCTGTCACTACGCTCTCCCCGCTTGCCGTACGATTAAAAATATGTCAATTTTGATCGGGTAGATCGGGAAGAAATGTTGAACCGGTTCAAAATTTCTTCCCGATCTGAAAAAATGCCCGCTCCAACCCCGACCTCCACACGCTGCTGCTACGATGCTTTCGATCCCCGTACGCTTTTGCCGCTCTCTCCCGATCTACTAGATCGGGACAGATCGGGGTCCAAATCGTGATAGTGGAACGCGGGCTTTAATATGTTGTCAAATGACATGCATGATTGTGAGCACATGAACTTTAAAGACAACAATGACAAATTGCACTTTTTCCAAGTTTGAGTGTCACATGAAGGAATGATGAATGTTTCACTGAATGGAAGAGATCTGTCAATGAAAGTAGAAGAATGGGCCAGCTTGTACGAATGCAGGTTTACGTTGACGATTTGTGATTTGATAGGGTTTCTTCTAACATTTTATGGTCCATAACCTATAATATGCCCACCTGTCTGATAACTTGGTCACTCCCACAAAGGCCAACCCACATAGTCCATTTTTCTCTGTTCGTATTCAGCACATAGCTCATAGCGACAAACCATGTCTTGAATATGAAGAGAGAAAATGGAAAATAGGTTAATTATCCTTTGTGGGAGTGACCAATTCCAGTTGTCAACAATGTGGCCATGTTGAAGGTTATGGACCATAAGATGGTAGAAGAAACCCTAAACACAAACCTGCATGATTGCAGGCTGGCCTCTTAATTTAATAACCACTTTCATTGACAGATCCATTCAGTGAAACATTTTTTCCTCAACGATATAATACTCAAACTTGGAAAAAATGCACTTTGTCATTGTTGAGGTTTGAATTTACTTCAGTTTGTCACTCTCCAAAAAATGAAATTTGTAAGATCGCAACTTCTGATCTGTAATTTAGCAAACATGTCGGAAAAAGGAATTACGGGACTTGAACCTGTCATGTACTGCTTTCCGGGCAGCGACACTACCACCAGGCTGTCCCTGGTTGCCGGCAGTGACATGATGAACATAGAACAAATACCCAAGCTCTAAAATTTGACATTGTTATGTTAAGTAGTCCAAGGCGGGCAAGGCATTATTGTCTTTAATGCATGACTTCTGTCAACATAATTAATTATGTATCAATGGAAAGAGAGAGAGTTCCCCTTTCCTCACAACTATCATTGTGCTCCCCATAGGTGACAATTATATTATAAAATAGTAGCACTCCAAAGTTAGATTGCCCTTTTTTTTTTCATATGCACTGTACACTGTAAGTCAATCTCCAAACATACCTGTATTTCCATCTGATGTCTAATGTTGCAGTACTGATCAGTCATTTTGGGGGTTATATAAATGCCTCATAATGGTAATAATGTGAGCTTAAGCTACTATACAGTGTCATGTTGGTTCATGATGAGTTTCAGTTTAATCATTTTGTTTGCCTGCTTGTTCTTTCTTGAAATGCAGAAATCCCACATCAAAGAGGCTACAATGGCATTGACCGTTGAACTGGAGCAGTGCCCTGGAAATACCCTAGTTGACCGAAAAAGATCAGGTCAGAAAGACATACATGTCACTAGTGACATGCAGCTTTACGTATCGAGGGATGCTTGCTTCAGTGATGATGAGTTTGAAGAGTTCTTCAAGGGACTTACGAATGAAGAGGAAACAACACAACGACAACGAGACAATTTGGAGAAAATTACCCTGGACATGCTGGACCAGGAGTCTCTGCGAAAAGGAGATGATGTCGTGGAGATGCTACTTATCATGGAAGGGGAGGAAAAAGAACTACAAGTGGAAAAAGAACAGCAAGAGGTGAACATGTATATAATGTACAAATTTGACTTAACACCTGTTGCACCACAGCCTTCAAGTGTTATTGGACCAGTTTAAGGTGGCACTGCCATGTTTGTGCAAAAACGGAGTTATTTGAGCCCACTTCACTTCCAATCAGTTGTTACTTATACTGCCACAAAAGCCATTATCATATCCTTGTTAACAGAAATTTCATCATAACCCATCACATCACTCCATCACATTTATACATGCTAGGGGAACATTGCAATGCAATTTGACATGGCAGTCTATGAATTTGGTGTGGTAACCATGAAACTGTAGTTACATACTGATGCGAGTTGACCAGAGTACACATTCCAGTATGAAGTCTAATGAGTTGCTTGCTAATCCTTTGCATCCCTCATGTGTGCCAATGGTGCAAAGGATGTCGAATTTTGAGTGAAATTTTAATGTCTTGTGTATATCCAGACTTTTAGACTTGAATTCAAACTGTGAGAAACATTTACAAATTACAAATGCAATCTAAATATTAGCTAGAAAAGCACTCTAAGAGCGTAGACCTCCGCCAAGCAGCTACATTCCACCGATGATCTTGCTCTTCCCAAAGAGATTTTTCTCCTCTCCACCACTTTACCCATAGGTACGATATACATGCTGAAAAAAAATTGCCCGATTTTCTAATATAGAAGCCTTTGTTACGTCATAAACCCTCAGCTGCACGGCGCGCCTCGGCCTAGCAGAAACTAAAGCACGCACTAGCCACTTAAGTGCGCGTTTGAAAACCTCAAAAATGCGCAGCTTGAACTCCCAAGTTCATTGACCCTACCTGTCAAAATATCAAAAATCCTTCATAAACTCGCAAAAAACTATTGGATCACTACCAAAATTTAATCATTTGTTACTTGTGTCATTTTCATCCTTTACTGCAAGTTTCATCTAAATACGTTCACAACCTTTTGAGTTGTTTTGCACACGGACAAACAAACAAACGGTAACGAAAACTGAACCTCCTCCCTTGGCGGAGGTAATAACAACTTATAGTTTCTAACAATCTTATATTTGACTGGCTAGCCTTCATCCACTACTGTTGACTTTCTGGAGCCGAATGATTCTTGTCATGCCTTTGTTGTCCGTATGGTAATGCTTTTGGATTGCTGGAGCATTTTACAATACGACATGTATCAAGAATTTATATCCAAAGCAGGGTTAGACTGCCTGATCCCAATTGCTTTGCTAGTGGATGAAAAGTTATTCAAATATGAGGTCGGTTGAAGTCTAATTTTATTGTGATATATCTTTCCCCAACAAATGATTTTAAATGTATGTGTGTGTGTCAGATTTATTAGTTAAGTCGAAACAAATTAAGGAAACTGACCAGAGGTATTCTGAATGAATGAAAATGAGCAAAGAAATTTGGGATTCCTTTGGAATTGAAATATGAGGACTTTGCCGGATTCCTAGACCAATAGAGCACCAGTGTAGTAGTCCGGAGGTCTCTCACATGAATGGAGACGGAATCCCATTTTTCTTTGCTCATTTTCATTCAAATTCATTATTATTATCAATATCATTATTGTTTTATTATCATTATTATTATTGTTATTATTATTATTATTATTTGTTGTTGTTGTTACTGTTATCATTGGTATTATGATTATTGCTATAATAATAATAATTATTATTTTATTATTATTATTATTATTATTATTATTATTATTATTATTATTATTATTATTATTATCATTATTATCATTATTTTTATGATTGTTATTACCGATATTCATTCAACCAGGTAAATAATATAGGATACATATCATAAACATTACAAACATGAAACAAAATCCAGAATAAACATTACAAAGGGATACACTGTACTGTACAGTACATGTGACACAAAATGAAAATGAAATAAATGGAGACAACATGAGAGTCAGGGCACACAAAAGTAATTAGACATAAAATTTACTATTGCCTGTGGGCAACCAGCCTATTTCTGTGCAATTAAAACTTCGATCAATGTGCTAGTTTGCCGTTTGACTGGAGAGATGTAAATGCAGTTTTAAGTGTAACAATGGTCCAAACTGTAACATTGTGTGCCTGTTTTTTTGTAGATGCTGCTGTATGTTTTACTGTACTTCTTTTTTTCTTGCCTTTTTACCAGTCATTCATCAACTACAGCTAGCAATATATGCAATGTAGAATAAGATGTCTGACCTTGGTTATACCATCCAATTTTATTTCCTCTCCCCCTTTGAAAAATAGGTGAAAAATGCCCTGGGACAGATGCAGTCTCTTTATACTGACGATCATGAGGAGGAGGAGGAGGAAGAAGAGAAGGAGGTGCAGGAGGAGAAGGAGAAAGAAGAGGAGGAGGAGAAGGAGGAGGAAGAGGAAGAAAATGAGGAGAGAAAGGAGGAAGAGGAGGAGAAGAAGGATGTGCAGGAGAAGAAAAAGGAGGAAAAGGAAGAAGAGGTGAAGGAGAAAGAGGAGGAAAAGGGGGAAGAGGAGGAGGAGAAGGAGGAAGTGGAGGTGAAAAAAGATGTACAGGAGAGGAACAAGGAAGAAAAGAAAGAGAAGGAGAAGGAGAAAGAGGAGGAGGAGGAGGAGGAGGAGAAGGAGGAAGTGGAGGTGAAAAAAGATGTCCAGGAGAGGAACAAGGAAGAAAAGAAAGAGAAGAAGGAGAAGGAGAAAGAGGAGGAGGAGGAGAAGAAGGAGGAAGTGGAGGTGAAAAAAGATGTCCAGGAGAGGAACAAGGAAGAAGAGGAAGAGGAGGAGAAAAAGGAGGAAGTGGAGGAGAAGGAGGAAGCGGAGGCAAAGAAGAATGTGCAGGAGAGGAACAAGGAAGAAGAGGAAGAGGAGGAGAAGGAGAAGGAGAAAGAGGAGGAAAAGGAGGAGGAGAAGGAGAAGGAGGAGGAAGAGCAGGAAGAGGAAGAGGAGAAGAAGTTGAAGGAAAAGGAGGAGAAAAAGGTGGAGGAGGAGAAGGAGCAGAAGGAGGTGATAGAAAAGGCAGAATTGGAGGACATGGAAACTAGGGGCAAAGGAAGCCCCCGGAAGTCCATGGATGGTAACGCCAACGGAGCAGCAGGTGGAAGTGGGCATCAGTCGGTGAGTGTGACTCCTTCATTCTGGTTCTAGGCATATTTGGTGCTTGATGCAGATTCATTTGAAATGTTGATGTAATATTGTCCCCATGGTGGCCTTGGGACAGTGCTGTTGAGAGCAAAAACACTTAATGTTCGTCATCATTTCTCTGTCCAGTAGAACTGGTAAATTGCATTTTGTTTTTAAATACCATTATCGGTTACAAATAATGCATTGTAATTGTTCATGAGATGCCGTGAAGAGGTACATGTAGTTACATTCAAGTTGATGACTATACTAGTACCAAGGGGCACCACAGGGAAGTTGCATCAAGGTTGAATTTGCCTTGTGGAGCTCAGGTGAGCATCAAACCCCCTGTACTCTTGACTGTTTGTTTTTCAAAGGTACAAATTCATGACACTGGTTATATTGTATCAGTGCTTTAGACCACTGATATACGAAATGTTTAGAGGGATCGTATAGTTTTGGTTGAGACCTAAATACAGGTTTCTAGCATTTTGGGGCAACAAAATGAGAAACCTCCTATGAAATATGAAAGATTATGTAATTCAGCATTTATTTAATGAAAATTGGTTTTGAAATGGCTGAGATATCCAATACTGAGTAATCCTGATAAAAGGTGGAACCCAACTTTTATTATACAGTCACTTTATTTTACTTTGTTTTGGATGTCTCAGCCATTCCAAAACTGATTTCCATCAAATAAACTTGGAATTTGTCTTTGAATGGTATGCTTTGTGAAATTTCACAAGTGGTTTCTTGGTATCTTGTAAAAAGTTGCAAACCCAATCCTCGCCTCCACCAATACTGTACCATCCATAGTGTTACCCAACTCATTGTTTTTTGTTATCATACATTTTAGTTCTTCCTTCTTTACGGTGTAGAGAGCTGGGGCAGCAGCTTCTTGTACTGGTGGTGGTCAGTCTACCGCTCGTCGTACAGGAACCAGAAATGGGGTTGGTTCTGGCAGGGGCGATGGAGCTGATGGTGAGGGCCCACCCAACAGGCGTCCAAGGAGGCTCCTCAGCCAGTGTGAAGCTGTAAGTTTCTCGTGGCCTTCCCCCTTGCCTTGTGTGCTTGTTTACAAACACATACACTTTAGAGTGAAACATCTCTCCATCGTCAATTTGACTTTTGAAAGGGTAGAACAATATGATAAAATAATAATGATAATGATGATGAAGAAGATGATGATAATAATAATACAGGGTACTAGATGTGCCAATTCCACACAATGTGCTCAAGGCACAGTCTTAGGTAAAGTGAATTACGAAATACAAAAATCATTACGCACACTAAAGTAAATAGTATCGGGTAGACAAAATGGTGAAAATGTCATTAGTGTTATCAGATATCAAAATGATAAAATTTTGGAATGTTTACTACCTTCACATGTTTCCATGAAATGGTGATTTCAGTTCTATCCACACATTTGTTGAAAGCACATGGACCCGGTGGTTAAGTTTCCTATGGAGACATATGCTATCAACTCCTCTTTTGACCCATTTCCACAAGTGCGAAGAAGTCCAATCAATTGTAGTCAGTGGACCGATCACAGTTTGGCTCATGATTCGACTGAGGGGGATGACGGCTTTAGCAAACTTCTTTTGTGACATCATACTAAGAATCACATAAGCATGCACCCTGGCATCACTACAGACTGCGTGATACACAGAGAAGATAACGAAGGCAATGTTACCTAGCAACACCTACGCACTTTACTCTCGATGACAGCTCAGCTTAGGCAATCTTTGCATAAGTGCCTTTAAAAATATGGTGATGACATTGCATATGCATCTAGCTACCTAGTTTGTATCAAGGACATTCAAAATGTTTGAATTATACTTAGTAATCAGTAACTCAATATAAGTACTTAACAATATCTCCCTTCATCAAACCACCATTGCTATTAAAGTTTGTGCAACCCTGCACTAATATGATGCTAGTAGAAGAAGTGCTGTATTTTTTATGATTTTATTTCAAATAACAGTGGGAAAATATGCGAACACAACATAGGGAAACTAGGTGATGACATCATCGCCTCATTGAATTTGCATGTCGATATCAGTATGTGAAGGACACCAATGTCATTGTTTCCTTAAAACGAACAAAGTCCCATAGCTGACATTCAATGTCTGATTTCAACATGGGTAGGCTTTGGATGGAGCTGATTTTTGTCAATTTTCATAAGATTTATGCAATACATAGACTGTGTTATTTTCTCAACGCTCTGTTGCATAATTATGTTGAGGAGATACAAGAAAATGCATCTTGAAAGAGAGCTGGGCTGTATTGAAAAATGTACTTGGCTTGTTTTAGAGAAAGCGAAATTGACATATATGTTTCCATGCTGTGTTGTAACTGCAGAAGATTTTACACTTTTGTGAGCTATGTACAAGCTGTACTAAAAATGCATATAATCCAAGTACAAATTCACTTTGCTGTATGGCCAAGAGAATGAAATGTGGTGGCTGTACATGCCATAAATGAATACTGGGAATGAACCTTTGTTCCAAGACATTATGAGAGAATTGTAACAAGAAACTTGCCCTTTGTGTCCGCAAAATACAACTTTATCTGGATCACAAAAATCCAGACTGAAATACTTTCCTTGACAATCTGACTCATTTTGACTTGCATTGATTGGGAAGAATTATTGTACCATGGGACATGTTTCAAGGCATATCAGCAGTGCATACTGAAGTTTGCACTTATTGGTTTGTGGTTACTGCTTTGATGCATGTATTGTGTCAGTTCTGTTTAGATGGTAAAAATTTCTTATGCAAGTGTGTTTGTTTGGTTTATAGTGTTCTACATTTATTTCTAACATCAGATTCCGTTTCATGTTGAATGATATTAAAATTGTTGGAGTAGAATTTGACAAAAAGATTATGAGCATTTTAAACACATGTACACTTCATGTACTTTTTTATTGAATGTGAAATGTAAAGCATCATTGAAATGTTTGAAATAAAACTTTGCGTGTTTCTATTTGATTGATTTCTCTGATTCGGATGACACCCAGACAAGTGTTGGACAGTTTCGTGATTTCTATGGTCAGGGAGAAACTACTTCTCTGTCATTGGAGGAATCATACGACACATCGGCAGCTTCGCAAGCTGTTGGCCCCGACACCTTTCTATGTGAAGTTGAAAAAGCCAAAAGTGGACAAAAACATAGAGAAGTGTCTTGTGCTGTATCATCTCAGGTAGGCTGAACTGATGCTTTCTATTCTAACAAAGACTTTATTTAAATCTATTTTCTAATGACAAAGCAGACATTATCTACTGAAGTTCTCGGAGTACAAATTTCTAAGAGAGTCCAATAAGTGAATAGTTTCTAAATGTTGTGAGATGAAAACTTTTACCAGCATCTCAAATCGATAAATGAATCTAACAAATAATAAAAAAAGATTGAATTCTTCTTACCATGTGTTTCCTGACATCTGTTGATTTTGAGCAGCCTAACCACTGCCATTTGGCAGTGGGGTGCAGTTTATACAAGCGGGGGCATTGTGCTGTCAATTTGAAACTATTTTTAATGTCCTACAGATCCAAATGCATAAAAGTATGTTTTGTTGGTATTTGTGAACATTGAATCTATATCACAGTTTTTCAAGTGCTTATCTGGATTAAATTTTTCCTCTCTCCCTTTCTGTTCTCTCATTATCGTACCTTTGTTATGTGTAAACACCAAACTTAGCCATTTGTACAAGTCTGTCTTTTTATTTCAATGTACTTGCTTACAACAAGTTTGTTTTCACCAAGTACTGTCACCATTCAACTGTTGTTGGTTGTAAGAGGAACCTTTCCACACAAGCTCTGTTTTTCTAAGGTCTGCTCATCTTCATTTCCTCAATATGTACAAAATGACAAAAGTGTGAATACTCTTTGTTGTAATGTTTGCATGAAGCCAAAAAAAAAAAAAAAATCATCCAAGTCATAGTCTCAATGTCGTAGACACTCCAAAGGTTCATTGCAGTGTGGTCAGTGATACTTATTCTTCCCCATGTGGGTATGAGCATATGGAATGCCTTTCTCTTCCCCTTGCAGCGACTGTGTGCAAGTGCTTGTTACTTGGGGTGATTTGCCATGGGTCAATATGGTTACTTTTTACAGCTAGAGCTGTGCTTAGACTGGATAGTAGTTTGTCTGTAGGCCCTTCCCGATAAATAGGGGCCACCATACTTTTTATGTGCGTGTTCTCTTTTCTTTTCAGGAGTTGAATGTGACAAAGAAAGGAGAGTACAGACAAGGCTATGAGTATGATGAAAAAGAACAAATTGGAGCTGGTACCTACGGAATGGTTTGGGTCATTCAAGGCAAGAAAACAAAGCGCTATGTGGCAATGAAAAAGGTAAGAAGAAATGTTTTGAAAGAAAGCAGGAATGTATTGTCTATAGCTACATGTGTATAAGTGTGCATGTGTGCCATGGCTATAAAATTGTGCATGCCAGTTGAGCTCTGTATAGACAAGGGTCCAATGAGGAAGGTGTTAAGAGATGGAGTGGCAACTCTTCGTAATTCATGCTAACATATGTTTGGGTTCAAGGCGTTACAATGGGATGTCTAGCATTCCATTACGCTTTGAAGTCATGCTCGACACCGCTCTAGTTGCCAGATGAAGTTCGGAGACAAAGAACGCATTTTACCTTTTGTTGAATTAAAAGCTTTATTTCACCGCAAAATTTTATATGAAATACTCAAATTGATTTAGAATAGTTTAGGAAAGAATTCATCATTATTAACATGTATTTCTATTTTCTTCGTAATTCGCAAATCGAAAGGAAATGAAAATTAGGCCCTCTTAAAAACCTGATTTTTTCTGTAATGCGCACATTTCCGCATGTTAATTTTCTATCTTTTAATAAGGGATATTTTGATCTTTCAAATAAAGTACTCCGTTAAAGCCCAAACAAAGTTCTGGTACACCTGCAAAAGTTGTCAAATTTCGCTCCCAAATGTGAACGTATGCTTAGGAAATGTGCAGGATAATGATGTAATTACAAGATATTCGATGGATAACGACGGAAATGCAAAATATTAAGCAAAAAGGTTCAGTCTCAGAACTTACCCGAACGGGGTCAGGCTAAACTCGGACTCGGGGATAACTCGGCTTCGCTTTGACAGCGGGATGAGTTGTAATGGTTGTCCCTCTGATTGTACAGTGTTGTCCTATGGGAGCGGCCTGTATAAACTACTAGTAGCGCTTCGTGTTCTGGCTACTCGCAGTAATGGTCCGAGTTGTTACAACGCGCGCATCAAAAACCTCTTTTGCACGCATGCAAGATTAGTGTGCGCCTATCAAGCACCTCTAAAACAAAAGGCGCTTGATAAACAACAACAAAAACTCCAAAGACCGCGCGTCTCAGCAACTGAGGACCGCGCGCTGTCATTTTTGTTTTGTTTTGTACAGGATTACGTTTTAGCACGCATTTTCCTGTCCATTCAGTTAGGCCTCATATGGTATTATGCAGTGGCCAGTAGAATGTGGCGATCACTTACTGCGTGTGAATTGTCTGAAGTAGGGTCGAATTTTTCCCAAGATCGAGTTAGTCTGGAGCCTTCTGGAATAAAAGTCGGTTTTCCTACTATTATTATTTTTCTCGAAATACTCCAAACCGACTCATCATTCCGGCAAACCACGTCAGCCAGGTAAGTTTCTTAGTGGACTCTTTCGATATATTGCAAGCAAAAATGAAATGTTACTAGACGGGTTCTCAAGCACTTACCGAAACTTTATAGTTTTCACTTTAAAGCATGTTCCAGCGTGTTTTTAAATTGCTGTTAAAATTGTGAGTTTTACACTGCATTTTGATTCGCTGCTCCAATTCAAGGTACACAAATTCATTATTGCCATCACATTGAAAGAGAAAGTGAATTGCAGTAGGAGCAAATATTTCTAGATGTGAGAGCACTAGTCCCAATTCAGATGCTCTCTTTTGTCAAAGCACATGGGTAACACCTGTAGTTGAACGCATAACTTCTCCGCGGTGCCGCGCATGACTTCAAAGGAGAGCTTTAGTTGCCTCTCCTTCTCTAGCACCTCCCTGGTCCAATGATGTCATCAAGCCATGGCTCAACTTGCTGAGGGGCAAAAACTGAGTATGGGGGCCAGCCACCATATGCATAGGCAAGCACGTATAAACTGTTACAACTCACATTCCATCTTTGCCTGCGATTTTATTCACGTCAGCAAGGCGGGCTTTGCCAGTGTGCAGTTTGTGTACTACGAGCCAGAGCTTTGCGCTTAATACACATGATATGATTTGTTTTTGCCCCTATTTCCAACAATGCATTTTGTTTACGTCATGGAATCTCTTCTATTGACAGCTGTACAACAGTAGTCTGCAGATCGTTATACCAATTACCAATAATTTCAGTGTAGCATGTGTGATACATTGAAAATGGATAGTTTAAGTATAATTTGACCAATGGTGTGACCTTTCACCAAAGAAAGGGAGTAAAAGAAGCTACTGTCAAAGTTTCTTATTCATCCACTTTTGCTGCTTAAATGTCCTGAATGAGGGTAGAACATGGTAGAACCAGAGGTATTCTGGTCTAGTTGGTGGGTGTTAGCAACATTGTCACTGTCAACATAGTCCCACTTGAAATGTGTGTTTTTGTTTTAATAGCTGAGTGCTTGTCTTAATGGCTGTAAGAAAGTATACAAGCCTGTGCTCACGAGCTTGATGGGAGGTGTAAGGTGATATGGCATATTATACAACGTCCAAGTAGATCCTTGTTATTTGATTGGAGGATTGTTGGTGACGTGATATTCAATAAGTACTCCATTCAATGCGCCATGCAATTTTGGTTCTATTTTTGCGTGCAACTTGGTTCGATTTTTTCGTTCTATTCCACAGTTCGAGAAATTGTACGGTACGGTACTGCATGTACTGTGTGTTGCATATTGAGGATCGCATGCAGCTAGCGCAGTGTACGTGTACGTGTGCGGTACATGCATGCGCGTATGTAGGCGTACGTAGTGCTAGTGTATGTGTATGACCTGTATCTGCACTAATTGCACAAGCTAGAAAGAGAATCGCAGTGGATCCGCATGTAAGTATGGCTCTATTTTTCTAGGCCTACTTAGACCTACCCAACAATCCTCCAACCAAAAAGATCTACTTGGACGTTGTATAAAACGAATAGTGTATGGTCTTTACTCGTGCAATGGAACGGGATTTCGCACTCGGTGAAAGATGAGGCACCTCTATCTTTCACCTCGTGTGAAATCTCGTACCATTGCACTCGTGACCATTCACTATTTGTATACTAATGCCTTTCAAATTCAGAAATGTTAATTATTTGATGTTGCCACTTAAAGGTACTAGCCCACATTTGCAAACCCACGAAAATCAAAACTGCATAAAACAGGTCCAATATGACTTCAAGTACAAGTTATAACTGTAACATACCTCACCTGTCGCTCTTTGTCTATACCATTCAATAAAATAGAGAAAATCATCGTTTTAAAATCAATTTTCAAACCGGGTCAACCCGACCCGAAATCGAATTACGAGCGCGGGCTATAGCTACGTACATTGTACATGTAACACGTACGTGGACCGGAGCTAGCGAGCGTTATACGCATGCATACGGATTATGGTGCATTTTCATTTATTTTTATGAAAGTAATGGACTAATTGGAACGAAATTTTGCACAGGTGTTACTGCAATCATACCCAAACTCCATGCTAACTATGAGACCAATTGCTGCAGGTTTACAAATGTGGGCTAATACCTTTAACATGCTCCACATTCTCAACCCTTCTGCATTTTGTGGTTCCAAAACATCCTATATAGGATAATGAATAGATATAGACCATTTTATATAACGCCTGAAGAGATCCTTGTCATTTGATTGGTTGTTTGACATTGATCATTCGGCCCATTTCACTATGACGTCATCACCCGTTCAATTGCGGCTCCATCTACCATGCAATTTTGGATCCATACAATTTGCTCCATTGCATGCTCGCTGAGAGCCCGGCACACTACGCGTTTGCAGTGTGTGTATATGCGACAGCGCGCTAGCGTAAGCGTAAAGCGCTCAGTGAGCACTCTCGCGATCTCAGATTCTCTCTTGTTTCTAAATTAATAAAACATCAAATGAGAATGATCTATTTTAGGCGTTATATAAAACAAATGTTTTTCATTCGTGCTATGGACAGAATATTTCATTCAGTGAAAGATGAAATGTAGAACCATTCAACTCGGCTGCACCTCGTTGAATGGATCATTTCATCTTTCACCTCATGAAATATTCTGTCCATTGCACTCATAAACATTCATTATTTGTATAATAGAATGATTGAATATAGACCATTTACTTTACATTCCTGCTGTTTGGGTTTTTTTTCTTTGTTCTTGGTCCTCACTTCAAACAGTAATTTCCAGTTTGTTGGGTGGCCAAAATGGCAAATGTGTGCCTTACCAGTTCTAGCATTTATAAGCTGAGGCTTACACAGCCTCTAGCCTCACTGTGCAGATTGTGTTACTGCAATGTACTCATCACACATAAGGGTCAACTTCCAGACTTCTCGTTAAATACTAAAGGTTTAAGCATTTTGGTGGCTTGAAATTAACCATGATGCTGACCTTTTTTTGCTCTCATGACAAAATTTGCATCATTCCAATGTGAAGTTTGTATGAAGTTTGTGTGAAGTGAGTATCCAAAAATACAGTAAAACAAGGCGATGCTAATAAAAGATTGGTCCCACCTTTTATTAGCATCCCTTTGTTTTGGATATCTCAGCCATTTCAAAACCAATTTACATCAGATAAACTTTGAATCCCTCGTGGAATTACATGCTCTTTCAGCTTTTTATAAGAGGTTTCTCATAATCTCATTAAAAGGTTGAAAACCAAAAGCCCCATGTCAACCAAAACTATATCATCCCTTTAAAATTTCAGATCAATTGAAGGGCATGTTTTTCCTCTTCTTATTTTACAACACCTGCAATGTATCGATTATGTGACCGATTGTGTTGTTGCTGGTCAATTGCAATTAACTTAATACTTCTAATCTGTTTACCATCCTATCAATTCTTATACACACTCAAGATCCTTGCCCGATATTTCAAAGATGGTGAGGTGAAAGCCAGCGTGATCTGGCAGAGCAGATGTACACCTTCCAGTCTTCCCTTCATTCCAGTTCTGCACCTCTTAACCCTGGGAAGAGAATATGTCCACATCTTCCAGCAGCTCATAGAGGGGCAGACACTTTTTGAAATCTGCCAGTCAATTCCTACCATCGACATTCACCCTGACCAGATGTGGAGACTGATTTCGTGCATTGCCAAGGCGCTGAAATTCCTCCACGACTGCGGAATCACTCATAATGATGTTCATGGTACACACATTTATTTGATTGAGACTGGGGGCAGGGGAGGGGCTGGGCGTTCATCATGATTATTTGAAATAGGACTGCACAAGACTTGAAAAAACTTGTATCACACCAACACTCATGACAAAAGTTCAGAAGGAATACATGCCTTTCTGAAGCAGTCTCATGAATTTGAAGTGAAAATCAGTTTAATCAGTGCTTCAATTTTGTGTAAGCACACAGCAATGCAATGTTGCTGGGGAGCCACGTAGTACCCTATTCCTGGCAGAAGATGTAGTTTGTGAATTAATGTTGAATTGATTGTATTAGGGCTTGTATGAAAGAGACTGCTATTATTTTGAAAAGTTATTGTTTTTATCTTTGTTCTTTCTTTCTTCTTGCAGAAGGAAACATTATCGTGACAGCTAATTTTGATGCCTACCTGATTGACCTTGGGGAGGCCAAAATTCACCCAGGTTGGTATTGACATCAGTGGGTGTGTGTGTGTTTTTGTGGGTCAGTGTGGTCACAAGTTGGTCTGTGAGGGATCTTAGCAATTCACATCTGCATAAAACCAAGGAGGTTTAAGAGTTGGAGTTCCAACTGGCTGTAGGTATTCAAACAGTTGTTAGTTTTGTATTGAGATGTACAATGTACAAAAGAATTCCACAGGTGCATATGTGCCTTTGATGATCGATGTTCGATGCCACCATCTTGCTGAGAAATCAGAAGATTCATTTTGAATGTTAACATAATGTTGGCTATATTTTGTTTGTTATGCCTCCGCCACGAAGTGGTGCCGGAGGCATTATGTTTTTGGGTTGTCCGTCCGTCTGTCCGTCCTTCCATCCGTCCGTCCTTCCGTCCGTCCGTCCTTCCGTCCGTTCGTAATGAATTTTGTGGACAAGGTAACTATCAAAACCTATTGAGGTATCCTAATGAAACTTGGCATGTATGTGTATTAGGGGGTGAAGTTGTGCCTATCAACTTTTGGGTGCACATGCTCAAGGTCAAAGGTCAAAAGGTCAGGGTCAAATACATAAAATTTCACTATTTCCACCATATCGATTAGATGCCTGAAGATATTTTCTTGAAACTTAGTGTGTACATGTATTACCCAATTAAGATTCTCTGGTGAAAGTTTTGGTCATGAGGTCAAAGGTCAAAGGTCAAAAGGTCAGGGTCAAATACATAGAATTTCACAATTTCCACCATATCTATTGAATGCCTGAAGATATTTTCTTGAAACTTAGTGTATACATGTATTACCCAATTAAGATTCTCTGGTGAAAGTTTGGGTCATGAGGTCAAAGGTCAAAGGTCAAATGGTCAAGTAAAAATATTCAAACTTCTTTTTTTTTCTCTGTACCTTGGAAAATTGTTCAAGGTATCTTATCTTCATGGAACATAGTATATACATGTACTGACTGGAAGTGATTATCTAGAGAATGTAGGGTTCATGGGGTCAAAGGTCAGGGTCAAAGGTCAAGTGCAACACTTCAAAATTTTACTCTTTCCCTCATATTTATGCATTGCCAGCAGGGTTATCTTTTTTTTACACTTGGTGTATGCATGTGTAACCTAATAGAAATTCTCTGGAAAGTTTTTTTTTTCTTCTTCTTTTTTTGCCTCAAAGGTCAAAAGGTCAAAGATCAAGTGAAAGTGCTGAACTAACTTTTTCCACTATATCTCGGAAGTGGCTCAAGTTATCTTGAAACTTAGTACATATTATGCATGTTCTACCTGAAAGTGATTATCTTATGAATTTTAGGGTCAAGGGACAGAGGAAAATGGTAACAATTTACTATTCAATTCAGAAATTGCACTTTTTCTCCACACCTGTACCTTGAAAATTACTCAATGCCTAAATGTATGAATGGGTCAAAGTCAAGTTAAAGTCCTTAAATCCCTAGATACATGCTCTCCTATTCATCCAATTAAACCTAGGTCAAGGAAGGTGAACATTCAACACATTTGTGACAAACTTGTCATTTCAATATTTTGCCAATTTTGTGAAAATGTAATCACACATTGTCCACATTTACTATCTAGACCTATTGGGAAAATCATGCATTATGGCGGAGGCATACCAGTCGCCAATGCGACATTTCTAGTTTTTATATTGAATAGATTGAAATCTCACTTAATGACAAAACATATAAAACAAATGTCAATCCCGTCCAGAAATTTTTGCAAAAGTGTAAATCAGAGTTGTATTACGTAAAACGTTCAAAATTGTACCATCCTGGAAAGCTGGTTTTGTCACTTTCCCCCTTAATTCCCACAAATCAAACTGATATGGAATAATCTTCAAGTTTAATACTTTATTGATAGATATATCAGATTAGTGGCTTTAGTGGGCATGCCCAGTCGAGTAATTCTAATTTTTATTTCATTTTTTTTTCGCAATTTCTATTCGTGCATCCCTGTGTTTTTACCATTCTATATCACCTATCTTTTATAAGTAGGGTTGGCGAAAAGTAATGATCATCACAAAGACATTTCTTCCTTAGAAAGTGGCCGGTGATTATGCAATGAGACATGAGTCAATTGTCTTCCTGTCTGCGTGGCAGATCCTGTTTGGCACATGCTTCAAATATTTTCGAGTGGCGGCATCGAACATCTAGCAAAGGAAATAAAACAGTTGTGACTCCATTTTCTTAAACCTCCTTGATGAAACCTAAGTGTTGGGGGGGGGGGGGCGGCTTGACGTTTTGTGTAATGATTCTGCAATGTGAGACGGCCTCATCATGAAGCTTCTTCACTTTTTTTTTTTAAGTCTTCTGCAACTGTTGAGACCAAATTTGCAATGTCTGCATTACAAAGCTATGCCCATTTTTGTAACTGCATGTCATCCTATAAGGGGCACAATTTTGTGTTATTTCAGTACATTCCAGATTTTGATGTAGGGTCATTTCATGGCTTTTGAAATGCATCTATACCTCCAAACATGTGTTTTTGCCCTACAATGCATTTTTTGTATGGAGTATGCATTTAATTGTGGTATCTCTTGATCAGGTATGCAATATGTTATTTATAGCTAAAAAATATTCTAAGCGCTTTGCAAGAATTATAAAGAAACTGGCAAATGTGTCTGCAAACTTATTCAAATGTCTGGCTGAAGACTTTATCCATGTATTACAGCTCATTCACTGTACTGTAAAACATGATATATTCGCAGCATAAATTTTTCGTGAATTGGAGCCGACGGCCTTTTTGTAGCATGAAATTTTCGCAAACTGCCACTGGCCTTCAATGCTCATAGTGTAGACAAGAACTTTCACGTGCATTTTAATTTGGCGAATCTTGGCGCTCGCGAAATTCGTGAAATTAAAATGCATGCGAACATTCCTCGTTTTACAGTACCAAACATCCAGCAGCATGCTGATGTTAATAAGTTGCGGACCATCCAGTGAAAAAAGAGCTGTTGTTGAAAATTGTAACTAACATCAATGTCCATTCCCTGTTATTAAGTCTGGTCATTACCTTCATCATCATTAAGATTGGTATGATAGACTGTAGTACTTGTATAATTTGTGACAGTTGTAATATAGTAGCAGGGTAGCATACGTGCAGTTGAAAATGGTTGTCAGTATTATTGTGTTATAATGATTGTATGATTTTTCAGTCGTCATTGAGTGTAATAAGAAATCAAGCACAAAACCACACATCCTAGTAGAATGGACATCGCTTGATTAATGGTGGGATAATTTGATGTTGTTCAAATGGTCTTTCATCAATATTGCTATTTCTAAATGTTGGAGGAGGTGAATGTCTCTAAAAATGTCAGAAAATTAGATCTTTATGACCCCAAATGCCTACCAATGTCAATAACAAGTATATTACATCTCTGTGTCCTTCAGCAGCCGAGGAAAATTCATGCTTTGAGAAGTATGCTGAACGGGATGTGAAGTGTTTCATGGCGATGATGCACAGGGTCATGGCAAACCATGCGCCCCTAAGACAGGTATGTATTCCATGACAAATATGATGCAAACTTTGGCATATTTTGTGCCATGTTGTACAGGAGTGTAACCTTCTCTCCTTCTGGTTTGCATGCATGTGTCAATGTCTCTGTGTCTCTTGGCTTGTAGAAAATGAAGATGAATTCCTGTCAAAACAATTCACATCTGTGCAAATATTTTTTCCCATGATTCTCCAGTTTAGATGATATGTATTACGTCTTTGTAAAGGTGTAGAGGGTAAAAATCAGCAAAATTTGATCTACCTTCATCTGGAAATGTGATTAAGTTTGTCATAGTTTTCTTGGCTCGTATTTCTTGCTTGATATAACAGTTACTGTTTTTTTTTTTTTATGAGAGAGAGAGAGAGAGAGAAAGAAAGATAGGAAGATATTTGTCCGGTTCATAGGAAAAGAGACAATGTGATATCCATCAAAAATGTGTTTTAGCAGAGCCCTGAAGGAATTCTCTCCAAGAATACAGGACAAATCCTATTTAAAATAGATGAGGAATGTGATTGGATACTTTTGATCTCCCTTTAATTCCTGTCATTTATACATACATGTAATGTATTTATCAAATTGCCAAGATATGCATGTGAGGCATAGCTTGTATTTAGAAGATTGAGTTTTAGTGACTTCAATTGAAGGATGCACTAAATTCAAGGCCAAGCCTTTATGGTGGCAGCATTATTTTTCTTTGGTCCTATTTCTCAGATTCAGAGCTTAAGAATACAAGGTTAACCTATGCAATGCAACCCACCCAGGTGTTTATCAAGTGGCTTTTTGTATCTTTGTGCAAACTGCTTCAGCAATTATGATGGTCTGTACCCAAGTGTATGAATCTTTACCTGCAGGGTAAGAAGTGGAATCTTTTTGATCTGTCGGGAGAAAAAGCAAGACTTTTACTGCACCATGTTAGATTTTATTGCCTTATTTCCAGATGTTCTATGATACAATACTCATTGCAGCTATTTCTGTTTTTTTTTTTCAGCATAGACTTACCATATTTAAAGGGGAAGGCTAGTAACTGATCAGTGGGAATCAGTGGAAATGCTGGGAGGTGATTGTTCCAATCCTTATGGGATTCATTCAAGAGTTCATTGTATATCTATTGTTGTGTGAAAATGATTTGCTTCAGAACGGTCTCATATTCAAGTAATGTGCAGATTAATGCTCCGTCACTGACCAGGGACGCTAACCTGGAAGCATTAAACTGCACATTACTTGAATATGAGACCATTCTGAAGCAAATCATTTTCACAGAACAATAGATATACAATGAACTCTTGAATGAATCCCATAAGGATTGGAACAATCATCTCCCATCATTTCTACTGATTCCCACTGATCAGTTACTAGCCTTCCCCTTTAATTAAAGCAAAATGTGATTTCAACCTTTTTACCTATTGAAATGTTACTTTTTATGTCTGTCAGGTCATGTCTCAAAATGACAAGGAGCTCTTGGATGAGCTCCGTAATATCTTTGATCCTGAGACATGGAGGACTGGTAATCCCCCAGCCATCAAGGATCTTGATGATCGTTTGGAGAGCATTCTAAAAGGTGATGTAATGCAACATTCTCTTCTCATTATATTTTCCCCACTGAAGATGAAGTTGGAACTAGTCCCTAACAACTTATGTGTACCACAAATGCAGCCAGTGTCAGTTGTAGTGATTTGTTGCTCTTTTTTTTTTTTTTTCTCAGAGTCCACTGAAACTCTTCGAGATAACATGGAAGCCATGGCGGTGTCACCATGGAAGGAGAGGAATGATAAAGAGGCAGAGGTCATTCCCTTGGAGGTCAAACCAGCACCAGTTGATTTGAATAAGCCGGACGCTCAAGGTCAGAAAATACATTGATCTGCCAATAAACGTGTAATTTGAGCATATCTGACTTTGAATCTCTTGACTTATATCTGACATGCCCATATTCATGATTACTTGTTTGTTTGTTTTTTCCCTTGTAAAATCATGCAGTAAGAGAGAAACATTTAAGTTTGAATGCAGCCTAAAGTAAAGAGATTCACTATTCTAGCATGTTCCATTTCCCTCTCTGTAATGCTTCAACAGCTAGACATACTGATTATCAAATTTTCAAATCATGTTTTTCCCATGTGTATTTAAAGATGATATGCTGTGTGTGTATGTCATATCTTTCCATGCATGCTCAGGGATCATGAAAGAATCTGTTGGTCCCTTAAATACCTCTACTCTTCATACACTCTCAAATGATCGAGCCGAGCAGCTGTGGGAAAATGCATAATCATAATCTTTTTTTCTTTCCTCTTTTTTTTTTATACAAATGAAAATATTTCGCTAATTTCATGAGATAAGAATGATTATTGTAATATTGTGATTTCTAACTTTAAGGAGAGCAGAAATATGGACCTGAAGTGATTTCAGCTTCGAGCACAATGTTCAATGTCACACCTTTCATGCCATTATAACCTTTGTGTACATTCTATCTGCTTTTCTCTCTCCTGAGTTCCATCTGGATAAGTCCCTCTTCCTGTTTTCACAAGTTTTATGAGTAGCATTTTCTACTTCAAGAGATATTAGAACCCTCACCTTGACTACACCATTTACTGTTTTTGATTATTCATCATGGACTTGTCATTAGCTGGCATCACTCCCAAATATATTTAACAAGTAATGCAGCATACACCTTTCTCAAGTAAAGATCTTCTGTTACAATCAAATTTCCTCGAGTGATCACTTGCTTTATGAAAAACCAGCTGTCCTGTAGACCACTGAACTTTACAACTTACTTTTCGAAAACTACCTTTGGGTGGTTTCTGCTTGGAAGTATCAAGTAGACGATGTTACAGATGCATTTCATGAGTATAAGGTGAGTTGTAACGGCACTTGAACACTGCTCCCAGCTGCTTTTTGTGTGTGTCTGGTGTTAGGCATCATATTCTCTGAGTATGGTAAGAGAGATAGATACCTGTATCACACTTCACACCGCAGAGCCCGTGGCGAGTGATGAGGTCGGCGACCCACCTGATGGGAGGGACAATGATGAAGAGACTGGAGAGGATGGAGTAGCTGCTGAGGAAGGGGCTCAGGAGGGGGCTCAGGAGGAGATGCAGGAAGGAGGAGAAGAGGTCCCCAGTGTGGAGGAACCTGGAAATGAAGCACTGAGGCTCTACCTGCAGTTGGAGCAGCGTAAGACTTCACAGAAGTTTTGCTTCGTTGCCCTTTTGTGCTACAACATACATAATGTGCTGTTCAGCCAGATTGAATCCATGCATTCAGATACATTAAGTACTTGGAATGGAAGGAGCTTTTGCAGCATAAAGACCTTATAGCATGATAAATTGTGGGTCAGTGAAACAGTCAAAACGTAAGAACTGAACACCACAATGCCTCATAAAACAATATCTACTGCCGATATGATAAAACTGACGTGTCATCAATGGAAAGAGTGCCATAACATACATTTCATTTTGTTGTGATAATAATACATCAATTCATATAGCGCAAAACTTATGTGCTTATATTCTTCTGTGCTGCAAAAGCTGATGATAATATGCTGAACAATAATGCATAGTTAAATGCTAGAATGTTTGAGTCAGTATGATTTAAAGACTGCTGCACTTGGGGATCATTCCCCAGTTTAGGAGTTGCACAGGCAAATGCTTGGTCTCCTAACATCATTTCTACATTACATGGTGGGATTTGTGAAAGGAAAGTGACGTCCAACTCACATCAGATATCTTGCGTTTCCTGTGAGTTACATAAATCATTAATTGCACCAAAGATGAAACAAATACTGGAGTCACAACTCGGACTTGATGTGCAAAAGTAATACCAAGTGCCTCTGTCTCAACTGTGCAGCCATGTTGCTCTGAGTGACAGCTGCCTTGCATCTAGCCAAGTCTTTATTAGAAAACCCACCGACATATGTGATTAATCCCTTTTGGTTGCTCCTAATTTCTGTTGATATCTAAATTACTTTGTAGTTTTATCCCAAACAGATGATGGAGATAGATACATGGTTTGATGGGGCTACTGGGCCTTTAATTCCACATGAATTTTAAAGGAATGGCGGTACAGTTTCAGTTGAAATAGGGCTTCAGGTTTCCAATATTTTTTTATGATGATTTCTGTGAGATAATGAGAAACTTTTTAATGAAATGTGAAAGAGCATATAATTCTAAGAGGAATTCAATGTTTATTTGATGAAAATTAGTTTTGAAATGGCCGAGATATCTAAAATAAAGCTCACCTGATAAAAGGTGTGATTCACCTTTTATTGGATCCCTTTGTTTCACTTTGTTATTGGATATCTCGGCCAATTCAGAACCAATTTTCACTAAATAAACTTTGAATTGCTCTTAGAATTGTATGATCTTCAACATTCTATAGAGATTTCTCATTATCTCACAAAAAAGTTGGAAACCTGAACCCCATCTCAACCAAAACTATACCATCCCTTTAAACCTACCTGATACTCTCACCCTGACCACCCAGTGCTGAGATTGTCTGTTGCATGTAGAGGTCTCAGGATTTTCCGTGTTTGTTGTGTCCTGTACACTGATAATGTTGCAGAATATGAAACACCCTCTGAGCTGCAATGTTGATTTCTTTTCTACCATTTGCTGTTCAGTTTGTCTGTGGTATTTAAAGTCTCTAATCGATTGAAAAATAGCAGATATAGAAAGAAAGGTCATTTACAAGGCTATCAATTCTTTTCAGAATCGCCTGTATGCATTGGCATTTATTTCCATTCACAGGGATGTTTGATTAGGATTTCAGATGTCTCATAAGAATTTTTACTTTTTCTTTTTTTTTTTCAATTTTGCAGAGATGGCAGAAGACATGTTCTTGGAGTAAGCATCTGAAGAACTTTGAAGGACTGTGATGCCTGATGTGCCAAGTGTCTCCACCAAAAACATGGAATTTTCTTCATTGATTGCAAAGTCCTGTGATATAATGTTGTATGTGAATGACAATTTTTTTTTTTACAGGTCCATTCACACTGATGTTTAAAAAAAAAAAGAAAAAAAGAAAAAAAATATTACAACCGTACCAAAAGGCACCAGAAATATTGCCAGAAAACTTCAAGATGGGAGTGCAAGTTTTCTAACTTTCTGTGCACTTTACTGTGACATGTTGTAGTTAGAACACTTACTGCAGAAAAAAAGTATAATATCTGTCCCACAGCTTCCACTCAATGATAATATTCCTCTCTGAAAACACACACAAACTGTGCAGCTAGCCACCCAGGCTATGGTCATGTCATAGCAATTGTTTACATTACTGCAGATGGCATTCTCGTGATATTTTGTCACAGTGTGAATTGCCGTATAGTCAGAATTTGGTGCAGAAGTCACCCACCTATTAAAACTAAATTTTGTGTTTTCTCTGGAAGATTTGTCCAGACAGTCATGGACAGTCTGGGTACATTTTTGTGGCATAGATTGGCCTGAATTTACATGATTGATAGATTGCCTGATTTCATTTCTAAATTTTATGTAAATTTTTGCACTAGTGGAAGTAAAGCATCAAAAATGGAAAAACAATGAGTAGAGTGTAGGTACTAGTAATTTACTGGGCAAGGTGTAGAGTTAAAATGAGTTGAACTTGAAGAAGCCTTATGTCGAAGAAGTTTGGAGGAGATTCGTGAGCATTTCACTGATCATTTTGGTGATATGTCCATATGGTAACATAAATGAAAGCATCAGAGACATAATTAAAGTGTACCCATTGCAAGGCAGTTGAAGAACTTCAAGAAGGGGGGACTTTGGAGCCCCCCTCCCCGGTCTGTTTCAGGGTATTGTAGGCAGAATAGTGTAGTGTGTATCAGTGTATGCAAATAATCACTCAAAAGATGCATTTGAAATGTTTCCTTTTGTTAGCTCACCTGAGCTATTGCGATCGCTCTTCGTCCGGCGTGCGTCGTGCGTAAACTTTTACATTTTCATCTTCTTCTTGAGAACCCCTTGACCGATTTTCACCAAACTTGGCAGGTAGCATCCCTAGGGGGATGGGATCTCGATTTGTTCAAGTGGGCACCATACCCCACCTAGGGGCCCCCAGAGGGGCCCAAACCCCCCAAAATTAAGGAATCTTAAAAAATCTTCTTCTCTAGAACCAAAAGTGATAGAGCTAAGTTAATACTATGAATTAGTACATTGATGACTGTAGTTTCAAGTTTGTTCATGGCGGAATCAGGGGTGCCCCCTTTGGACCCAGCAGAGGGGGGTGGGGAGGGGTCCTAATGGGGCCCAAATTGTGCATTTTCATCTTTTTCTTGAAAATGCCATTGTGAATTGTCACCAAAGTTGGCAGGTAGCATCCCTAGGGGGAAAGAATCGTATTCCCATCAAATGGGCACCATGCCCCACCTGGGGGCCCCAGGGGGCCTAAATTTGGACCAAAATTGTAAATTTTCAGCTTTTTCTTAAAAACCTTATAACTAATTTTCACCAAACTTTGCAGGTAGCATCCCGAGGGGGATAGAATCTCAATTCCATCAAATTGGCACCATGCCCCTCCTGGGGGCCCCATGGTCCCCCCCCCCCCCCTCCTGTACGGAATCTTTACAGATTTTCTCTAGAACTGGAAGTGATTGAGCTTAGTTAATACAATGAGTCAGTATATTGATGACTGTTGTTTCAAGTTTGTTCATGGGAGAATCAGGGGTGCCCTCCCCACCCCCCCCCCACCCCCTTGGGACCCAAGGAAGCGGGATGGGATGGGGGGGGGGGTCCAAATGCGTGCCTAAATTTTCATCTTTTTGCTGAAAACATAATGGATTTTCACCAAACTTGTCAAGTAGCATTCCCATAGAGATAAGATCTCAAAGTGTTTGAATGGGCACCATGCTTTCCTTGGGGGCCCCAGGGGGTCCAAACCTCCTAAATTAATGAATGTTAAATAATATTTTTCTCTAGTTCTAATCAGAAGTGATAGGGCTTTCAGTCTTTTTCCCAAGCTGCATAATCCAACGTTCTATTAAGTACAGTGTACTTGGCAGGTATTTTTACCAGTGTGATGGAATATGTAAATGGACACTATGCCCCCATTCTCACCGCTACCCCCACCATAAATTTCCAATGTTCTCAGGTAAGAGCCGCAAGAATGCATGGAAGGTGAACTTGCGATACTCAGGTGAGCGCATGACCCCCAGTCTCTTGTTTAATATTTAGTTGTTTACCTGCTGCTGTCTTGAAAAGACCTACTTTTTGTTTGCTTGGCTAAGCCATCTGTAAATGCAGAGATGCATAGTCTGCTTTTCAAAGTATCATACTAGCTATAGAGTAAGATATTGGAGTTCATTTTCCTCCATAGTTTTCTCACATTTTTTATTCTCTGTCACTGAAGTGACCAATTGATTGGACCAAGCATGTGTAGATGATATACCTAAAGTGGAAACTTGTGGAGGTGCTGTGAAAATTGGGACGCTCGATCCCATTTCTCCACCTCTATTTCAATAAGCCAGTTTGTAAAATAATAGCTCATGTACACATTGATACAAACGACCGTTCTTTTTCTCAGATGGTTAGGCACTTTGCTTGTTTTCAAAACGGCAGCGGTATAATGCATTAACTGGCCCGGCATAACATGGAATTTGTGTTCAAACAAAGAATGAACTTGCGTTCAGACCAGGTAACCAGGATGGTCCATCAGTTGACATTTTAGCAGGCATCCATTTCATTGTGTTGTATTGAATAACAGCTTATTTCTTTTCATATTGCGATACCATTCTTGCCGTCAGGTGGATGTGCTGGCAAGCACCATTTAGATAAGGATCACATGAATAATCATCGCATCAAAGATGCTTATCTCAGTGAATTAACAAACTAGAAGCTTGTTGGTACAAATGACCTTTTTCTGCTCATGCGCAAAGTGGAATTCCGAAGTGGTCTTGACAACAAATCAAAGAAAGAAAAAAAGAAAATGGATGTTTGAATAACTTTGAGAGTTTTTTTTTTTTTTTTTTTTTTTTTTTTAAATCATGTTTGTTTGTTTCATTCCTTACACAATATTTTTGTTTGTTTCTCTGGGGGATGGGGTAGGCAGGAGGTCTTTATGTGGCAAGTACATGTAATACTCCTCCAGGATTGTAGAGAAGAAGGCCCTTTTCTCTGGTGTCATTAGTTGGCGAGGTGCTGAGGGTTCCTCATGTTCTTTACATTTAGAGGGATTATGACCTCATTATTTTGTTTAGGAAAAAGGTGTGTGATGACAAGCACAAATGAAGCTGAATAAGTGCATATACACTGTTTATGCTGTACTGTATATTAAATATAAACTCAAAAATTGCACTTGAAATGCATTATATGTTAGACTGTATTAATTGTGTTTTTCGTTTATTGCTGTCTTGAAAAGGCACACTTTATGTTGGCTTGAGGGGGAATTGCTACACCTTGTCAATATAAAGAGATTAATGTATAGAGTCTGCTTTTCTCAGAAATAGGTTATCACTCCATAAATGGCTACCATATAGGTTGCCTACTGTACAACCAATACAACCACACAACCAAAAACTGAACATGGAATTCTTGTTGGAAAATTGAACAGGAATTGTAAGCTGACACATGTCAGACTCCCACGAACGTTGTGTTAGTGTCCTTGGAAAGCATCAGAGACCAAGAGTGTAGCCATGGCAAAGCAGTGTAAGAACCACTGGAAGTGGGGACTTTGTGTGCATCAGTGGATTTTGATTTATACTCGGTTGTTGCATTGGAAATGCTTTATTTTATTTATTCATGTCTACCTATCGCTGTCTTGCAAAGACATTTTTCTGTATGCTTAAAGCTAAATGGCCAAGCCTTGTGTATGCAGTGTCTTCTTCTCAAAGTATGACACTAAACACAGTAAGCTCTTTCACATCATTTTCTTCCAGATCTGATTCTTTATTCATTATTTTTCATTACAAAAAGGAAAAAAGACACACATGTATTTCAATTGACTAAAGAATATAAAATGTAATTCTACATTTTAATAGGGCTAAAGTAGCCACTTGCATCTAAAGGAAAATGCAGAATGAGAATACAGCTGTATGAAATGATCTGTTAAACTTTGATTCTACTCTGGCTCAAATATCCAGAAGGTAGCAAGACTGATAAGTGGGGTCAGCTTCTGTCAAATGTCATCTAAATGGTCATAATTTTTTCCTTGTTTCCTCAATTTCAGTGAAATGTGTTTTGTTCCATTAAATTTACACAGGAAGTACACTGTATAACATCTTCAGCTTGAATCATCCCTTTGATGTTGCATGCTTTGTCCTTACGTTGCCGTTTGGCTTTTGTGTTTGTTTGCATATTGATGCGTGAAGGTGTCCGGGTGTGTATAGCTGTACATTTGGTATTGAAAAGAAATGAATGTAGTCCTTACTCAATCACGTATGAACAGTAAATTAAGATATACAAGAACAATTAGCCCAATTGAGCCACCATGTCTATTTCTGGAGGCCCCGGGCCACCGCTAATCTGCTCTACTTTGGGAAAAGGAACCAAGTGACATCTGTATGGATATTGACTTTTTTTTTGATTTGGTACATTTGAGGCATGCTCTATTGAACTAAAATATCCAAAAGTTACAATTTTGGCCCATTTCTGAGATATTCGGTGGCAAAAGGAAGCAAGTGCACAAATTGCATGAAAAAAAAATGGCAAAAGGACGCAAGTAACATTCTCATGATATGATTGCCACTTGCTTCCTTTGCCAGATTTTTCATGTTTACTAAAGATCTGAAATATTTTTGGCAAAAGGAAACAAGTTACAACCTCATGATATGATTATCACTTGCTTCCTTTTGCCAAATTATTTACATGTATTTGCACACAAAAATACTTCTGCAGAAGGAAGCAAGTGACATCCTTAGATGATTGTCACTTGCTTCCTTGTGCCATTTTTTATGTTTGCTACAAATCTATAATACTTTGGCAAAAGGAAGCAAGTAACGTACTCATGATATGATTGTCACATGCTTCCTTTTGCCAGATTTTTCATGTTCGCTATACAAATCTATAATACTTTGGCAAAAGAAAGCAAGTTACTGGTACATAATGAGTTTCTATGGGAATACAGGCCCTGTATCAAAATTCTTCGAATTGTCATAAATGCATCACCACATGACTTGCACGAATACCGACATTATTTCTCATCACACATTTCCATGTTGAAGGGGCTACCTGAAAACATGTTTTCTTCATTTGTACTCGATGTCAGTTGCTTCATTTGCCAAAGTAGGACAGTAATGTCGAGCCTTCCATATATGCAAAACCTGCCCCAGCCTTGTGCTTAAAGGGTGTGTACAGTTCTGGTCGAGGTGTAGATTAAGCCTTTAATGCTTTGCGAGATATCCAGAAACCACTCTATGAGATGTCAAAGAGCATGCAGTTCTAAGGGATATGATCAAAAGTTTATTAGATGCAAATCGGTTTTGAAATGGCCGATATATCCAAAAACAAGGTGAAACAAAGAGATCCTAATAAAGTTGTGGCATGTCGCCTTTTATTATTAGCACTTTTTTGGATATCTCAGCCATTTGAAAACCAATTTTCATCAAATAAACATTGAATCCTTCTTAAAATTACATGCTCTTTCATATTTCATAAGAGGCTTTTCATTACCTCACTTAGGAATGTTCAAAACATGAATCCCCACCTCAACCAGTACTGTACAGTCCCTTTGAAACGTCATACTCTTATTAAGAGGGTCTACATCGAATAAACATGCATGGAAATTGTGTGGTGTATAAATTTAACTTATCATTTGTAGTTGATCTTTATTTTCACTGAGTGTATATACAACTAAAAGCTACTAACCAATAAAATACAGGTTTAGATCATACACAATCACAAAAAGAATATAAATCTTTTGGTTCAGATGTGAGTTGTAGAGGGAGACAAATTGAAGAAACTCACATCTGAACCTTAATCCCTCTGAATATCTTTCTTTCATTTCTAATATAAATCTTGTCAGCGACTAAGTATACATGTACATGTAAATGAGCCACATTCAAATGTTTGCTATTTCATTCACAAACTGCATTGATAGGCCTACATAATAATTTAAATAACCCCAAACTTTGACTGTAATAATGAACACAAAACATGGAGACTGATATTTACCTACGATACAAGCAGCTATGCTATTAATATGGACAAATCTACACTTCTTTAACATGAAAATAAAAAATGTATACCCACGAAGACACAGCAATCAATTGTGAGAGGTTGCTGGTAATTCAAGCAACTGTTAATGTTCGTTCAAAATTGTTACCTACCCTCCTTTCATAACTTCCTCTCCCCCGCCCCCCCCCCCCCCCCCCCCCCCATCTGTGTGTGTCTGTCTCTCTATCTCTCAAATGCACACACAGACACACACAATTTACAAATGAGCACCCTCACCATGGTCAGATACATGAGCATTGCAGAGTGAACAAAAATTAAAACAAAAATGACCCATCTGTACTACCAAGCTAAACGCCCTCATTCACTGCCTCAACACACACACACACACACGCCCAATCAACCTCTCCTACGTTCTTATTGCACGATTTATTGGCTAATTCTGTCTTATCTTCCAAAAGCGTGCCTCTGAGTAAATCAGCCAAGGATCATGTGCCAGTGTCAGTGCCACTGTAAGTTTAGGAGCCTACAATCTTGCTGAGCTGTTTGGCTTTTATTACTCCAAGATACGTACCTATAAAATGTGAAGGAGCTGAAAGCTTCATAAGCACTCAATTTTTTTTTTTCTTAACCCTAACTAGGCCGGGCTATTTAGGTAGATCATAGAGCCGGGGGGGGGGGGGGGGGGGGGGGGGGGGGGGGGGGGGGGGGGGGGGGCGATAGCTTTTCACGTTAGCGATACATCGCGCGGAACGTCGAGGGGGGGGGGGCCTCGGAGGCCCCCCCCACCCCCCGGCCTAGTTAGGGTTAAAGCACTCTGTATGGGTTATCAAAATCTGAAGATGTGTTTGGACTACCATTAACCCCAAATTGCAAATAGGCACATTATAAAGTGTAATTTAAAGGTTATAATTCAAAATATAACATGTACTTCTGGCTAATGGAAGCTGAAACATGCAGTGAATATCAAGACTTTTTTCATAGTGCCCTTTATGGGTAGCCTACATGCAACAAAAAATGCTGGAATTACACATCCAGGACTGAATGCCAAAGTGGCTGAATGCCAAAGAGAACCCATAAAATTGCAAATTACAGCAAATAAATGCTATAATGCAACTTTAAGTCTTATAACTTGACCAATTTCAAAACCTGTTACACTGTTCAGTTGGTAAAGCTCATATACAAATAAACCTAGATCAATATATGCTGAATCGCATAAATAGGCAGCATCACACATATTAAGACATTAATCTTTTAACTTTACTCTCTCACTCTATGAAAAAGCAGATGGCATGTTCCAGACTTTCCTCAAAAAGCTCCTGGTATTCTGCTAACACTGGTTTGGCCTTGAAAGAAGCTGGGAGATAAATCATGTATCATGTCATGAAAAATAACAACATTTCATATTTTGGAGATAATGCACGATTGGGCCTATTAACATTCATGGAATCTCATACAACCATGTTCTTTATGAAAAACATTACTAGTATATGTATGCAAAATTGGCCTGATACAAAAACTTGTAAGTTTGCCCTAGAAAACGTTTCCTCATGTGTTCGCCAAAAATATTGACATTACTGTTAAACAGGATGAAATTCATGGCCACAACAAACAGGATAATTACCCATAACTAGCCAGGTGTTAATGAATCCACCACCCTTCACATTCCCCTCCAACTACATCTAGAAGTTGAAAACTATTTGATGGTTGACATCTAACAAAACAAGTGAAAGTGTTAGTGCACCTTAACTGTTGGTGGAGGATACAATGTGTTTTTATTTGTCACTTATTTTCCTTTTATGGTTTTGTTTCTGTTTTTAGCAGTGACTGTTAGTATTGATTTTTTTTTTCAAAATCCAAATTCCCAAATCCAACATAGTGCTCATAAAATGTTGATGCTTCAAGAAGCAGATGTCGCTCATAGTCTTAAGCAGGCCAATTTTGATTTCCTCTGCATACATGGAATCATCACGAAGCTAAAGTCGGAGATCCATCTGGGGCTACGATGGGCCAGGAAGAGGTGAGCAGCTTACAGCCTTGTAGTAAATGTCAGTTTCCTGCTGGTCTTGAGACATCAAACGATACTGGAATTCAGACCTTCACGACGGGAAAGAAAAAAATTGGAACAGAGGTTTTAAAAACACAGTCCAGGTCAGACAGTTGGCATAGATAGGCATATACAGTGCATTCTATGTAATTCAATGCAAGAAAGGAGAAAGAAAACAACACACAACATACTGCACTAATGATTAATTGTTTATTCATATCTTTATGAGATAACTCTACCCCATAATTCACAGCCACACCATTTTCTTTGTTAAAACGAAAATTCCACAATTAGCAAAAGTCTATCTTGCAGGATTTTGCAGAAAGAAAACAAAAATAATCAGGGCATCTGACCCTTCAAGTACGTAGATTACTTGTGTACCCCTCCCCCCCCCCCCAAAAAAAAAAAAAATCCATTGTACAATTTTTCAAAAATATGATGAGATTTATTACAACCTAAAAACATAATTCTTCAGGCCTCTTTTGGGTTGGAGGCCTGAAAATTTGAGCATATCCACACTCACGTGAACTGCATGTAGATCAAATGACTTGGTGTTGCTTTTCCAACACAGTGCGATCTGTAAGAAGAAAGACAAGAATGAACACAACTTTAACAAACTTAATCTTAGCCCATTAAAGGGGCATTCCGGACGATTTTCATAATTTCACATCATGTAGTACATAAATCAACAGCTTCATGTATAGATTTGTAGAATTTATTGTGGTTCTTGAGCAGAGAAACAGTACTTTCAAAAACCTTAAACAAATTACACTGAACAAAGATGATGACATAGGAGCCTCACATATCTCAGAAATGTAGCAGTGTCATTCCATTACAATACCGCATGCTTGCAACCTCACCTGTGTGTAATCTATGCATGCCTTCTTCTTTTGTGCTGCTTCCTTGAGCCACATCTCATGCATTCTTATGGTGAGGCTGCCATGTCATCATCCTTGTTCATTGCAATTTCTTATAAACTTCGAAAACATTCTTATTTTTCATCCCAATCATTATAAATCCTCAAACTCTGTACCCAGTATAACTAATTTATATATGTTCAAATGTAAAAATTTGAAAATCATCCGGAGGTCTCCTTTAAGGACGAGTTGATTTTGCTATATCACGCATTTACCATAGACACCTGCCAACAAATACTCAGGACTACGTGTAAAAATGAGCAGATCCACAGTAAATGTGAAAAGATTCACAGTGGATACTGTGCAGGTAGCTATGGCTGATGAAGCGGTCATTACCCACAATAGAATTCTATTTTTTGCTTCTCTATAACTCATCAGGCATTGTCAAAGGTAGCCTCATGTATAAACATTATTTGAATGAAATAAACTGGAGTGTGTAAATTCCATGAAACATCAATGGAATAAAAGTCAATGTTTTTACATTCCTTCATTCATGGATGATTAAAGTTTCATCATGTAAATAATTTTGAGATTTTTACTTTGAATGACTGACATAGTATGTATTTTTCCTGTCTCTCAGTAAGTGCAAACTTGTGCATGGATAAGAGTTGTATATATTTTTTGATCTAGGACTTGAAATTCTCTGTTATGCTCTGTGGGATGGAGAAACAAAAACAGATTTATATCCCATGATATCATATGCACCTTGATGACACACTCACATAAAACAGACAAAAATAATGTTTTGGGAAGAGGAATTATATAGAAAGAAAGACATGCTATTGGGCTAGTGTTCTCCCAATAAGTTCATGCTATGGGCTCTGTCATAGCACACACGTACTGACTTCTAAAGGATAGCTGGATGATTCTTATTAGAACTGAAGAACATAGCTCAACTATATGATAAAGTCAGGGTGCTGCATAACCTTTTTTTTTTTTTTTTTTTGGTAACCACTTGACCAGACGAGCAAGTAGATTATCAAATTGTTGCAGAACGCTTGCCTGAACATGAATTTTACTTTCCCAAAATGTCCAAATGTACAGGAAATGATGAAGAAAATCACTTGTAAGTCAAGGACTTCATAAAACCCAATCATTTGAATAAACAGCCCAAGATGATTCATACAATTACAGACACTGGAGTAATGAAATTAATTTGATCAAATATTGGGTACTGCATTGCATTGGGGCTTTTTCACAAAATTGTTGGATATTTGCTGAAGTGAAATTAAAGTGCATTGCATCACTAAAACAGTCATTAAAATGTTTCAGAAGAGAGCAATTTGATGTACACAAGCTCTATTTGTCATCCACTGACATTGCATTTGTGCATATCATGTGATTCGCTGAGGGGCATCATTGACTCTTATGAACTATTGGTGCCATGCGCACCCAGCAGAGCCCCTGAAAACAGAAAATGGCACTTGATCAAGTTTCAGAGGAAAGTCCAAAGTCCCTGTATGTCCCTCTTATCTCTGTTGACCCAACCTATGACATGCTCTCATGCAATGACACTCTGATGTGCTGGTCATTTAAGGGGTAATCTTGAGAGTTCTTGGAGGGTCTTGATTGGACTGTGAAGTAAGTTTGTGCGTGGTTAGCTGACATGCATACACCTGTAGTGCTGCCAGTGGCAGCTTTAAAGAGAGCAGACGTACAAAATGTATTATGCTTTAAAATGAATTTTTCGACCAGCACTTCTAGACATTGATACTGTCACACAGCAAATGTCTGTATTGAGTGCATGCTACATTTCTTTGAAAACATCAAGGTATTAGCGGTCATGAGGAATACTGGAAAACCATACATTTTTGCATGCATAAAATTTTTGAGATTTTCACGATGAGCCAAGATTTGTGAAATCAAAATGCATACAAAAGTTTTTGTCCACAATATGCATTGGATGCCAGTGACAATTTGCAAAAATTTCATGCCGTGAAAAAGGTCACTGGCTCTAATTCACAAAAATCTAATGCTGTGAATATTTCTGGTTTTACAGTAATCCATCTTAAAGCCTATCAAAGACAAAATATGTGACCCGCTACAACAAAAAGGTCCTAAAGTCGCGCACGGTCGAAGCCGTGAAAATCGAGTTTGAAGTTAGAGCATTAAAATTGGTCAAAACTTACAATTTTCTGATTTTGATATATTATTGGAGTCTAACATGTCTTCTATCATCTGTCGAAATTTTGAAGCAAAATATCAAAGGAAAGATAAAAAAATAGCGTTTTTCTGAGCCATGTTTTTTGGCGTTTCAACGAAGCAGAAACTGGTTTGAATATTTGGATTAAGCGCCACAGATAGGTTCCACCCCTAACAACGACCAGAGTGATCTCATTGGTCAGTTTGCTGCTTGCTGCTATCCGAAGCGTGAAGCTCGCACACTGCCCAGTTGACTGGTGCGTGCGGGCGGGGTGCGCTATGCTCAGCCGCTTCTCACATCCTGGTCACTGATTGGTTGGTGAGGAGACCGCTGACACTGATGTGCTTGAACTCTTCGGGGGTTGCTAGGGCTTACCTTCTATTGTCCAGAGGTGAAAACTGACTTGCGTGTCCCTTGATCGAAATTGCGTCGAAAGGAAGACTTTTAGGACGCTTTTCTCGAAACAGTGATTTTCCAGACATCTCGACATGCTCTCTTTTAAACATCGATATCTCCGCAGCCGATTATTTTTATAAAATGCGTTATATATCAATTTAAAGCAGAAAGATTAGGGGATTGTATCATGCAATTTTCAAATAATCGACCTCGCCCGACTTTAGGATCATTTTGTTGTAGCGGGTCACATATACTCTGATACTTACACTAAGACACTCTCTGTTATTGTAACTGTCACATTGGCTGAAAACTGTAAGACAAGGGTAAATACAAATGGACAGTTAATTTTATTCTTTAACTACCGTGGCAGATCACAAACCAAATTTATGAAGTGAGACCAAAGTACACAGCAATAACATCAATATAATAAAAGGAATTATCTCTGATACACAAGATTGTTCATCACTTTGAAGTTAGTTGCTACTGAAGAAAATTCCCTGATACAATGGGGAGTGCTTTTCACTGAATGGATTTGCATCATTTTCATTCCTGTAACAAAGATAAAATAAAGTTAGAAACAGGACAAATCATATCACCTTACATGAGACAAAACAAATCCTGTTATTTGAATGAAAACAATGTTATTCTTCCCTGGCTCAAAAGATGCGGAAATATGGCAGGTTCATTTCTAAATTTTTGATCAAAGGTTGTTGGCTGTATCCTTTTCATGTGAAGAGTTCGATCAAGGTTATGTACATTCACAAGCTACAGGAAAATTCTAATATAACAAGGTCACCTTGACTACAGATTTTACTGTGCTATAACAGGTGCCATGTAATCGTACTAAAAAGAGACTAGGTAAAAAGAAATGGAAAATCAGGGCTGCAAAATACACTCTGTTGAAAGTGGTACTTCATAGGCAAGCTTGTTAGAACAGGGCTTCCTGTACACGATAATGACATCATTTAAAAAAAAAAGAAGAAATGAAATCATAAAAACAAAGAAACCAAAGCCACACAAACAGAACAGAAAAAAAATCCTTTTCTCAAAATTTGACAAGAAATGAGAAAGTTATTGTACATAACAGAACACAAACTCACCTTTTGGGTCTTCTCCTTTCACTGGACTGATACATTGGCAATTACGGTATGATATGCGAGGGAATGATGTCATTCCAGCACAAGTCTTGTACATGTGTTGGCTAACACACACTAGAAAAAATATATATATTTAGCAATCCATAATTTTTAGTTGGGAGAGGGGGTTTCCTACCACAATTACACAAAATGTGCCATGAATGTTTCACTGTTCTGTGGGTCTTTATTTGCTCTTTGTTTTCTGTTGAGGTAAACTCAACTCTCCCTTCACATGCATGGTTTGTTCCTTGAATTAGGTTGCTCCTTCTTCAAGAAGTAAGACCACTGGAAAGACAAGGAGAAGGTGCACAACATACCTGATGACTCTGCCTACCACCGGTGGTGGTGTTCAGCATAGTGACATTTGTTCCAATCGCTTCCTCACTCCATCTGGCCATGATTGACATTGACTGCTCAGTGAGCGAAAAGAAGTTGTAGTTGTACACCTCGAAGTCCGTCTGGAAAATACAAAAATGATCACTTTCATAACTTCAATCAACACATGTTCTGACTCATTTTCTGTACTGTAAACCTTAATGTGTTAATGTGCAAATAGTTATTTGCAATTCATCATCTGTCAACACTACCATGACTTGGCTTTACAGACAATTTTCTTCTTTTATGATCTCTGTCTTTATATGGGTAAGCCAAGGTACAGCCATATAACGTATGAAAAAAAAAATAATCATTTGTGTGTTTTGGTTTTGGTGTTGTTGGTTTTTTTTTTGTTTGGGGTTTTGTTTTTGTTTTTGTTTTTGTTTTGTTTGTTTTTTTTGTTTGTTGCTGTTGTTGAGTTTTTTTGTTTTTTGTTTTTGTTTTTTGTTTTTTGTTTGTTTGTTTGTTTTTTTTTTTGGGGGGGGGGGGGGAGTTTGACAGATATGAGTTTACCAGATGCTAAGTTTTAAGTTGCCACATAACTTGCCCTTCTTTAATGAAGGCAAATAACCCCAAAAGAAGTTAGAAAGATGTGTGTGGCAAGAATGTATATAGAAATGTTTGTAAGTTTTGATGAACTTTCTTCACAAAATATACATGATGGACACACATGCAGTGCATGGGTCTGCAAATGTAGCCTAAATGTACTGGAATTTACGGTGAGCCCCGAAAAAATTCAATTCAAAATCTAACGGTCAATAAAAATGTACTAAATGTTACCTTCCACTTTCAATACTTTATGGGAGTTTCTAAAATGATACTCTCTTCAACATACCACTGTATTTATACAACTCTTCATTTAAGGCATGCAAATGGGATTCCCTACCTTTAAACATTATCTAAGGTTCAGATGAGAGCAAGGGGGAAACTTGCTATGGGGAGAGGGGAAAGGGGTATGGGCTTGTTAGGTTTTCCATTTTGATAAGAAGGTTCCTTTTGTCTTTACTTTGTTTTTCATAATTTTGGTGGGTTTTTTTTTTATGTGTGTGACAGCAGTAGGCCCTTCAAAGAAACAAAGTATTTTTTCTTCTTCTTTTTTCCTTTGCTATGTTATGGTAATAATCAAATTCTGTATATTGTTACCATGCTCAGTGCTACCTGATGATGTTACAATTCTATGTAATCATTGGCTGGAACTTTACACATAAAAAAAACAAAAAAAAAAAAAAACAAGTGGTGTACAAGTGCACATATACTCTACCTGCAGAGTGAGCTTCATTTCAGGTTTGGTGGTGTTGTACCAGGTGGCAACTGTTTGGACGTCCCCAAGCTGCTGTAGAAGAATCGGCCGGGGTATGAGGAAGGCTACGAGGACGCCAGCAACCACAGCACAAGCAAATATTGAGAGGAAGACATACAGCCACCTGCATAGGGAAAACATACAGGGTGCATTCAAGTGCTCTACAGCAAACCAAAGCATACTGAACTGTACTGTGTCAGACTTAGAGCATTTGAGCACCTGTGGAGAAAGCGTACCTCATGAGTTACTTTTAGAGGGGGTCACAAATTTTTTAGCAAGAGGGTCATTCACTTGGTGCGCTTAACTACTTACGGATGTCCCAAACAAAGAGAATGAACTCTCTGCATTATGACGTACAGTATAATATTTGTATGGGCTGTGCATGTTACGCACATTCTTCACATGCAAACTTTTGGTACCCTTTTGGAGCACATCGGGAAGTGGTCCACTTTTGGCTCGCTTCAGTTTGGTGTGTTCTTTAGGAGCGTTCGAGTGCTCCTCTGGCGTGGGTTCAATACGATTTAGTTTGCTTGAGGATAGTGTTCAAATCTTCGCACCCACAGTCACGCAAGACAATATGCTTATTTCACGCTTATTTCAGACCATCCATGGTCATAATTTCTACAATGGTCTAAGTTTAAACCACCTTTGTGAATTCGGGTCTTTTAGTTCCCCTATGACTTTCTTCAGTACTTATCTGTTGTTCTGTTACGATTTCATTCAATCCCCCATCACCTTTGCACAAAACTGATAAGGCACGTATGCATATTTATCTTTATGTAAAATATAAATATATCTCATATGAATCTTGAATTGCACTGATGCACTACCTCTGTTGTTAAAGGGTGTGTACAGTTCTGGTCGGGGTGAGGATTTAGCTTTTAACGTTTTGCGAGATATTCAGAAACCACTCTATTAGATGTCAAAGAGCATGCAATTCGATGGGGTATCAAAAGTTTATTTGATGAAAATCGGTTTTGAAATGGCTAAGATATCCAAAAACAAGGTGAAACAAAGAGATCCTAATAAAGGTGGGGCATGTCGCCTCTTATTATTATCACTTTTGGGGATATCTCAGCCATTTGCAAACCAATTTTCATCAAATAAACGTTGAATCCTTCTTAAAATCACATGTTCTTTCATATTTCATAAGAGGTTTCTCATTATCTCACTTAGAAATGTTCAAAACATGAATCCCCACCTCAGCCACTACTGTACAGTCCCTTTAATGGTGTTGATATTCTTAGTTTGTTTGTTTGTTTGTTTGTTTGTTTGCATTTTGTTTGAACACATAAATATAATGCTTCATTTCTCTGGCAAGTATGCTTTGGAGGCAAAGCAATTCTGCTGTAGACGATGCACCAAACATACAGTGAACATGTTTTTGTACTGGAGCACTGGCATCCACCTGGCAGACAGTATGACAAGTTAAGATCCACAAGTAGGAAGAAGACTGTTCTATACGTATGATAAGATCTGCCTCACTCACAGCACAAGTGTGTTTCTCTTTCTACTACTCAAAAGTGACCTTTACACGTACAATAAAATCTTAAGCCATCAAAAGTACATTGTATGTGAAACTAGTCACATCATATTTATGTGCCAATCTATGGAACTCTCCCCGACTCACGTTCTCCTCGGTTTCAATCTGTCATCAGTGAATGGAATCAAGGCTACCAAATCGTCTTCTCTTCCTGATGTATGGAGAAACATGGGACAGACAGTAATAAAAGAATAATTACCTCAATTTATCACAGAAATAAAGAACAGTCACGAGTGTGTTAAGGCAACAAAGCACATCATGCATGGTGATAAGAGAACCATTACCTCAATACAACACAGATATAAACTTAAGAACAGTCATGAGTGTGCTACTTTTAAGGAAACAGAGCACACAATGCAAGGGTAGTTACAGGTTTGTGTTTTGCATCAGTACTTACATCACAGGTAACAATTCAAATTGTCCATGATTTTATTCAGAACAAAGTTCAGTCAGGGCGAAACACATCTGACACTAGTAACCATGGTCAAGAAGATATTTCATCCCAAACTTGTAAACCAATTTTCCTTAACTTCACCTAGATGTGTTCCACTAATATTACTGCATTCACTCAATCCACATACATTTTGGCATCATTCCCCCTTTAAACGCAAGAGAGATCCCGATGAATAAATGGTGATTACAAAGGCCTTTCTCTTCTGCTTCAATATGAACTCAGGGCACAGGGACAGGCATATAAACACAATAACAACTGGCTAAACAAAGCTGCAGAGAGAATTCATTGCAAAAAAGAAACAATGCAATGAAACCACTGCAATAAATCTGTTATAAATCCTTAAATAAAAAAGGAAAAATATGCAGAGAAATATATGGCTGCACAAATACTGTTTATGACTACCTTGCTTTCCATGGGCCCCTTGAAAGTTGGCTGAGTTTAACTGAGATGTGACTTTTTGAGAATTGTCATTCATTACGCTAGAGAAATGTCACAATTGGCACACTTAGGGTGCGTTTATAAGATTTTGCGGGCCTAGAATCACTGTTTTGAATCACTGTTTTGAAACACTGTTTCAAATCACACTTTCGTCAGGAGAGCGTTTATAAGATTTTTTCTCCGAGCGTGTTGGGGCTCTCGCTCAGACTGTGCCATTGCGCAACTCACTCTGCGCAGTTTTTCCTCGGCAAAAGGTCAAACAGAGGTGCGCGCAAGGCATTGTGATGTCATTATAAACAGTGTTTGCGATCGCGGTTGCGTTTATAAGATTTTTGAAACACTGATTCTACAGAAACACTGTTTGTAAACGCACTATTTTGTGTGTTTACAAACAGTGTTTCAGAACAGTGTTTCAAATCACGGCGAGCGTTAATAAGAATTTTTTTTTCGAGCTAGAATCACTGTTTGGCCAGAAACAGTGTTTCAAAACACTGTTTCTGGCCAGAAGAAAAATCTTATAAACGCACCCTTTCTTACGTAACCTTATCAGGTGATGGTTATTCCAAAGGTTTGTTAATCTTAAAAGGAAATAATGTTTGTTATTCTAAACATTAGTGCCATTATGCCACAGGTTCAATATTCTGAAGGTTCCTACTTCCAAAGATGAAATAAAGTTTGTTATTCCAAAAGTCTGTCAATCCGAAAAGGAAATAAGGTTTGTTGAGCACTCTGAAGGTTCATCATATAAAAACACACAAATTCCCAATACCTCGAGGTTTGTTAATCCGAAAATGGAAAAGGTTTGTAATTCCGAAGGTTCACACTTCCAGAGATGAAATAAGATTTGTTACTCCAGAGGTTTGGCAATTGGAAAAATGAAATAAAGTTTGTCGGTCTTTAGGTTTGCTATTCTACAAATAAAATCAGGTTCATTGTTCTGAAGGTTCGTTTATCCAAAAATGAAACAAGGTTTGTTAATCAGAAAATATAAAGACTGTGCAAACTAACAAACCTTCAGAATTCTGAACCTTGTTTTGCTTTTGGATTAAATGTTTAAAAGATATGTTCTAGATGTTAAATGAGCTGCTCAAAATAAAAACCCCGTTGCACTTTAGCCACTTACTCTAAGGAGTTGTTACAATGATAACATTTTACAGCAACAACAAAACAGAACAATTTCCAAACCAGCCATGTCACGGTTAGGTAACCAACAGATAATTTTTTAACAGGGCTGCCACCATAGGAAACTAGTTGAGAGTGAGACTCCCATAGGCCAATGCTGTAATTTAGGAGTCAAAATGAGTGAGATCAATAGAAATGCATGCCAATGAAATAAAATTTAGAGTAAGAAAGGACCAAAATGAGTGAGTCTCACTCTCAATGAGTGAGAGTTGGCAGCCCTATTTTTAGCTAAAGGACAGTATCTTCACTCAAAGTGTTGTTCCTTTCCCATTGTTTCTCCCTATCAAACTTTTTAAATCTATTGTTTGATATCACTAATTTCAGGCACGGGAACCTTCCTTCTGAAGATTAAAGGTATTTACCAAAATCAGAAAAAACAAGCCAAAGAAGATAAATATCTGGGCAAATGCAGGTAAAACAAGAAAACAACTTCCATACAAATTATAATAATTTATAACAATAAATCATAATAACAAAATGATAATCATGTTAATATAGATATTATAGAGAAGATAATGTATTTGAAGATGAATGATAAATTGTAAATGAAGGAAAATAATGTTGATTAGAAGTGGGAGATTTGCTGAAAATTGAATTTTTGATGATAATTATAACAATTATGGAATTTATTTAAATTGATGAATTGAATGAGATATAACATAATATGTATTATGAATATAACGGTCATTACCTTTATTTTCTGCAACAAGTATTGCAAAACATTTTTCATGTTATTTGTAATTTGTGACGCATACATTGTATGTTCTTCATTGAACAATTGATATCTGTTTGTATCTCTTGTATGTAACACTGGTGGAAGGCGCATTTCCACATTTGCATTGTGGACAATAAAACAATCAATTCAATTCAATTCAAAACAGAACACCATTAATAGTTCTATTGGAGTAGGAAGTACAAAGTACACTATATTTCACATGACTTCACAGTACTTTGATGAACATTGCTTGATAAATCCTGGGGCAAACAGGGTTTATTTTGATGGTAGATCCTATATTTTCACCTTGAAACAATACCATCCAGATGGCAAATGACATCACATACCATTCTAGAAAGTTCTTCTTCTTCTTCTTCATATTTTTCTCTTTTTTTTTTTTTTTCTTCTTCTTCTTCTTCTTCTTCTTCTATGATACTGTCAAACACCCCTAAGTAGGGGCCAACCGGACAGGGGGTGCGTTGGTGTTTATTGCGCGGAGAGAGAGGTTTAGAATCTAGTTGCTTTGCTCTTGGATGTAATGAAGGATTGCTGCTTTGAATGAGTCTTTGTTTGTGACGCCTGTGACTGTCGGTAGGAGTGCGTTCCAATCTTTGATAGTTCTTGGGATGAATGAGTACTTAGCAGTTTTTGTTTGTGGCGATTGGGATATAACTTGTAGATGATGACTTCAGGAGAACCCTTTGGATCGGACGCAGGGCTTTACAAACTGGGATAGATAGGCGACCCACAGGCACTTTAAGGAATGTGTTGATGCATCCTACTCTGTGTCGGTGTTTGAGCAGTTCCCAGTCAACCTCATGCTTCATATTTGTTATGCTACTGTGCCTAGAGTAGTCACCTCTACCAAATCGTGCTGCTCTATTTTGCACAGCTTCCAACCTGTTCAAATACAATTGCCTCCTGACACTCAAATTACAATCCATATTGTTTTCAACATTGGTGGTATATTTGAATACCTGGGGCATACAATGCATTGCAACCAAGGTATTTGTGTTCTAATGCAATTCTGGAATAGTTGGTACCGGTATCAACTTTATGATCTCAAAATATGCCCTCTGATGGATACAGTCCGAGATTCCTCCTTGACACCTGGTCCCTGATTTGAGTTACTAGTAGCATGAGAACTATATCAAGCAAAACATTGAACCCAAAGTTGGGACAGTTTCAGATCAGATGTTATTGAGGACGGTGACACAATGCTTGCTCCTGTGACAATTGCTACGGTTTTATTTTCTCCCAGGACTTAGGGTTAGAGTTAGGGTTGTAATAAGGTTTTAGGTTTAATTTGATGTGAGGATTCCTAGCTTAGGGTTAGGGTTTATAGTGGATAGAATTTATGCTTAGCTTAGCGTTCATATATTTCATTGGAGCAATTGTCGCAGGAGCAAATGTCATGGAGCCAAGAAGGGCACACAGACATTCAAAACATATTCTAGAAAATGGCATAGCAGTCCTGAGCAAAATATTCTTGCTCTCAAATAGCTTATAAAAGTGAAACAGTTCCTATGAAACCTAGAAAGTATGAGGACTGACAGATCCCACAGTTGTCTCTAGGATCAGTTCAACTGAATTTGGTGTAGGATTGATTTTAGAGCTTCTTAAAGTGAAACAGCCCGGCTCGACAGCGGGCAGAACCAGGTCATCATCTCACCTCTGGGAATCTTTCCTGTTCCTTCACAGGTTGGACAGGTCATGCCATTGCTCAACTCCTCATAGGTAAAGTTCGAGGTGCTGTTGGTGGAGGTAGAGCCCCGTTTAAAGTCCTTGTCCTCAGATGCAGGGTCCATTGTGGCCTTGGGGGTCGGGTAGTTATGGGGGTTTACTCCGCCTGACCCAGTCAACTCAAGAGTGTCCAGTCATTTGTCCATAAATCATCGACTACCGCAACATCTGTATTAATTGATTTCAGCAACGTCAACGGAGTTTGCAAACTATATTTCTAATTTTCAACAAGATTTTTATAAGTAATTTACATTGATGCGAATTTAATTTCAAACTGGTTCTTTGTTACAAAGCAATCATAGAAACCATGTTCTAGCTGACATTGTTAATTAACCTGCCCTGAACTTGATGACAGTAATTTAATTTTATGGAAAGGGTTGGATGTTCTCAAAGCCCAGACATGGTTCTCAATACTACAATACTTGTCTAACAATCAGGAATTCAATTACCTATTTTTTTATGATCGCATAGAACCGTTTCTACTGTTACATTGGTCATAAATTTACACTTTATTTTTCTTAAAATTTTAATTACGAAAATCCATCTTTATTTTCCCTTTTCCCCGTTTACGTTTAATTTTTTTTCTTTAATTAGTCTAAATCATATCTATAAAAATTACCATCAGTACCACAGTCAATATGATTTGACCCTGTAGGTCTACCTGCAGAATTCTGAAATCTTACATAAATCACCTTGCTGAGGACCACAGCCACAATATAAACAGACACACTTTGCAATACCCGGGACTACACTAAGTGTGTGGGTTCTCCAGCCTACGTAAATGGGGGTGGGGTATCTAGACTAGCTAGAGACCGTCTAACCACAGTGGCAATTGTGCACTCGCTTTATTACGTTGCATAAACTAACTTTTACCCTTATGAATACTTGTCATGTCACGAGCTGGTATCCATCATATTCACACGAGAATCCGTTCACATCTGCGATATCGTCTGATCGATTACAAACAACGTAAAAATTACGTTAGAAGGACTATACTAGTAGTAGTAGGCCCTATCTAGGCCCTAAATATAGTGTGCGGCGTCACAGGTTACATTACTGTCATTAGCACAAGATTCAACTTACCAAGTTTAGCAGGTGCAGCACAATTATACCAATAGCAATACAGCCTGGCGCCTGGGGAGCGATTTGTCCGTATCAAAATAGATGCCGATAAACACTAACGTCGTTAGTTGGAATGGAAATGAAGACCATTAAATTTACACTTCTTCAGCTTCATTGTCTGCCTCACCAAAATGCGAGAGTCACAAGATCAAAATGACATGGAGTGAGGACCATATAGCTGGCTGCAGGATACTTCTGTTCACAGGCATATACTTTGAATGGTGGTCAATCCGATACTAAATTTTAAAACCCAAGCAAAGGAGATAACTCAAACTCGAGGAGGTACTGCGCTACTGCGAGACCCATTCTCATTATCAGTTTACACATCTCACAATCTTTGCAAATTAATATACAGTTCTACAACAAGGTACCGTACTAGATTTCTATTGTTTTCCAGTACAGTCACAGTATCTACGTTGCGCGAAGACGTCACGTGACAATTATTACTTGCGGTTTCGAGCTCCCTCTTGGGGTTTTCTGTCACAATAGCTTGAGCAGTATACGACCTTGTGATGATTATAGGTAACATAATCAGAAGAGACAGAGGTAGAAGGGTTTCTATTTCAAACTAAACCAAAAACATATTCCGTCAATCACGATCGAAGCAGGAAGTATTTTCCTGGTATTAAGGCAAAACAATTTCCGCCTAACTTTGGAGTACTCCAACACATTCGAGTGGCATGCAAGATAAAAGTTGGACGTATAATAGGCCAGGCCTACTTGATGTGGCGAAACCGCAACATAAAATCTGCTATCTTGCGTTATATAGACCAGGAGCTGGCTGCTGGTCAATTTACCCCATCAAGCCCAAAAGGTTTGACCCCTCAAAGTTACTGGGGCCATCCCCCTCTAAAAACTGGGTGTCAGCCTGATACCTGAGGGCGGGGTCGTTCCCCAGGGAACCCCCTCCCCCCCCCCCCAAAAAAAAAAAAAAAAAAAAAACGCCCCACCCCCCCCCCCCCCGGCAGGTGTAATTTACCCCATGGAACCCATGGACCAAACCTGGTCTAAAAGAATGGCCTAGGGGTGTACATAATAATAATATAAAAACTGACAAAATATCTGGTCGGGAAAGGGGTTGCCAGACTTTTTCTCATGTAAAATTAAAAGACGAGTTTTGAATTCATATTTAACCTTCAAACAACCATTTCAAAGAGGCTATCGTCCGGATCGGTTTCTAAGCGCACAGGGAAGAGACGAAAGTTGGTCTAATTCCATTTTGTATTAAGGGCATTACAAATGTAATGTATTATTATTATTATCGTTATTATTATTATTATTATCGGTTTACACTCTATTACCACTTGGTCTACAGCCAGTTGGTCTAATACCCTGTTTGATATCAGTTGGTCTAATAACCAGTTGGTCTAGTCATCATTTCGTCCAATTACTGTTTGGTCTAATTGTTATTTAGTTTAATTACTACTTGGTATACAGTCAATTGGTCTAATGATAGCCATTTGGTCTATTTTTGGTCAAACACCGTCATCAAATACCGATTTGGTCTATTATGAGTTGGTCTAAAATAAAACCAAGTTATTTTGTCCAATATAAATTTGGTGTACACGTCCATCATTAATTTTGGTCCATTGCCCAGTTGGTCTAGCCTCTGTCTATCATCATTTAGTCTACACCCATTTAGTCTAATGACCATCTTATTGTCATTTGGTCTAATAGCCAGCCTCCTGGTCTAATCAGGTACCATTTGGTCCAATCATCGTTTCGTCTATATGACCAACTGGGCTATTTTTTTTTTTGGGGGGGGGGGGGGGGTGGGGGCCTTTTTATTGATGTGTACACCAAATTTATATTGGAAAAGTGAGCAAAGAAAATGGGATTCCATCGGGATGGAATCCCATTTTCTTTGCTCACTTTTCCACTAATAATTTATATTCCTTCTGGTCAGTTTATTCTGTCTTTATTTGTTACAAATTTATATTGGAAATATTTGGTTTTATTTTAGACAATTTGATGATTAGACGAAATGGAATTAGACCAACTCATAATAGACCAAAAATAGACCAAATGGCTATTATTAGACGAATTGACTGTAGACCATTTTCATTTTTATCATTTCCTATTGCTTCCTTTCATATATGGGTTCTAGGAACAGTACCCCCTGGAAAACCACCCTCCGGATAACTACCACCCGGATAATCACCCCCCAGGGAAATTCCCCCTTAGGGCAACTGCCCCCCGGACAACTACCCCCCTAGGGCAATCACCCTCCAGGGCAATTACCCCGTAGGACATCTACCTCCCGGACAACTACCCTCCTAGGGCAATCACCCCCCTGGGCGATTCCCCCTTAGGACAATTACCCCACGGATAACTACCCCAAGGATGACTACCCCTGGATAACTACCCCCTAGGATAACTACCCCCTGGATAACTACCACCAGGAAAACTACCCCCTGGATAACTACCCCCCGGATAACTACCCCCTGGATAACTACCCCCCGGATTACTACCCCCTGGATAACTACCCCCGGATTACTACCCCCTGGATAACTACCCCCCGGATAACTACCCCCCGATAACTACCCCCGGGGTAACTACCCCCCGGATAACTACCCCCGGGATAACTGCCCCCCGGATAACTACCCCCCGGATAACTACCACCTGGAAAAATACCTCCTGGATAATTACTCCACTCCCCCCCCCCAAAAAAAAAAAAAAAAAAATAGATGAAATGAATAAATAAATAATAAAAAAAAATAAATAAAAAGCCCTGGATGGCCCCGGATTACTACCCCCAATTTACCCCCTCCCTCGAAGAATACTCCCTGGATAAGTATGACCTATACCCCCTAGATAAATATCTCCCTCACCATGAAAGACAGTAGGAGTTATTGCCACGTTCTTCGACATTTTGTGTGCATTTCGTGCGACATAAGACTTTCATGTACAGTATATCCTAGACGTAGGCCTACGCACACGTTTGTTTAACCCATTGAAAAATGATGGTTATTGAGCTCTTGCAGCATAGAATTCTGTCAGGATTGGCAATGGTTATTGGTTATTAGTTATTGGTTATTAGTTATTGGTTATCTGTTATTGGTTATTTGTTGTTTGTTATTGGTTGTTGGTTAATGATTTTCGGTTACCCCAGGGTTTTGTTGGAGGCCCGGGTTTTGTTTTTGTTGTTTGGTCTGTTTAGGAAACTAATATATACTAAAATATTGCGCAAGCATTGTATTGGTTATTATTGTTATGCATGTGATACACAGCCTAATTTTCTTTTAAACCTCTTTTGTCTTCACTGTCACCCGCCATAATTGCAGAACTTGAAGCGTGTTGGCAAGACATGAAGAATCTTGCTGGCATCCAATGGTCTTAAACTGAATGATGATAGATTTTGAGTTTATTATTATTATCATTATTATTATCATTTATTATTATGTATATATTGGTTTCAAGAATAAAATGTTAAGTGAAGTTGATCATCAATGATATTATGTCCACATCAGTCCTGTTTGTAGCACTGGTATACTTCATCAAAAACAGCCCGTAACTCCAATAGGTGTTACAATTCATTATGAAATCTCATTTCGAAGTCATGTAACTCAAGTTCAGCGGAATGTTAGAGATGAGTTGTTGTTTTTTTTTATCTGCAGCTGATATGCTCAATCATGCTTTGACTTCTTCGCGGTTGGCTTACTTAAATTGGTTTCTGTGTATTCTTCAAAAAAATCACAAACTTTCAAACACAGACGGTGAATGTACGTATCATCGACTCGGATGCGGCTCGGACATACCGAAATCATCGAAAATAAACGAAGAATCACTGTGGTTGCTAAGACTTCGTCGATACCCGTTATTTTTCGCTGTACAGCCAAACATTGTATATTCAATAACATCTGTCAGATGATTTATTTATTATTTGTAAGGCATCATTTACAACATTTTGGTATCAAATAATAAAATGTAATATATATACAATAATATGATTCTCATTATAGCTAGTTTCTTCAATTTAAACGATATTCATTATCCAAACATCTGTGACATAATTACAGTACATATATATGAGATTACTCTACAGAATATGATATTATATTCTGTCGGAAGAGAAAATACATAATTATCTGAATGTGTAGGTAAGCATATAGCGATACGTATTTTGCACACGTGTGGTTCTCTCTATGTGTCTACAGGGAGGCCTACGTCGTTGATACAGATCGGCATGCTACATTACACAAAGCCATGGGCGTAAATCGGGGGTGGGATGGGGGTATACATCCCCCACACCTGAAATGGAGGAGGGGGGATTGCCTGTTCAATCATCCTCCCTGAAATTTGAAGAAAAAAAAAACAACAACAGAGGAAGCAGAAATGTGATTATATCATTTTTCAGCATATTGCTTGACGTTCATACACCCACCTTCAGAGCGGTAAGAGAGCTGAACAGTATTCAATCTTGTTGGATGATGTATAGACTATTTCAAAAAAAAAAATCCTGAATACTTCTGAGTGTACAACACTTATATCACTTATATTCGGAAAACTCGAAAGTTATTTCATGTACAAAAGGAAATTCCCTTTTAATTAACACTTTCCTCCCTTATTTTCACAAGATCAGTTGTTTATTTCTTAATTTCCCAAATATTTCATCAAACCGTATTCGAGATATCTAAATTGTAACTTTAAAAAGGCAAAAGCTCCCTCGAACCGGAAGTGTGGTGATAGCTTGCCCCCCCCCCCCCCCCCCCCCTCCATGCATGAAAGGAGACTGAACATAGACAGTTTTTCAAATATGCCACAAAATATTTGCATCAAAACGTTTAAATGCAAGCAGAAACTACAGAATGTCCCTCGTGCGAGAGGGGGTGGGGGGCTGGATAGCGCTTATCCCCTTCCACATTTTTTGATTGACAAATTTCCAGACATTCAAAAAAAGTGTGCTACAGATTTTTGAATTTCAGTTCGAAAACTAAAAAGAGCTCCCTCGAATATGGGAGAGCTACTTTGCCACCCTCCCATTGCTTGGTCCCCTCTATAGACTTAATACACTTCGGGGAATGACAATTTCCTAATTCTGCACAAAAAAAGGGTGCTTCGGATCGCTTTATTTCAATTCTAACAACGCAAAAGCTCCGTCGAGCGGAAGGGGAAATCCTTCTCCCTCACCCCAACCCTAAACTCTACTTCACTAGATTTTGTTCATACATAGAGATGATGACTCGGAATAAGAGCTAAATTCCGTGATTGTAACACTTTCCTGAAAGAGCCCTATTTATTCCATTATTCCTTCTTTTTTTTGCACCAAAAGTTTGCACCAGATCGCTGAATTTCAGGTCTGAAAAGAATAAATCACCTTCGTGTGAAAGGACAAAATTAATGCCATTTATCTACCCCCTCATGTGCTTGCTTTTTCTTTTTGATTGTTTGACAGACACCGTTCATGATATTCATAAAAATTAGTTATCCGGGGGTAGTTATCCTGGTGGTAGTTATCCGGGTGGTAGTTATCCGGGTGGTAGTTATCCTGGTGGTAGTTATCTGGGTGGTAGTTATCCGGGTGGTAGTTATCCGGGTGGTAGTTATCTGGGAGGTAGTTATCCTGGTGGTAGTTATCCAGGGGGTAGTTCTCCGGGAGGTAGTTATCCAGGGGGTAGTTATCCGGGTGGTAGTTATCTGGGTGGTAGTTATCCTGGTGGTAGTTATCCAGGGGGTAGTTCTCCGGGAGGTAGTTATCCAGGGGGTAGTTATCCGGGTGGTAGTTATCTGGGGGGCAGTTAACCGGTGGGTAGTTATCCGGTGGGTAGTTGTCCTAGGGGGAATTGCCCTGGGGGGTGGTTGCCCTAAGAGGGTAGTTGTCCGGGGGGTAGTTGCCCTAGGGGGTAATTGCCCTGGAGGGTAATTGCCCTAGGAGGGTAGTTTTCCGGGTGGTACTTGCCCTAGGGGGGAATAGCCCTGGGGGGTAATTATCCTTGTGGTAGTTATCCGGGGGGTGGTTGCCCAGGGGGTAAGTGCCCGGATACGCATATATGATATTCGTTCTTGAAAAAAAAGAAAGAAAATGTATGTAAGATCCAAACGTTACGAATATTAGCTGTGTAAATGACTATGTAAGTATTTTGTTGATTTGTTGATTTGTATTGATTTTGAAATGCAGAAATAAAAACTGAACTGAACTGAACTGAACTGAACTGAACCAAATAGTAATTAAACCAAATAACAATTAGACCAAACAGTAATTGGACGAAATGATGACTAGACTAACTGGTTATTAGACCAACTGATATTAAACAGTCTATTAGACCAACTGGCTGTAGACCAGGTGGTAATAGAGTGTAAACCGATCCGGATGATAGCCTCTTTGAAATGGTTGTTTGAAGGTTACATATAAATTCAAAACTCGTCTTTTAATATTACATGAGAAAAAGTACCAACGCACCCTTTCAGCAAAACCGGGGGGGGGGGGGGGGGGGGGGGGCTTTAGACGAAGGGTGGGGTTCCAGTCAACGCGACGCGACCCAACGCTCCCAACGCACCCTTTCGGTAAAACCGGGGGGCTTTGGACGAAGGGTGGTGTTCCCATTAACGCGACGCGCCACCACCAAAACCCACCCTTTCGGCACAAGCCCAATGAAAGTACTATGGGTTTACATAATGATAATGAAAATATAAAAGCTGACACAATATCTGGTCGGGAAAGGGGTTGCCAGACTGCCCCATCGGGCCCCCCTGAGGCCCCCTACACACATAAACACCCCTCATGGGTTGAGATTTCTCAGTGTAGTGTGCAGAGAGGTAGAAGTCTACATGTACATAATAACATTAGAAAAGCTGACATTACATCTGGGCAGGAAAGGGGTTAAACTGCCCCTGGGACAACCACTCCCCCTATAACCCCCCCCCCCCACAAACCCACACATTTACACACAAAGCAATACGCACCCACATGTGTACTGTAATGTACCAAGTCATTCCGAAGGAAGAGGTACGTTGTATGGTGATACATATCTTTTAAGTCCATACAGAAAGGGTTAAGTATTGATACAATCTATCCATTCATGTTGTGTGGCCTATCATCCATAAAGCACAACCTGTATATTAGATGTAGTAGTTATATGCCTATTTTGATCAATTTTGTATACAATTTTTGATATTGTGGTGTGCATATATGCTGTAACAGTATAAGGCATGTGCGCGCACACTCACACACACACACACACACATGCATACTGCTTGCACATGACCATGGACATAGTACATGTATTCTTATACTGTATGTACATAGTGGTAAATAAATGTCTCACAACCATGGTCACTTGCACTGGTAGGACTTAAGACTATTTCGGATTATAACACTGTAACTTGTACATCAATCATAAATGCAGTGTCCAACATAATATGAAGAAAAAGTGATTAAATGGGGTATTGAATGACTCAGATGCATTGCTATGTCAGTGCATAAATTATCTGATATTAGGCATATTGAAGCTTCACAGTTGTGGCAGAAGTACATATGAAAATAAAAGAACAACACCAAAACCAAATACAGTGTAGGTCTGTAAGATGTTCATACCTTTTGAATGTTATACTGTACAGGGATACTATCAGTGGACCTCCAAGCAGGAACACTTAACAGATTTTGAAAGCTATGTGTGTGAAGTTGCACCATATTTTACTCTATATACAGCCAACTGAGTACTTATATAATGTATATAGGAAACAAGTAGCTATTAAAAAAAATGCTTAAAGAGAGCCTTTGTTGAGAGTACACTACGGTTTCACACCAACCACACAAAGTTGTACGCCAAATCAAAGTTTATCTTTTCATCAATATGCCTTTAATAACATGCAAATAACAACTATCAGTTCTTCACTCAGATTCTTTTTAAAACCTCATAATAACCTGTCATGTTTTTAGCTGACAAAAAAAAACACCATTTCCTTATTTTGTATGAGGTAGTGCTAGGATCACAACATTCAGGCTCACATTACCTTTATGTGACTCTAGTAAATTCCAGTTGGAATAAGCTGCATTAGATTTACAAGGAGAAATGGTTTCAGATAATTATGATATGCATCCACTGTTACACTCAGTAGTGCATGTCATCTCATAGTTTTGGACATATCATCTGCATATCTATAAAGTAATAAACAGGTATTTAAAATATTATCTTACTACCAATGGTTTTGATCTGCAATTTAAGCAATTTGAGGCTTCATTTTGTCACAGCTCTTCAATCTTAAGGCTCTCTGTCCATGTTTCTAGCATGGTAGACATGCTGCATGTACTGTAGCTTGTTAAGACATCAGTATCACAATTTTTGCAACTTTAATCAGGCTGTTTGTTATTTCTTTTGCTATATCTAAAGAGAGTTTCAGATTGTTTAATAATAATAATAATTGATATGATTTATATAGCGCCAAATCCACTCTGCAGAGTGCTCTCGGCGCGGAAGGAAGAGAAAGTGAAGGAGATAAAGGACATACAAATATCAAGTACATGTAATGAGTAGTCAAATTGAGGCTTTAAACAAGTGAGTTTTTAGACTGCTTTTAAAGGAGTCTGATGAAGAACAATTTTTTTACGGCTGAAGGTAAGTTATTCCATAAGGTGGGAGCAGCATGGCCAAAGGCACGTGTGCCCCATATTGTAGTGAATCTTGGAATTATCAGAGAACCGGAGTTGGATGAGCGTAAAGATCTAGCAGGAATGTAATTATGGAGTAAGTCAATATTATACTGAGGAGCAGTGCCCTGAATGCAATGAAAAGTCAAAAGTAAAATCTTGAAAATAATGCGATCTTTGACTGGTAACCAATGAAGTGATCTCAAAATAGGGGTGATGTACCCAATTCTCCAAGTATTCATTCATTGGAACATCTGCATCTTCAACACTTATGATACATATTTATAAGGCTATTTCCAATCCTAAAGTCAAAGATGTCCTAGATAGAGATTATTGAAATGTAGTATAATTCTGCCTTTTTGACTCTATGAATGATAGGAAGTGCAGTGACTTTAACAAATTCAGGGTTTAAGTGTTCTATGCAAATTTAAAGCAATGCACACCTTTGACACTTAAACCTATATAGGCTGAGAACATTGATGTTCTATTTATTGGTTTTTCAGTTATGACTCATAATACACTACGTCTCGCTGACAATCCATCCCCTGTTCCAGTTCATTTGGTTTCGCCATATAGTACCAGGTACTCTGCAAGCTATAGCGTGTATAGGAAATAGGTTTAGATATCTAGCCATATCATAGCATATTTGAGACCTAGATCTAGTCCAAGATCTAGACTCTTGACCTTTCTTTGCTTGCTCTGTTACTGACAATTGTCATCCAGTGATGAAATACATGTACTACTGTCGTAGGGGCCTACCAGTATTTTAGTACCTACAATAGGAAAGTCCAGTTCACTTACCAAGGTCAGGAAAGCACCGCTTTTTCATTGTTTGCAGACTAATGATACACGTGTTGCAGATCTTCGAAATGTAGAGATTAATTGCATGCAACGAATAAAACGTATATACAACATACAAATATATGCATGCAATTAACCACACTATGGCCTAGGCACGCACTGCATGTACAATTTTGTATCAATACAGTTTCTTGTACATGAGCTTGTTCCACATGCATGGTAACACAATTGAACTGTAGGATGTTGGATACAGTTGTAATTATTTCTACCTCTTGAGGAGTTTTGTTACTCATATAGTAGTATTGTCTGCATTTTTATTTGTATGCAAAACAACTTGAAAGGTTGAGAACACATTTGGATGAAACTTGTATGAAAAGATGATAATAACACAATTACATTTTAAGAACAGATGATTAAAATAAATTTAGTTAGTAATCTGGGAACTTTTATGAAATTTTGATGATTTTTATCTTATGGCAGATGAGATAAATGAAATTGGGAGTTCAAGCTGCATGAATTTGAGGTTTGCATGCATGCACTGAAGGTAAAAGCATGTGCTCAAGGTATAAGGCGCTACCACACAGCTGGAAATTGATGGCATTTAAAAGCAAAAGGCTTTTATTTGGGAAATTTGGCAGTTTTTAGCATGTGTGGATGGGTGGAAATGAGCTGCTTGGCAAAGGTCTGCACTCTCTGAATATGCTTCTAGTGTAGAATACCGATAACTCCATTCTTTTGGGGGGAGGGAGTGGGGTGGGGCATGTGGATATATAAATATATGCACACACAATGCTTTTGTTGTTATAACTCCATCTTACTTCAAGAAGTTCCATTTATTACTTTTTATGACATGCTCATTCATACCTCTCCAAACCGTATAGGCCCTTCACACTCAGAAAGGGGGGGGGGGAGAGTAGGAAAGGTAGGGGATATGTTTGATATAACTCTTTTGTCAGCTTTTATTTTTCTTTTTTGCACACCCATAGTGGGGCCTACTTTCCTCAGCACCCATAGTACTTTCATTGGACCAAGTTTGGTGCATGGGCTCCATGGGGTAAATTACACCCGCCGGGGGGGGGGGGGGGGGGGGTTGGGGGGTCCCTGGGGGACGACCCCGCTCCAGGTATCAGGCTGACGCCCAGTTTTGTAATGAGGGGGGGGGGGGTGGCCCCAGTAACTTTGAGGGGTCAAACCTTTTGGGCTTGATGGGGTAAATTGACCAGCAGCCAGCTCCATGTCTATTATATCTGTACTTTGACAATCATGATACCTTCGACTCATATTAAAGAGAGATAGGGATGTCCAGAGCAGAAATCGTGTAGTGTTAAAGAGATAGATGATATTAAAGGGTGTGTACAGTTCTTGTTGAGGTGATCGCGGATTTAGCTTTTAACGTTTTGCGAGATATTCAGAAACCACTCTATGAGATGTCAAAGAGCATGCAATTCTAAGGGGTATCAAAAAATTATTTGATGAAAATCGGTTTTGAAATGGCTGAGATATCCAAAAACAAGATGAAACAAAGAGATCCTAATAAAAGGCGTGGCCTGTCGCCTTTTATTATTATCAAGGGTATCACTTTTTTGGATATCTCAGCCATTTAAAAACCAATTTTCATCAAACAAACGTTGATCCTTCTTAAAATTACACCCTCTTTCATATTTGATAAGAGGTTTCTCATTATCTCACTTAGGAATGTCCAAAACATGTATTTCGCCCAAAGGGAGGAGGAAATTTATTTGTTTTTAATGAGCAATATTCCTCAACCATGGTTAACTACTAGTATCTCAAATTGGGACCACAATGAAATTTTTGACACAATAGTAAATAACTTGTGTTTAGCAAAGTAAGTTCTTAAATATGTTTACTCAATTATGACATGGAACTGTGCTCCAACAAAAAAAAAAAATTGTTTTTGGAAAGACCTGTCGTTAAATCCAGACTCAGAAATGTGGGATAACATCCATCTGAGAAATTTTGAAAGTTCTACTGACGCTCGAGTTCGTTCCTTTTATTTCAAGCTATATCATAGAGTTACAGGACTAAATGGTTTTTTGCACAAAATCAAAAGGAAGGACTCCCCCAACTGCACATTCTGTCAGAGATTGCCAAAAACTGTTATTCACATATTGACGCGTAAAAAAGTTTGGGATGAGATGATTATAATGTAATAAATCAAAATACTAAGAAAAATTATAACCCCTCCGTTTGTGATTTTTTTTTTCGGGTTTAAAGATGATAAATTTATAACTTATACTCTCCTTATCTTTAAATAATGTATTATATCTATTTATGTAAATTCAGAGGTAACCAACCCTCATTTCAAGGATTTAAGGTGTACTTAAATACACGTCAAGAACTTGAGTATCGCATTGCTAATCAGAATGGAAAACTTGTACTTCATTTCCGTAAATGGAGATTTGACATGTAGATGTACAGCTGAGGTATGTTATTGCCGTGAGCACTCTGAATTTAGCATAGTTGAAGCGATATATTGTTAATGACACTGCCATATGCGCCAATCTGTGGTGCCAGTGGCAGTGGGTGTGGGCCCCCTTTGGGCGTTTGGGGGCATCCACTTGGTTCCACATATAAAATGGTTTACCCATTTGTTATGTACATACATGTCTCTATATGCTGTTTATTATCTCACGTGGAATCTGGTGGGTTCTCCTGAGGGCGTCCTAGGAGCGACTTGATGCTCTCTGTTATTTCTTAAGGCTGTTTTTCAAATAATGTACCATTGTATATGTACAACATTCTTATCGATTTTATTCTATGCTGCTTTGCTGTGATTTTCTATGATCTGTTAACTTAATTTTTTTATTATCATTTATCATTATTAGTATTTTTATTATCTCGAATTTTGATGTGATGTATTTGTAATCCTGTTAATTTGATCAATAAAAACTCAATGAAAAAAAAAAAGAAATCGTGTAGCGGAGCGAGAAGAGGTAGAGATAGGATGAAGGGTGGACTCGCGGGGGGGGGGGGGAGGACGAGACTAAGGAGGGAGGGGCAGGGGTGCATCTCAGAAACACCTTGAAGGAAACCAAAGCCTAAATATAAATGTGGATTGAGTGAAAGAGGTAGTAGCAATATTAATAAAAACACATCATTAAAGTTTGAGGAAGATGGCACAATCTATTCAAATGTTCTCTCTAAAAAAAAAAAAAAAATCGAATGAAAATTTTCACTCTTGAAGGAGTGAATACAAAAAAAGAGTGAATTCAAAGTGAAATTGGAGAGAATTTTGAGTGAAAAATTAATGCTCATTTTCACTCGTTTTAGAGTGACGTCAGGGATCACTCAAAAATCTTCGAGTGATCCCTGAGGTCACTCCAAAATGAGTGAAAATGAACATTTTCACTCAAAATTCACTCCAATTTCACTCTAAATTCTTTCTTTTTTTGCATTCACTCCTTCAAGAGTGAAAATTTTCACTCGATTTTTTTTAGAGAGTAGTGAATACTTAAAATTTTAGGTCCCGTCGTCTCTGGATATGGAGACTGCTACTCTCAACAAATTAACGTCATCTTCGACAACTATGTGGACGTAATGAAGCGAAAATTCAACACAATTTCACTTTAATAGCATGATGAAAGAGCACTATACTTCTTCTTTTAGAGGAAATAATTTTACCCTTTCCCTTTTGTTATGTCAGTCAGTAAAAATTAAGTCGATGGAAGGTGTACGTTTCATGACACTTTGTGGAATTTTCATTATGTTTATATTATATAATAGTAGTCCAAAATTATGTTTCTTATCATTTCAGTATATAAAGAGTAGCATGGTTGCACAAAATGTATACACCACGTTCAAGTTCACTGTAAGAATCGTGACCAATGACACTGAACTTTAAAGTGTCATCTTCAAGTTTCACAGCATGTTTCACTGAATATTTTTATTTTTAAAATAACGACTGCAACTGCACCTATAAATAGAGATGCTGATGGCATCTGCACACATCACGACTCTTTCTTGCAAACAAGATTTTCTTAGACTTCATTTTCTTTGTTATAATTTGGCTGTAACAATTTATTTCCCACTAAAAGTCATTTTTGATAACTGGGCTGCAGTAAGTTCTTAACAAGAAAAGCACACATTCATAGATATTGATCTTATGAAAGGATTCTAGGTGAAGATAAAGAGTAATATACTGTTCAGAGGCGGATCCAGAGGGGGCGCAACCGGCGCACGCCCCCCCCCCCCCGCTTTATTTTTCGTTTTAAAAAAGGAAATAACAAGAAAAAATGAACTGAAACCGAGAAGGGGCACCAGAAATATTAGTTCCGCCCCCCCCCCCTTTTTGCAGAATTTCTGGATCCGCCCCTGCAGTGTATGTTATAACAAGAGAAACTTGCGAGATGATGACATAATAATTTCTTGCGATAAGAGTAGGAAAGGTGGTTGCTCCTATCAGAACATTATTACCGTTTTCGGCGCGTGAGATTTAGACAGTTATTTAGTTCCATCTATATTGAGTCCGATTTTCCTGAAGTCTTTGTGATTCTTCGTGTATTTATTGCAGCTACCTTGAATTACATGATATGCAGGGTTCGACATTAGCCTTGGCCCAAGGCCGGGGCCACTAAGGGCCACATGAAATCTAAAAAGGGTGTCTGTTGGGGGCCAGATCTGACAGCTAAGATTCAAAATAAAATTTATATTTTTATTTTGTTTCAGGCTTCTATACATTCCTTCTTTGGAACAAAAAAAAAAAAAAAGATTTTAGTGCACCAAACGGGTCATCACCATATAAAAAATTAGTGTCAAGCCCTGCAATATGGAATCACAGTGTTTACGATTGTTGACAATGAATTACATGATGTTAAATGTTGTCAATGGGGGGGGGGGGGAGAGGAATATTAACATTGACATTTGGAGCCTTTGACTCAGGCGAGCAAAAAGCAAAACAAAACAAAAACAAACAACACTTTCCGGGTTATTGACGGATAGTCAGCGGTTATATAAAGAAACGTGTACGTGCTTAATTGGCGGGTTGAGGATCTCCTATGTGTCTTGTACAATCTGGTGAATACAAGCTGCGTTAATACTGATTGTCTGCTATGCTCTGAATCCAAACCTAAATGATAGATTGGGAGGGGGGATACAAAAAAAGTGATATGAATAACGATGCGCGGCCAAATTCCGTGAATAATATGCAGAACCATTTATGATTCTACCCTGTAATATATACATATACATAATAAAGAAAGTCAGTCTGCCTGAAGATCGGTAGAGCGTGAAACCACCGGTAGCGGACAAGACGCCAAAGCACAGGTAAGCCTGCAGTTTGGTATAATAGGCTTTGTCAGTGTTTGTGTATGTTACACAACTTCCACTTGTATAATCATGTATCATCATAAGAATTGCAAACATCAGCTTAAGCCAACTTAGCTTTCAAAGCAATAAAATATTTATTGTCTATTTCAATTTCATTCCAAATATATACGCATAATACTACACATTATTAGTCCATACGGATTAGGGTACACCACACCAAAAGCACGACATTAGATAAGTAACTTTTTTTCTGCGACAATATCGCTTACATCATAATGAACCATTCTCTCTAATAGCTAAATTTGCTATGGATCTTCTACAGACGCAATACGCTCTTGTCACGGGCTCACGTATACACAGTCAAGTTTAGTCTGATTTAACCAAAAAAAAAAAAAAGAAAAAAAAAAAGAGTTGCTCTTTACGAAAGGTTCTTGCACATCAACAAAAAGCCGAAGTATCTCTGTGATTCATGGATTCTGGTGAAATTTGCTCTGTCCGCCTATTCCATCATAATTTAGCGTGCGCCTGTAATGACTTTGTGGATCCCCGGTGGACCGCACTTGCTAGTCTATTAGTCAGGACGATGCACTGATTTAATCGTACTGCTCTCCTCTTAATCAATATTACGAGAAAGCACTAAATACATTTTAGCTTCGGTCGCTGATAGCGAACAGCGTAAAAGATAAGACATTTCAACAATATCCCATAGTAACGCTTATAGCGCATACACATAACAGTGTATCACAGTGTACCTATATAATGCGCTCAATGATAAGCATAATAAATTGATTGCACAATACGGACAACAATAAAGATGGTGTTAGAGTTAAAGCACACACATAAATACAAAAGGGAGCTTTAGATTTTCGCGACGGGGACGTTAACAGGAAAAAAAAAAACATGATTTGCGCATGCGCAAAACCGCGCATCAAGTCAATCTATTCATAGCTCGCGTCGCCTTAGTTTTCACTACGCGTTCTGGGCTATCAATATCCGCTCATTATTTACGACGCAGAGAGCTGCTTGATGCAACGATCGTGTGGGTGCGCCATTTTATTTTTTTATAGGTTGCGTCCTAACGTAATCTATAAGGCTACTTTTCAGCACGACGCATGGAGGAAGGAGAACGCCCAACGCACTCGTCGTCTCAAACGTCCGCGCCGCAAATCTAAAGCTCCCTAACAACATAAAAAGCCAACCTCATACAAACGGAACAAGGATATCAAGCAGGAAAACTAGATAATCTCTGAGACTCTAGTTAACAACACATTTTTAGGGGAATACTGATAGCGATTTGAGAACTTGCCTTGGTGGATTGGACGAAAATCTATACAGTGACCTCTTAATGAAAAAACTATTAAGAACACAAGTCTAAAACATTTAATTATAGCTAACGAGCTCATACAGTCTAAATGCAGAGTAAACGATGCAAAGGCGGAAGCATGTTGACCGGTACAAGCGCACCAACAAGCCTTGTCAATACGTAACAGTTTACACATTTTGCGGCAGACAAGGTTGATAGTTTGGTTCTCCGTATAATACAACATCTAATACAACTGACATCCCATGTCAAAGTAAATATAAGGTACAGGGAGAAGGAGATCGAGTTACACTTTTTCTTACAGAATATAAAGATATTATATCATCAGCTTAAATGAAATGAAGAATTATGTACACTCCAAATATGGCATTCACACGCCATCACGTTAATATATCCACTTTCAAGGTACATTATCTCAAAAAGACGATTTTTATGGCGCAGCATCCAGTTAACGAACATTGAAAAAGGCTAAAAGGGGGCAATAAAGAATGCTACATTATCACTGGAGAACAGCTAGAGAATGCACCATGACTTTTTATCCCATTTATAAACGATTTGAAGGACTTGCATCACACAAATTTAACTGGGATTAACATAATCGCGGAAAAAAAAAACTATATCAACCATACCATTTTCTCTTTATCCTCAACATGGAAACATCAGCTATGTTGTGCTTTTTCCTCATCTATCTATCTATCTATCACAAATAATTCCCGACTGACAAAGCTCCCACGATGATGATATTTGTTTATAGATCCTGTGAAGAACTATACAATGAGCGAGAGACTTCGAGGCCGAAAAAGGCCCAACTTCTACAGCCCGCCATAATGCATCATAATGAGCGAGAACTCAAAACATAACCTCAGAAGGCAACACGTGCAATAATTGTCTTCGTTGTTTTAAAGGACAAAATAAATTTACTTAGTTTGAGCAAAGAAGGGTCCAACACTATTGAGGGTCTAACACTATGGAGTTCGACCAATGGCTTGAAGCAATCATTTCGTTCAAGGACTGCTCGTTTGGATTTTGAGGACTATCTGTAGACGTGATATACGTGAAGAACCACGAATATTCACATAACCTGGGCAGACGTGGTCGAGTATCAACAGCATCGATTTAATCTAAATTTTGACAAACGTCACAAAGATTTAACCCTTTCTGTATACCAGGAACTTCGGACAGTGTATGTACAATGTGCTTGTCTGGGCCACTCAAAACACACATTAATGGTTAATACGCAACTAACAACACACCCCTTCTTATAGGAAATCTCATTCATGAACAGTTTGATCAAACGTCGATGCTTTTTTTCTTCTTTTTTTTTTTTACATGGAATGGCGTTGGAAAGTGCAATTTCACAGCTTCGAGAGAGAGTTATCAACATAAAAGAGGAAAGATAACCTCAATAAGAGGTTTACTTGCTATTAATTGTTGCATAATAATGTCATGTACCATCAGAGAACAGTGCACTTTTCGTTCTCTGACATTAAAATTGTCCAATTTCTTGGGCTCACCTTGATGGCTGTGCCGCTAACCGAAGCAGCAGTTGGGTGGTTGCATTCTCACTGGATTTTCATACTTTTTTTTTTTCCATATGTGAATGGCTGGAACACCAGCTCAAGCTCTTCATCACATACATCAGCAACAGCTCCCCTTGTAAGAAATCCTCTTGATCTATATTTATTTCGCTTGTTTTATTATACACTTTAGCTCGAACTTCAATACCTGGTGACATACAATATCAGGATCAGGGCATTTGTAAGGAGATTACTGGACCATAAACATCTGCATCACTACTACTGAACAATGAACTTTGGGTATTACAAACAGGTGTTTGTCGCATGAAAAAGAAGAAATCTCCAGTTTTTAAAGGGGCATTCCGGACGATTTTCACAATTCCACATCATGTAGTACATAAATCAACAGCTTCATGTATAGATTTGTAGAATTTATTGTGGTTCTTGAGCAGAGAAACAGTACTTTCAAAAACCTTAAACAAATTACACTAAACAAAGATGATGACATAGGAGCCTCACATAAATATCTCAGAAATGTAGCAGTGTCATTCCATTACAATACCGCATGCTTGCAAGCTCACCTGTGTGTAATCTATGCATGTCTTCTTCTTTTGTGCTGCTTCCTTCAGCCACATCTCATGCATTCTTATGGTGAGGCTGCCATGTCATCATCCTTGTTCATTGCAATTTGTTATAAACTTCGAAAACATTCTTATTTTTCATCCCAATCATTATAAATCCTGAAACTCTGTACCCAGTATAACTAATTTATATTTTATGTTCAAATGTAAAAATTTGAAAATCATCCGGAGGTCTCCTTTAACTCCGCTTCAACGTTAAATCCTAGTATAAATCATAAAGTTAAGGCCTTTTGTGTTATCCTCGAGGACACTTCGAATGAACTCCCGTTGCTTACTTTAATCTAAATATCCTCTACTTTAATATATAGTATATCGGAGTATCAGTATCATTGGTGCGAACGTACGTTCGAAGGCGCTTGATTCAGAATGGCCAATCATATACGGAGTTGTTTTGTACATTACATAATATTTAATGAGTCGACTCCACAGTGAGTAGCTGTATACTGCCTACAAATGATAAATAATAAAATAATAAGTTCGCATCTCCTTGTTGTTGTTTTTTTCTCTTTATCCTGTTTTTCATCATCATTTTCTTCTTCTCCAGTTCCTTCCTCCTCTTCTCCTGCTTCTTCTCCTCTTACTGAGGATTACTTCGCCTATTTTCCTCTTTTCAGCTGCTTTTAGTTGCCATTGACCTCTTGGGCTTCGGGAACAGCTTCCGTTGCCTGGAAACCTCGCATCCCTCCGGAGGACAGTGGTACCGTCTCCTCACACGGAACTTCCTCGCGCTGGTAATTGGGATTGGTCACAAGGTAGCCAACAATAAGCCCAAATGCAAGGATGAAGAAGCCCAGGAAGTTGCCAACATACGCGCCGGAAGGCAGGGTGGAGTAGGCTGGATCCGAGCCACTAGGAATGTAGGAGGAAATGGATAGAAGAACACATTCTGCTTTAAGCTCTGATCGGGGGGGGGGGGGGGGGGGTGACCCTGTTCTGATAACAGAAACACACACATACACACACACCATAACAATCACATACAAACACACACACACAAACACTAACGCACACACACAAATGTACACTCACAGAGCATCCAATGCAAAATCAGTAACACACAGAAAAAATAACAAAACAAAAAGAAAACAAAAGGACAAAATACAGCTACTTGAATTAATCAAAATGATGACAACTGGCACATTGGACAGACAACAACAACAAAAAAATCAATCAGTTTTCAGCTTCTCTGATATTGTCGCTGTGATACCTCTGACGACTGAAAGAAATGTGGCTTTTTAGTATAGGTCTTCACTTCCACACAGCCTTGAAATAAGTCTATTAAAGGTGGAAATCAGCTCACGAATGTGTGACAGTGAAACAGCTTGGACATCACAGCTACAACAGGTCAACAATTGGCATCGTGAAATTTGTTTACAAGGCTCAGTGTTTCGTTTCACCATGGGTTCAACAACTTGAGGATAAAATAAGTTTTACATTTTGAAGAGAAACCTCAAGATATCAATTTAACACCACAAATAAGTATCGGAAAATACACCAGCTCGGTGTTTCATATTTTAACACCCGACTTTTTGCAGTGTATATAGCAAAATAGAATACTTACTACACGAAGAACAATTTCTCGTTGATACCAATGAAGGCGGCAGCGATGACACAAGCGAATACTGCCACACCCATATACCGGTGGAGGGGCAGATAGGCGGCTCGGTACTCTTCCCTCAGTTTCGGGAAAAAGAAGGAAACAAACCCAGCAAGCCACTGAGGGAAGAATGAGATATAATAGATAGGTTAGATAGATAGATAGATAGATAGATAGATAGATAGATAGATAGATAGATAGATAGATAGATAGACATATAGATAGATAGATAAACAGATAGAGAGAAAGATAGATAAATAGATGGATGGATAGATAAAAAGATTGATTGACAAATAAATAGACAGATGGGCAGATAGATAGACGGATAGATAGATAGGTAGGTAGAAAGATAGATGAATAAATGGATAGATGGACAGATAGATAAATAGATTTATCTATCTATCTATCTATCTATCTATCTATCTATCTATCTATCTATCTCTGTTTCACGCACTGCAATACATTAGGGCAACGTTGACTTCTTGAAAAAGAAGGAAGGATAGTAGTAGCTAAATTTTCGGCCAAAACCATGATATTCAGGAGTTATAGTAAAACGCTATTGACGACTGATGACATTATCACCTCATCTGAGTAGTTACAGCTCGTTAACTCTGAAGATTTGTTTATCCGAAAATGAAATAAGATTTGTTATATTCCACAGGTTCGTTAATCCGAAAATGAAACAGGGTTTGAAATTCAAAAGGGTCGTTGAACTCACCTTTTCATTTTCGGATGGAAGAACTTCATTTTATTTTTCGGATCAACGAACCTTCGGAATAACGAACTTTATTACATTTTCCGATTAACCAACCTTCGGAATGACGAACCTTCAAAATAACGCCATTCACAAAATTCAATGTTCGGATAAGTGAATCCTATTTTCAGATTAACGAACACAGGAATAGGGAATTTGTCTGTTTTGGAATGCAAACGTTATTTCATTTTCGGATTTTAAAAAGAACCTTCGAAATAACGAACATCCCCCATCTAACTTGTGTGTGTTGTTCTGCTCAGTATAACTTTCTGGTGTATACCTGTCATGGTATATGTTGTTATTTCATATTTCCATATTACGTCTATGAATGCGGATGAAACTTCTATACCTCTCTGTTGTCAAGTTTCACTCCAACCATTTTTTCCTTCGAGTCAATGTGATTACGAAGTGAAATTGTACTTTGATTATCACCACAACACACTGCAATAAAAGTAACTTATACAATATCGAAAAGCTCTTTAACACGTTCCAGGTCATATGCTTGCACGTGGATAATGTAGTGTCCAATAAATTATCTACATGCAACACGAGCCAAAACTAAAAGCTGCATGCCTGCGTATTGTTTGAATTAAGCGTTTTCATTTAGATATAACTTTACATAACACAGCTCCGTTCATATAATCATATCACTTACAATGCATGCTCGTCATTATTCTGTCAAAATTATATGCAGCAATACCCGCATCTGTAATTTGCTGTTCATTGTCTGATAAAAAGCAGACAACTTTCTTCGACTTTTTACCTGTCTCCACGTAGGCTGTTTTCGTGCTTGGGACATAAATATAACACTTCTTTTCCTCATAAAATGCACTTCTTATTCTACGCTGTTGGGCAATTCTTTTTTGGTCCAATATATTATAGGATCTCCTCTCGTCGAATCTGTTGAATCGAGGGTCTAAAACCAAAGTAAACTGAACAATAGCCTTGCAAGATAGATGAAATGATCAGATGTCACAGATAAATTGGCCAATCATTATGGTCACGCTATGAAAGTGTTTGATACACACTAGAAAATTGTTAGATAAATTATTTCATTGGGTATTAAATTTCAACGCAGGAGACTCTACATCGCGGCCCCTCCTCTTCTACATTTCAATTTGGATAGGCCTGAAGAAAAAAAATAAATAAAAATTAGTGGAACATTTTCCCACTAATAAATTATATTCATTTCTGGTAAGTGGTCAGTTTCCATCTGTTTGCGCTTGTTACATATTCTTGCATATTTCCTGCATCACTTCGGTGATCCCTCGCATTTATTCCCAAGTTGAATTATCCTTCGGGTTTATGCCAGGTTTAACTGTGTGCGTGTGTGTCACACACAAACACATTGTCATAGCTTCTGTCCATCCAGCATTGAGAATTTAGGGTTTCTGGGACGAACACTGAACTCGGGTTTTCTACATAGCTCAGAGCACTGGGCTAACAATCCGGAGGTCTCGGGTTCGAATCCCGATGGAATCCCATTTTCTTTGCTCATTTTTCCACTAATAAATTACATGTATATTCATTTCTGGTCAATTTCTATCTGTTTGCGTTTGATAAAACAAAATAATAATACTCCGGGCAGGATGTGGAGTTGTTATCTACCTGACAGGCGAAGAGAATAAAGGCGGTAAGACCGACCCAGCTGTGCAGGGAGTAGAGATTAGGAATGCTGTTCTTATTGTGGAAGGCGAAGACCGCTTTGAGGGCGATACAGGCACAGACCAGAGCCAGGGCTTGCATCAGCAGGTGGATAACTTTCACCGCCGTCTTGTTCTCCCGCCGGAGAATGCGGAACATCAGGATGGCTGGAAGAAGAGAAATACATCCCACGTATCACTGATAAAGACTGCATGAAATGATTAGTGTTAAATTCATGTACTCGGGTCTCAAAAAATGGAATGTGAAGCAAAGCTTTTACCGCTCGTTCTCAAACTATATAGCATTATCTTTTAGCACTTAAAGGGGAAGGCTAGTAACTGATCAGTGGGAATCAGTGGAAATGCTGGGAGATGATTGTTTCAATCCTTATGGGATTCATTCAAGAGTTCATTGTATATCTATTGTTGTGTGAAAATGATTTGCTTCAGAATGGTCTCATATTCAAGTAATGTGCAGTTTAATGCTTCCAGGTTAGCGTCCCTGGTCAGTGACGGAGCATTAATTTATCTTGATCCATCGCAGTTCAATTCGAGAAGTGCTATCAATCTCCTCTCTTCCAGGGCATGCACTTACATTTGGATCATTCCTTAAAGGTATGGTACAGTATTGATGGAGATGAGAATTGTGCTTTAAACTTTTTGTGAGATACCAAGAAAACACTTATAATATATTACAGAGCATACCATTTTAAGAGTAATTCAAAGTTTCTTTGATGAAAATCGGGTTTGGAATGACTGAAACATCCAAAAACAAAGTAAAACAAAGTGATCGTAATAAAGTGTGGGTCCCACACTTTTTTAGAATCGCTCTTCTTTTGGATATCTCAGCCATTTCAAAACCAATTTTCATCAAATAAACGTTGAATTCCTCATAGAATTACATGATCTTTCATATTATAAGAGGTTTCTCATTATCTCACACAAAAAAAAAAATGTTAGAAACCTGAAATTAGGTCTCAACCAAAACGATACGATCCCTTTAAAACCTTTTAAAACCTTCCATGATGATGCGTCTACACCATGTTCCAGGCAGCCACGGCAGCCACGTTTCAGGCCATCGTGGACAAACGGGATGGATGTGAAACAGGCCTTGATTGCCGAGGATGTCGTGTCAGATTTTCAAACTGTCAAAAAAAAAAAAATGCCACGGCAGTCCCGATGCTAATGAGGAATTTCGTATGCCGTGATAAAAGCGGGTGAACTCAACAAAACACGACGGCAAGTTAAAAGCCGTCAAAAAAACCTGGAGCCCTTCAGTAACGGGACGCGAAGAAAAATATGGATAGTCTAGCCCGACCAGAGGCCGTGCATGAGAACAGCGTCTGATAGCTGTTCACCGGGGCGAGGACTGGACCGAACATGACTAGAATGCGAAGGGAGGAGGAGGGGGGGGGGGGGAGAATGTCTCATCTACCCACGGCACACGACTTTAGTTTTCGGGCAAATGGGGCTGCCGTGGCCGCCGGGAACATGATGTAAATGCAGCAATGTACGTCATGTTCCTGCACTACGAAGAACTCAACTCACCGTCTCCGTAGAGGAAAATGAGGCCCAGAGTCATCAGCAATGGGTGAAGGTTGAATTCTTGCGAGGACCCATCCCAGGCAAACCCTCCAAGGGTGTGGCCCGTCCAGTACCCAGCAAGGATCAGGATGAGAATAGCTAAGACCTGCGAGGCGCCGAGGAGCAGGTAGAAGACGAACATGGTGAGGGAACTGGACGGTGGGCGGGGTCAAGCTTGCAGGTGGTCAAGGAAAGACAGGACTGGTGAAGGCTACGAGACGAGCGATGACGTGGATCGTAACCAGTGTGAACGATGCTGGACTCTTCACTTTACTGGAGAAGTATCTGTGTTCGGAGGTGAATACAGAAATGACACTGAGACAAAAAGAAAGACGGAAGGACAACCGTTCGTTCCCCGGAGCTATCACTGTCCACCGCGGCCTCGCTTAAAATATGATGTGTATTAAAGCAGATAATTTAAAGATCAACCAGCAAATTTGCGCGTCTTGAATAATGTTCAAGACGTCTGGAGGTCAGCAAGCGTTGTGATTAAGATAAAAAGCAGCTAGATAATGACAGAGAGATGGGTGGTAGCATGGGTTTGCATCGACTCAATTCATCACATTTATATTGTTTCTTGTTGTTGCTGATCTCGTGGTTTTTTTTTTGTGTGAGTGTGTTTGTTTGTTTGTTTGTTTGTTTGTTTGTTTTGTTTTTGTTTTTTTTTTTGGGGGGGGAGGGGTTGGTGGTGGAGGCTTGGAAGCAAAAAAGGACTTCCTGATTTCGTACATGGGTCATTTCCTCTTTTACGTATTTCACTGAGGTTATCATGAGATCTAGTCATGTTATAACGCCGGATGATATGATAGAAACTAGCAGGTGGGAAAAACTGTCATCCTTCTGTCACACCTGCTTCTATCCCCGATACCATTACCTCTCTTTCACTCTCTATTTCCTTCCATCCCTTCTCGGTTTTCCGTGCCTCCCCAAATCAATCTTGGTGGGTCTTTTTTTTTTCTTGGTACGTGAAAATATTGCACGAGAAAAGCATTGTTCAGTATGAGCCACATTGTGTTAATACCTGCATGATGGTATATGGATGAAAATGACATGTATTGGTATACCCGCATGGGCATGCTGCATTCTTGACAGAAAGATCATTTTATTTTGTCTGTATCTGGTCGTTGGGGATATGTTCCACGGAGGCTACGTCTGGCTTCACGGAATCCCCTCCCATAGAGGAGAGGCGTAAGATACAAAACAAAACAAAACAAAACAAAACAACTCCGGACAGACGGATGTTTCCGTCTGGATGCATTCTAACTGTCGTTTTAATGTATCAAGAAAAGCTGGTGTTGTACGGGCACAAATTCTCGCATCATTTACAGGGACTGTACAGTTCTGGTTGAGGTGAGGATTCGGTTTAAAACATTTTTTGGTGAGATGATAAGAAACCTCTTATGGAATATGAAAGAGCATGTAATTTCAAGAAGGATTCAAAATTTCTTTGATGAAAATTAGCATTGAAATGGGTGAGATATAAACAAGCGATCCTAATAAAATTGATAGGCCACGACTTTTATTAGGATCTCTTTGTTTTATCTTATTTTTAGATATCTCAGTCATTTCAAAACCGATTTTCATCAAATAAGCTTTTGATATGCTCTTTAACAATTCATAGAGTGTTGGTTTCTGAATATCATTCAAAACCTAACAAGCTGAATCCTCACCAGTAATGTACAGTCCCTTTAACTCTGTGTGAGAGTCAACTTGCTTTAATCACACTGAAATGTAACGACAATGAATTATTAGCATAGCGTCCTCTGGTAAAATACATGGCAAGCAATCAAAGCACTTATCAACGAGTAATTTAACTCTCAAGTATACATTTTAAAACCATCGAACCTATTGAAACGCTTTTCGACATTTTGAGTAACAATTGCACATGACCTGTGGCTGTGAATGAGTGAGCCAGTTTTGCAGTAACATACAGCATATTCATCGTGAGAGCGAAAGTTTGCAGACACTTTGAGTAGACCTTTTTTTTCATCTATCATACCATTGTAAGTGTGAATTATAGCGAAAAATGGCCTATACAGCTGATATTCTAACAATAAAAAGCTTGGTATTTGCTCCACGCTGTATAACCAAAACAAACATGCCAGTAAAATGCATTTATATATTGTACAGAGTAAAGAATAAATCACCGAGTAATAAAACACTGACACACACACACACACAAAATGAAAAACGAAAACAGTGGTTGAAAGTGATAAGTAAAATAAAGAAATTATGATATGAAATAAACAGAATCTTGATTCAATTCAACAATAGTGTACATTAGGTAGGCCCTATGTTCCTTGCAATTACAATACCAAGGATAATGCTTTTAAATTGTGAAAAACAAGAACCAGATAAAAACACACACGGTGAGTTGGCTCAGTCGGTATGGCGCGTCTGCCTCACGATCACGCGGCCCGGGTTCGAAGCTGAGTCTGGACTGAGCAATGTTTTGTGTAAGCATACAGTCCCCTCTAGCAAGAGGCAAAACACTCTGCCCCTCGGATAGGACATAAAATGGAGGTCCCGTGTATGAGAGAGTAACAACTCATGCACGTAAAAGATCCCGCTTCATTCATTCATCGCAAAGTGCAGGGTGTTTAACCCGGTGAAGTGGTCCTACATACCTCACATCCAACTGGACCCCATGGAAGACCAGCTTAACGTAGCTGAATATGGGCCATCCAGCTATCCTCTCAGATGGAAAAGAACAAACAAACAAACAAACAAACACATACACACACATGGATTAATGTTTCGTATCTTTTCTTTCAGTATATATCAAAACAGTCTAATGATGGCCGACCTTTAATAATTGTACTTAGAAATTATGTGAATAATGTTTGGAATGGGTACATCACTGTACTCTCAAACAGAATACCATGGATTACTAGTGATCCTACAGACAGGCCTGCTATAGCTTATGTGTCAGAAACCCCACATACACAAATAAGCAAACTAGGATGAAGTAATCATAGACACGTCTGTTTAGGCGAGAAAATGGCCTCGAATTTCATACCAGCATATCCCCATCACTCTAGTGATCTGTATCAGGACGTGCATATACGTACGAATGATGTACATTAAATTAGTATACAAGTCGAGAGGAAACTAGCATAATATCGGAACTTACCCTAACACACATGATGTATAATTAACAAGTTAATTTATCTCATTCTTGAGACGAAATAATATCAAATTATGGATAATACTAAAAAAAAACTGATCAATTCAGTGCTTATTCACGTCGATGTGGGATAATTATTTGTTAATCAGCTGGTTGCAGTAAAATCAACTCGACGGAAGAATTTAATGAATCTGAATAATATCACATTAATCCAGTATTATCATAGTGAAAATTTGAGCAAAGTTACCGGGATTCTATCCCGATAGAATCCCATTTTCTTTGCTCAATTTTTCACTAATGAATTATACGTATATATTCATTTCCGGTCAGGTTCAGATCCCTTCGTTTGCGTTTACAAATATATTAAATTAAGAATCTTACACCAACAGCACCTCCAGCTAGAACACACATGTACTGTTTTGCCTCTCGGCTCTGAGCGTACGCACCGCAACTAATAACATATACCAACATCGTACAACCCTTGTTACATAACACCTATAGTGTGCCAGCGTTCACGCCTTGCTCGTTTTGTGCATCAGGGTTTCAATCCCGTCATCACCACAACACCCTATAATATGCCCTATAATAATATACCGATCGGCACACAATAACGCAGGAATGAACACTTAGATAAGAGCACAATTATAGTCAATAATCTGTCTCTTACAATGACTTTAGGATGAAAACTCCGCTCCATTTATAACCCACAATTTAGATACAGATCTATAAATATTAAAATACGCATTACCAAATCTAGATTTGGCACCGGCACCTCTGCTATGAGTCTCAGCAAGGAGGTATCATACCTCCTTGGTCTCAGTGGGTCAAATTGAGATGTACAATGGCAGACAGGAGACAGACTGAGCATTGCTGAGAGATGAGATTTCAGAAAGATGTAAATAAGTGACTGTGCTGTGACAAGACATATGGTTTTGTACAGAAACGGCAAAGCAACCATGCGACGATATACATTCAGGTATGCATTTTCGCCTTTTCTTGGAAGGTAGATAGAGGGGGAGAACAACGATCATTATACTAGACTCACCTGTGGTCACAGGAGCTGACTGTCACCGCCGAATATGCTCCGGACTTTGAAGGCTCTCGACATTCAACACCCCTTCATACCCTCTTACCCTCTGCATGCATAAATTACACATCTACATACACATGTACAGTGCACTACCACGGTTGACAAACGCCAGTGTTTCGTAAGGGAGGTTCCTCAAGCGTGCAATCTCTAGCCTCTTTCATGGCCATTCGCGCTGCTGTTGTTAGCGCCGACAATCGCCAGGCCAGCTAGCCAAAGGCCAGCCGCTCCAGGGACCTATATGGTCAATGAGCCTTACTTTTGTGTTGCTTTATACTACTACCACTACTATACCACACAACTACTATTACTACACAACTCCTATATCATCTGCAATCATCACTATAAAAAAAGCCTTTGACAAAGGCTAAGCGATCCAGGTACCCTTCCTACATGAACGAGGGAAACTGTATTACACCCAAAATCAATGAGTGCAGCTTGCATGGTATCTAGACACCTGTTATAGAAAATTTAGTGTTTTTTTTTTTTTCAGTCTAGGTTTACGTGCACCGACATTGCTTGATGGGAAGGCTTCAACACAGTTGTAACGACTGTCATAATTAGAAAATTATTATCAGTAATTATAAAGAGTGTTAACACAAAATTCCTTTGTTATTGCAACAACAACAACAACAACAAAAATCATATAACAATGTATAATATGTATGCGTATATTACATCGATACTGTGTATGAAAGAGATGCAGATGAAAGTAAAAAGGGGGAAACATGCGACCGCAGATGACCATGCATAATGTAATTATCTTGAAGATCGAACAGTCTGGTTTAATCTAAACTACTAGTATACTAGTAGTACTTAAAAGGGATGCAATAAAAACAAAATAGAATGGGAGAAAAAAAAAAGTAGAGACGAAAGCAAGACTGCTATCTCCTGATCGAGAGAACAATAACTGGTGTCACGTGATATTAAAGGGACTGTACAGTAGTGGTTGAGGTGGGGATTTGCGTTTTTAACATTCTTAAGTGAGATAATGAGAAACCTCATATGAAATATGAAAGAGCATGTAATTTTATGAAGGATTAAACGTTTATTTGTTGAAAATTGGTTTTCAAATGGCTGAGATATCCAAAAAAAGTGATAATGATAAAAGGCGACAGGCCACAACTTTATTAGGATCTCTTTGTTTTACCTTGTTTTTGGATATCTCAGCCATTTCAAAACCGATTTTCATCAAATAAACTTTTGATACCCCTTAGAATTGCATGCTCTTTGACATCTCATAGAATGGTTTCTGAATATCTCGCAAAACGTTAAAAGCTAAATCCTCACCTCGACCAGAACTGTACACACCCTTTAAAGGGAAATTCATTATGCCAATGGTGACTGGTTTTGAGTAGAGTAAAGTTGAACAAGAAGAACAGGAAAAACAGAAAATATGACCGACGTGAGAGTTTATTGTTGATAGCCTGTCTTCCCCATACTTGGGAGAAAAAAAGTTTTCTTCACCTCGGAAACAATATCAATCACAAATGATTCAGTAATCAATCAACCATCAATGCATTAAATTGCAGCAAACATCTTCTCTGTCCTCTATATCACGTTGACTTTGGCATATCCACAAGCAATAACAGAATGTAAACGCTAATATATCAAAACATGTTACAACATTGTAAAATTACATTCACGCAGTTTCCCAGAACACCAATCCCATGCACATAATTATGAAAATCAATCTAAATGGATGTAATGTGATGTCAATAACTCATAAGTTATTTATTCATTTACACATAAATCTATATCACCAATTTCGTTTTTCACTTATATATAACAATGATATAAAGAAGTATACTTTTCTTCACTTCTTAAGAGTCGTAAAAATAAATAGTATAGGCCGTAAGGTGATGACTTTTTGAAGAGGGAGGATACATTCAGGTCATGTTCTTTGTTATTGATACAGAAAAATGTTGATAATAGTATAAATTTAATTCCTCTTAGAATTGTATGCTCTTTAATATGTCTTTTAATGGTATCTAATCATCTCACACAAAGTTAGAATGTGAATCTCCATCTCAACCAAAACTAGGCTATACATCGTACCTTTAAATCCCCTTCTCATTTCCATCTATACCTCATGTGAGACTTGTAGGTGTACTGCTCTGTTTATTCATTATCCTTCTCATCATAGTTTGATTATCTTAACTCGACCTCCTCAAAGGTTAACAATAATGATTAAGTGCCTATGTTGTGAGGATGTTGAATAATATACTGACAGCATACAGAACTATTATGTATAGGTTTACACCTTGCTGAATAATATGAAAAACGTCTTGGTGCGAAACTGATGTGAATTTGAGGATACCATATCATTAGTGAGAGCCCGGAAGAGCATATGGCAACGTTATCTTAACCACTGAAGTTTGATGGGGGGGGGGGGGGGGGGGGACTCTTTTTATATACTTCTGTAACCACAAAGAGCAGAAATGAGTCTTGAAAACTGGTAGATCAGTGATAGTTGGAATAATGCGTATATCAAATGCATTTTATATGAAGATTGTGAACAAAATTTTATCCATCATTTTGTTGTTTTTTTTTTTCCATGGTCTCTTCTTCAAGTTCTTAGCTGGTTGAAATGACAATCTCGGTATGTTGTAACGTATTCTCGTTGTTTGTTCTATCTTTTTGCTCTCTTTTCCTTTACGTCCCACTCCTTTCAACGTTTTCGTTGTTAGGTTGTTGTTTTTTAAGACTTTAACATTTTCATCTCGGGACCTAAATATAAGATTTACTTTTCAGGAGGTTCCTTCACATTTCAGTCACAGTGAGAAGGTGTATTTAACGGTTCCTGTAAAAAACTGTCTATTAATTTTTTTGTCCATAATTTCATCGAGTTGCTTCTTCTTCTTCTTCTTTTTTTTGCAGCTTTTCATAAAATGTTTATGATTTATGGCAATACTGATAACAGGAAGGACAATGACTACAGAGAAATTATAATAATTGATGTATTTTACCCTTTTTCAAATAAGCGGGCCTGTTTAGAGTTCCTTTACTTTTTTTTTTCTCAAGAGGGGTCACCGTATAAAGCTTAAACTACTGTATATCAATGAGCAAACAAAGCGAAAAGCCTTCCAGACGAGAATGGATATAATCTATGAGTGAGAGAATACTCTGGTAAAAGTTCATTATACAAAGAAAGATTTTTGTAGTCAATCATTGCTAAATCTCTCCAAGCAACACAGAAAACTTACGGAACTTATGTGTGAGTGAAAAAAGGAAAAAAAGGAACATAAAAATAGGCCTTCATTGTAATAGGATTCATGGATTTGTTTTTGTTGTTGCTGTTTGAGGGGAGGAGGTATAGCCTATATCAACGAACCATTTTATCTGCAATCAAGTTCCTTAGGCAGTAATTCACTTGCATGCATGATTTATTATGGGTAGGGCAAAGCTACAGCAAATTTGAGGTTGTTTAGGCAATCGTTTATGAGTAGGGCATGCACAAACTGTCTATTGAGTCTGCATGATTATGCTATAGACAGCGGCCAACAACAGTTTTAAGAGCTGGTAAAGAGAGCAATACAAGAAAAGAAAATATATGACGAATTTATATTACATATTCTTTTAAAAACACGTTAGTTTTGATGGGTTAAGAAAAGTTCTTGGTCATTATTCTTCTAATTATTGCTTCTTCTTTTTTTTTCTTTTTTCTTTTTTTTTTTTGGGGGGGGGGGGTATCGGTTAACAACGAGTTATGTGTGATTCCATCATGTCACAAAAAAAAAGTTTTACCCCGAAGATGAAAATTGCTAGAAGATCTTTTATTCCATTTGGAAGGAGGAAGTAGGCCGGTGCATTGATATTTTCTGTTTCATAGAATATCTCTCCCCGTTTCTCCGTCCTTTTGTATACACTTCAATAACTGGAGTTCAGTTTACAGTATTAGTTTCTGTTGTCATGGCTTTGCAGAGCAAGCCTCGGGCAAACTCTCTCTCCAGCAACCTTTGTCGCAAAGGTATGCTTAAATGTCAGGTAAATCTTACGCTTCCTCCATATAGTCGTGTAGAATAATACAAAACAGGGTTTTTGTGGTTTCTTCAGTTCGATTCATAAAAGTATAAATAAATATTAGGAGCAGATCCAGGAATTCCATAAAGGGGGGGGGGCGCAAAGATATTTCGAGTGCCACTTCCGGGTTTCATCAGCTGACAAAAAAGAAGTGGGGCTTCAGGGCAATTTTTCCCTTTTTATTTCCTTTATTTTAAGAAATAACATAACGAGACACAGACGGAAAACAGCGATGAAGAGATATATAGACGCACGCATAATATATACATTCAAGGCATAATTTACCACTTGCAGATGAAACAAAAACCAAGAATTAATGCTTTCAAATAGTTCTAAAATATGAGTTTAGGATAGAAACAACCACTGTCAAAATTTTAATCCGTACGTATAATCGATGTTATACACAAAATGTGAACAGTAGTTATAACAAAAATGTTTCCAGACTAAACCGTCTACAGTTATGAGAAAAAAATACTGATATCTCCTTGTATTTTAGGTTTTATTGCAAAAATTTCATGTGGTGGGATGTTTTCTGATACAACAGACGTACACATATATAAGCACAAAATGTGAATTTATTGAAATTTTCCCAAAGGTAAACAGGACCTTTAATGCAATTGGTTCTCAATAACACGAAATGAGTACATGTTATTACGTAATCTAATTAATTTGCGGGAATCCTAATCATCCAATCTTATGCTTCTCGAAAGCATGCGTGAGAGATAAAAAAAAATAGAGATAGAGAGATAGAGGCAGAGAGACAGAGACAGAGGCAGAGACAGAGAAAGAGATAGAGACAGAGACAGAGATAGTGACAGAGATAGAGATAGAGACAGAGACAGAGATAGAGATAGAGACAGAGACAGAGACAGAGATAGAGATAGAGATAGAGACAGAGACAGAGACAGAGATAGAGATAGAGGTAGGAGAGATAGAGATAGAGAGATAGAGATACAGACAGAGATAGAGAAAGAGATAGAGATAGAGACAGAGATAGAGATAGAGACAGAGGGAGATATAGAGATAGAGATAGAGATAGTGACAGAGATAGAGATAGAGATAGTGACAGAGATAGAGATAGAGATAGAGATAGTGACAGAGATAGAGATAGAGATAGAGACAGAGACAGAGAGAGAGATAGAGACAGAGATAGAGATAGAGACTAGGGAGGGAGATATAGAGATAGAGATAGTGACAGAGATAGAGATAGAGAAAGTGACAGAGATAGAGATAGAGATAGTGGCAGAGATAGAGTAGAGATAGAGATAGAGATAGTGACAGAGATAGAGATAGAGATAGTGGCAGAGATAGAGATAGAGTAGAGATAGAGATAGAGATAGAGATAATGACAGAGATAGAGATAGAGATAGTGGCAGAGATAGAGATAGAGTAGAGATAGAGATAGAGATAGAGATAGTGACAGAGATAGAGATAGAGACAGAGATAGAGATAGAGACAGAGACAGAGGGAGAGACAGAGATAGAGATAGAGATAGAGATAGTGACAGAGATAGAGATAGAGATAGTGACAGAGATAGAGATAGAGATAGTGACAGAGATAGAGATAGAGATAGAGACAGAGACAGAGAGAGAGATAGAGACAGAGATAGAGATAGAGACTAGGGAGGGAGATATAGAGATAGAGATAGAGATAGTGACAGAGATAGAGATAGAGTAGAGATAGAGATAGAGATAGTGGCAGAGATAGAGATAGAGTAGAGATAGAGATAGAGATAGAGATAGTGACAGAGATAGAGATAGAGATAGAGATAGAGACAGAGACAGAGGGAGAGATAGAGACAGAGATAGAGATAGAGATAGAGACAGAGATAGAGACAGAGACAGAGATAGAGACAGAGATAGAGACAGAGATAGGGATAGTGATAGAAATAGAGATAGAGAAAGATACAGAGATAGTGATAGAAATAGAGATAGAGAAAGAGACAGAGATAGAGAAAGAGATAGAGATAGAGACAGAGATAGAGATATAGAAAGAGATAGGGATAGAGATAGCGATATACAGAGACAGAGATAGTGACAGAGACAGAGATAGGGATAGGGATAGAGATAGAGACAGAGGGAGAGATAGAGGTGGAGAGATAGAGATAGAGGTAGAGATATAGACAGAGATAGGGATAGAGATAGAGATAGAGACAGAGACAGAGGGAGAGATAGAGATAGAGACAGAGGGAGAGATAGAGACAGAGATAGAGACAGAGATAGGGATAGTGATAGAAATAGAGATAGAGAAAGAGACAGAGATAGAGAAAGAGATAGAGAAAGAGACAGAGATAGAGAAAGAGATAGAGACAGAGATAGAGACAGAGGGAGATATAGAGACAGAGACAGAGATAGTGACAGAGATAGAGATAGAGATAGGGATAGTGATAGAAATAGAGATAGAGAAAGAGACAGAGATAGAGAAAGAGATAGAGATAGAGACAGAGATAGAGAAAGAGATAGAGACAGAGATAGAGACAGAGATAGAGATAGAGATAGAGACAGAGACAGAGATAGTGACAGAGATAGAGACAAGAGATAGGGATAGTGATAGAAATAGAGATAGAGACAGAGATAGAGAAAGAGATAGAGACAGAGATAGTGACATAGACAGAGAGAGAGAGAGAGAGAGCTAGAGACAGAGACAGACAGAGAGAGAGATAGAGAGAGAGAGAGAGTTAGAGGGACAGGGAGAGGAAGAGATAGAGATAGAAATAGAAATAGAGATAGTTACAGTGATAGAGACAAGGGTCTTGAATATAATCATGTCTAACCCTTCATTGATATTCATACTGTGAATTTACCAAAGAATACAGGTAATGTTTGGCAACATAGGTTAATAACTGAAGTGAGATGTCAAAGTTAAGGAGCATTGTACGTTGGTGACTTTGAATCTAATGTTCCTTACAAGCTAGTATTTATTCACTCACTGACTTGATACTATTTGATACTCGATACTGTAATCCCTCTCGCAGCTCCAAGAAGCTATACTGGGATGAACTGCCCAACGAAGTGAACAGTTTGTCTTATGAGCCTTCATGTCTTTATCTACAGCTTGCTTCCTCCAGATCGTAGTCAAATCACCAGAGGTATTGAAAGATCCTATGAATCCTGCACTCTATTTCGGTATGTGCTCAGAAATGGTCTTCTTATCAAGTGCTTGCCGTACCATGCAGCAATCAATGGTGATCCTCATCTCTTAACCCGTTGAGGACGGGCTGAATTTGCTTCAACACGCATTTCCCATAGACACCTGCCTGATTATACTCGGGACTCATCCTCTACGGGTTAGAATTTTAGATGAATACATGCTATGTGTGTCTCTTCGAAGCGGATGCAAAAGCCATGCGCAAACATTACGGCTGAAATCTGAACAAGATGGTCGATATCATGTAGCATTAGTCCTGTTCAACTCTGGATGCTACCTTGGATTCATTAGAACAGATGCGCCATTCACGTTGACATTTGAAAGACGAAAAGAAAAAGACAAGGAGCAACGATGGAATTCAAGAGGAGAACTAAAATATGGAAGTGGTATTATTTGCAATGATTTGCATAGCATTGAACATTGGTTACTGTGATCATTTCTACATTAAAGCCGCAAAGTGGTCAATCGCATTTATCTTTTTCCTCAGTCGTATGATTTGGTACTATCTATTTGGTTGTTGTTGTTTTTTTTTTTCTGTATAACAAATCTTTTGTAAGCACTGTGATGTAGTTAAAGTACACGCATTTATTGTGTTATTGTTGAACAATGTATAGCGTATCTGCATCTAAATGCCTGATTATCATCATCATCATCACTTCAATAAGAGGCGCTTTATCGTCCATGCAAGCAAAAGTTGTCTGTCTCCTATCCAATAGAATACAACGTCTAATGGCATTCCTCCTCAATGCTTTAGTATCCCCTGCCTTCAAGTTTACCTCTTAATCCCACATCGCTCCCCTTTGCTCTGAAATATTCATCGCGACCTAATTACCCCGGCATTCCTTATCCCTTGTCCCTTGACGTTGGCTACGTTCAGTGAATTCCCAATCGGGCGGAATCAAGCATTTCGAGACAGACCATGCTCGATAAACTCAAAATCCTGCCAGTGCTGCGCTGCTTTATTATAAGCATATAAGTGTGACCATACTGAAAGCAAGAATTATTTAAAAGGCATTACACGGAGAAAGAATAGCAAGGTGTATGGTATACTGAGATAGAGAGAGTTAGAGTTCGTTTTCTCTCTCCCTCCCACCTCTTCTCTCTCCCTCTCTCTCTTTACACACACATACACACACACACACACATACAGACAGACACATAAACGATGATTTATCAATGCGTTATATATTGCATGTCAAGATAAATGCATTGCAAAGAAGTTGATTTTATTGCTTCTCCATTCTGTTAGTTGGGGGCCTAAGGGCTCAAAATGGGTTGTTTGGTTCAGATTCTTCCAAAAGCACCAAATTTGGCTCATAGGTCCCTTGTACCATACTCTTTCGATTTTTGATGGGCGCCAAGACTAAAAACCCTTGGGACCGCCATATTGGTGGAATCCAATATGGCCGCCATCCGGGTTAAAGGTCAGCTGCAGTTACAAATTGAAAATGTTGATTAATGTTATGAATCCCATGTGGAAGATATTACGGGGTTAGAGAATGTGATTCTAAATATCATTTCTGCAATTCAAGGTCACTATCACCTCTCAAGGTCACTTTCAAGGTCAAATAAGGGTCAAATCAGGAATTTTGTGCATTTTTCGAAATGGCGTCTGTGAGCATTCAACTGCAATTCACTGGTACCCCTATTTTGTCCCATTTGTCATCTCTTCCATACTCCTTCAATGGTTAATTAGGGCCAAGAGCGGTTCCATCCTCCTACATATCAATAATGACTATGACAAATAAATGAAAAAATTATATTTAAGATATATATATATATATATGTAATTATATATTGAAATGATTTTGAGCACAGAAAACGGGCTTCCATCGGTTTCGTTTTCTTTTCTCATTCTCTTTGCTCAAAGGTGTACTATTTATCAATTGTTTCTGGTCCGTTTTACCTTTTTATTGTTTCAATATTATATATATATATATATATATATATATATATATATATATATATATATATATATATATACATGCTTAAATACGACCGCCATCCTATTCCAAGGTGCCGAATGAGGGTGCAATGGCAAAGAGGGTAATAAACACGCCTAATCTTATTTTGTCCTCGTTTTTCCTTCTGACGAGATAGCTGTATAGCCCGTATGCAACTAGCTGGTCAGTTGTATGTACTTGGGGTGGACCACTTTACTGGTTTATGCACCTTGAGTTTTCCGATAACGGAATGCCGATTCGGGATCTTTCATGTGTCTGGGTTTGTGATTCTTTCACACAAGGGACTTCCACTTTTTATATCCAAGTGATGAGGTGCAAAGTGTTGTGCCTCTACTAGAGGGGACAGTATGACAACAGACACCATTGCTAAGCTAGACTTGAGATAAGTGGGATACGAACCCGCGCCGGAACACAAGTCTTTAGACCGCAAGCCATACGCTACCGACTGAGCCACCTCGTCACCTTTCATGGTCATTATATAACTTTTCAGCTGGCAAGCGATATGATTCTCCTCCTGCTGAAATTGGTGTATGCCTGCTCTCCCTTGCTTCCGGGGAATCGAGCTCCTCAATCCAGGTCAGATCAGTATTCTAGGAGCAGTTAACTAAATTCGATCATTAAAGTCCTTTAATGGCAGTATCGTATCAGAGTAGGTGAAGACAATTCAGCTGAAGCTTTTTTCTTATCTTTTTTTATTCTCTTTTTATCAAACGAAATCGTTTCTTTACTGAAAGCGCAAATGACTAGAGATGTTGTATGGGATACTGATCCTGAAGAAAATAATCTCAACATTTTTGCGCAGCAACACTGTGCAGTCCTCTGACAAGAGATGGTGATGGCACCACTCAATCTCAAATTATAATCGGAAGAGCGTAGCGGCTCCCTGAAAATTAAGATTGAAAAATAAAGAACTGCCCTCATTTATCAGCGCACAGATATCCAAGAATAAATGGGACGGACAACTCATCCTGAGCACCTGATTCGAGACGGAAATATCCAACAGGAATTGTGATCTCACAACCCTTCAGCTTTCCAACAACTTAGATGCGATCTACGCAAAGATATCCTTACAAAGGATGACATAATGTTTTCTGAAAGCATTTTCTGAAAACAGTATACAATCGCATGGATGAGCATAACATTACATTTTCGGTAGTGTGCTTTTTGTTAATCCCTTTGATCTGAGGGAGTTACGGGTGGGTCGTGGTATTGAAAAGAAAAAGGCCTTTTCAGCTCTTTCCTGTACAGCATACGTCTCTTCAGGGAGGTTTTGTCTCACCTCCCTGGTCTCTTCCAGAGCCCAACATCAGGTACTGACAGGGTGCGACATTACTTCAGACTTGCTTTGATGTGGCATGCAAAATGCCTAATAGTATGGATCAGCAAACCAGAGCTCACTGACACATTAACTACACAGTACTTTAGTAATCGTGCTCATGTCCAGCAAGGACTAATGAGCAACAAGGTTTGTGGGGCAGCCTGCGTCAACGAGGGTAGGCATCATCTCGTCATAACGTGGGAGCAGATCATCAGAAACCACCCTATCTGATGTGGTCCCTGACTTCAGGGAGTGGAGTTGGAGGAAAGATGGCACAGGTACATGACATTTACTAGTACTATCAGCCACTCTCCGCAATGCTTCAGTACCAAATTTCATTTTTCTGCACCACAGCTGTTTCAAGGCATGCATTGGGAGGTGGAAAACATGGAAGTGGAAAAAAAATGAATGAAATAAATGAATGAATGAATGAATGAATGAATGAATGAATGAAGGTGAAAATGCACAATGTAGAGTAGGTGTCTGACGAGCCATGGTCAGTAGTTTGATATTGCTGCAAACTTAAAGTGGGGGGGGGGGGGGGGAGGGGATTGAGGGCCTATCTGACGGGAGGAGACATTGTCGCAATGCCAGCGTCTCGAAGAAATTATTTTCGCTGTCACAACTAACGCGATTTCCAGGGCGACGTCCAAGACGTCTTCAAACAAAGGGACAACTTATTCGCTTGGAAGTCACGGGGATGTTGGCACGGCTTTTGCAGTCGCAGGGACTTATCAGAGACGTCTTTTCTCGGCGACTTCTCCCTTTCGTCGCCATTATGTTATTACGGTCTCCACAAGATGCGGGGACATCTCGAAGATGTTGCAGACAAATTTAGTCCCCACGACATGGCCACAGTGATGGAGACTTCGCAGAGACGTCTCGGAGACAAGCTGGAAGACGGAAATAGTCTCTGCAAAAATCGGAAATGTTCGATTCTCCTGCCAATCCTGGAGATTGGGCTCGTCTCCAGGAGACGTGCGTCGTAGAGATGTTGCAGAGAGTAGAGTTGCAACCTATAGCAGTCTTCATACCAACGAGATACCAACTTATAAAGTCTTGTGATATCATACCAATTTGCGTCCAAGCACTTTGGATAGAATCTTAACAGACCCTAGAAGGTGTCATGAAAGTTGTACTATAGCATATCTAATCTGTACCCTGTTAATGGTGTCACCGTGGCACCTGTGAAATATGCTTGTTCCCTACATGGCGTCACAAGGACCGTCATGTTCTTTGAACGGCATATTTAGCTGTGGAGGCACATAAATTTCCTACAAGGACTTTAGAATCGAACTTTCTTACACAAGTTCGAAAATAGCAAATTGATGCCAACCTAATGTACTATAAAAACTCTCTTAAACACGACAGATTTTTTTTTCTTTTTTCATCCAGATTAGGAGTGTTCTTCATAGTTATTATTCCATTGAATATAAATCTGAATTATGAATATCTATTGTGATTGAGGATCCCTGAACTGCAACAGAGAATTAAAAACACTTCTCTTTTTAGTGGCAACGTCAAGGACGCAGGTAATATAGAGAATACCCCCCCCCCTTATTGCTAAACGATTAATATATTAGGTAGCAATAGGATTCTATTTTTCATATATGTATGTTTTATTGCATTCCTTGCAGATGAAGATGAAAATAGTAATCCCATAATCAAATCTTGAAAACTCTTGTAAAGGGCATTACCCATAATTCTAACTACTGAGTAGCTCTTTTGGCTGTCATTAAAGCAAATGCAAATATATTGAATTCCGCAGATATGACCAGTCGGTGAGGACATTTCCTCTTATCGCCTGCAATGTAAAAATAATTAATGGAAAAAGCTTGTATAGCCATATTATAACAGGCCATGATTGAAATGATGCAGAAAAAATTACCGTATTAAGATCCCTTAAACACTGTTAAACCTAATTACTCTCAGAAAGCGGTTCTTGTTATAATTCATGAGTGTATACCTAGTGTTTGAAATCTTAACACGAAAGCAGATATATTGATGTTACTCGTGAGAAAGCCCACCTCTCCCTCTCTCACAGCCTTCAACAACTGCAATTCTATTAGCAGGGCTGGCATTCCTCCTAAATTGACTATAGGCAAGCCATTTTCTAAATTACCTTTTGTGAATATAATGGTTTGACCCCAAATGACCTTTAGGGAGACCATATAAGGAAAAGTTGACATCAGACCATAAAAACAACTTCAGAATCAAATCCCTTGACCCATAAAACCTCTGAAGCTGACTTTTCAAATTATTGTAACACTTAAAAGATTTTTTTTTTTTTGTTATGGACTGGCCTTTAAACGTAGGTGGCAGCCATATTGGATTTTGTAAATATGCCGCCCCGGAGGGCGCCCTTCACAAGAAATACGCCTTTTTCAGCCGTCGACAACTGCAATTCTATTACTTAGGCTGGCATTCCTGGAATATTGACCATGGGCAAGCCATTTTTTTCAATAAACTGTTATGAATACAATGGCTTGACCCCTAAATGACCTTAAGGTGACCTTATAAGGAAAAATTGACTTCAGACCATAAAAACAGCTTCAGATTCGAATTCCTTGACCCAGAAAACCTCTTAACCTGACATTTTAAATGAATGTAACCCTTTTATGTTTTGAAATGCAAGTGACCTTTAAACCTATATGGCGGCCATATTGGATTTTGCCAATATGGCCGCCCCAGAGGGCGCCCTTCTTGGCGCCCATCAAAAATCAAAATAGTATGGTTTGGGCTACATGTGTGCCAAATTTTGGTGCTTTTGGAAAAATTTGAACCAAAAATCCCTTGCGCCCCCCACTATTAGACTTTCATCAACAAACGATTTGTTAATCAAAGCTTTAAAGTGGGAACCTCCCGAAAATTTGCAATAAACGTAACTTGATGCAGAAAACTTTCATCAGTTGGCGAAATCATGCAATATGAGATTTAGGCTTTACCAACCTTTATTGACTGCTGGCTAGCTATTGGCTAGCTTACTGGCCTGAAGAAGTCCACAGGAGTGGACGAAAGCTAGCCAGCAAGTCAATAAAGGTTGGTAGAATCTTAAATCTCCTATACGTAACTTTGTTGGCAAAATGCATTAACTGTATTTATCTTGATTAATATATATTTTGTATACATTTGTACATCTGTTGATATATCTTTTGAATATGTGAATAAATATAAAGTACATATGCATTATGCAAATACTTGAACATAAAGCCATTTGTGGGAATGGTCAAGGTAGTCACTCTGTGAGATATGTACCTATTTAACAAACCACAATGATAATGTTGATAACGACAATATACATTATATATGTACTATGATACAATGTTTAAAGATGCTGAAGGGTCCTTTATAGTTTGAAATTCAACCATCAGCAAAGTAGTAATAATCCTGCAGTGTGTGCATGTGTGTGTGTGTGTGTGTGTGTGTGTGTGTGTGTGTGTGTTTGTTTGTGTTATTTTATATTATTATAATAAGTAGTCAAATTATCGGGCCAGCCTGCACGACTGCAGATTCGTGTTTTAGGGTTTCTTCTAACGTTTTATGGTTCATAAGCATCAACATGGCCATGTTGTAGATAATTTGGTCCTTCCCATTAAGGCGAAACCATTATCCATTTCACTCTCTTCATAATCAAGACATGGTTTGCTACTGGGAGCTATAATTATTATGTGTTGAATATGAACAGAGAAAAATGGACTGTGCGGGTTGGCGTCTGTGGGAGCGACCAAGTTATCGGACGAAAGGCCATTTTAAAGGTTATGGACCATAAAATGTTAGGAGAAAACCTAAACACAAACCCTAAACACAAACCTGCATTCGTAGAGGCTGGCCTACTTAGCAACTTTAATTAACAGATCACATCCATGCAGTGAGACATACATTGTTCCTTCGCAATAACACGCAAACTTGGAAAAAGTGCAATTTGTCATTGTTGTCTTTAAAGTTCATGTGCTCAGTCATGCATGACATTTGTCAACATAATTAGGTATCAATGGAAAGAGGAAGAGTTCCCCCTTCTTCACAACCAACATTGTGATCTTCACAGCTGACAATTAAGAAATGGTAGCCCTCCAAAGTTGGATCACCTTTTTTTTTTACGCTCTGTATATCCAAGATATTTTCCATAATTGAAGTTATTTTCCGAACGCTCACGAAGTATACATGCATTGTTCCTCGTAATTATTGTACATATTGTTGTTATATATAATTTATTTCGTATACTACATGAATCTTTTGCAAACGTTTGGACAATATCATTTCATGACATGTATACTTTGTATTATGTATTATGTTTTGATTTTCGTTGATTGGAAATAAACTATGATTTGATTTAATTGTTTGAATTGAATTGAATAATGCAGTCTGGAGAGGTCTGTTGCCAAATCGAGTTTCCTTCAGCTAATCCTGATGATTTACCTTACGGCGTCGCGTAACGATTGCATTGAAGTCGTGTGTGTGTTTGTGTTTTCGCGCTTTGTTTTTTGTTTTTGTTTTTGTTTTGTTTTTGTTTTGTTTTTTGTCGGCGTCTCCAAACATACCATGTGCACAATATTATCAGCCATGCAAGAACAATAACCACGGGAGTATAAATACTCATGATAGCCATTACGGATCAAAAACAAAAGGAAAGCACAAGCAGGTATAAATGCCTCTGAGTGTGATTTGTTACCGTCTACTAAACGACTTTTGAGCGTTATCAATCATTATTGCATTCATTTGATGCTGAAATATATCCCTGTGTCCTATTTGCAGTAACCACACACTGCGGCAGCAGTCATGGTCAGAGCCAATATTGTTATGATCCACAGCAATGTGGCGATTGCGCTATACAGGGGATTGTAATCGTCATTGATCGGGCTGGGCTCGTCTTAATGAATCCTGTAATACTGTAATTCCAAAGAGAATATAACATCTCAACCAACTTGGCCGAATATAAACAATAACAGGTCCATGGTCGAATTCATTCTGAGGGCTTGATTATGTCAGGTCTGATTTCGTCATTGGTAACCATTGTAATGATCTGTATAGTAAAGGAAATAAGTGTTTCATGTAAATTGATTCAGATATGTATATTAAGTTAGTGAGCTTTATTGTTGTCTTCAATGGAGACTAGTCAGGAATATTGCATGCACTATTCGCAGATATTTAATTTCGTCCTCTGTAACCCGTACGTCAACACACAAACACACACATCTTACACGCATAGACAAGCTGTTCCCATTTCGTCGATCACCGCGTGGCATTGAATTAAAAAAAAAAATGATAATAATATGAGACATTGGACGTATCACACTCCATACGCCGGAGTATCATTTTTCACAAACACTTCCCCGTCATGTCGTTCGGATAGGTGCTTGTCCTCTTTGAGTACCACGTGCATTTCCGGTCCATAGGTTTGTGTGTGGGATTTGTGCACATTTGACGCACTGGCACAGAAAGGGCAAAATAATGTGTACATTGCTGCTATATTCGACAATATGGAATCAGTTACAACATTATGTTTACTAAACAAGACGTTAGTTAACATAACGTCCAAATACTTATATTCATTCAGTCTTCACGTTGACCATTGTCACATGTGTACATTATCAATCGAGGTAAAATAATCTAAAGTTCTGGCAAGCAGTGAGTCATTGCAAAGGAAACATGTTTTCATTGTGTGATGATTGTAATTATTGCGTATTTAGTCCAACGACTTAGGATTTCACGCTGAACTCCAATATAAAGACAGACCTCTTCACAATATTGGTATAAGACGCATGACGGGACTACATCTGTCGATGCAACAGCTTCGCGCCATAAATTCTACCAGGATGTCAAAGGATGTCATAGCTTTAATGGTAGCATCCATTATATAACCATAAGGTTGGATACCAAAATGGCAATGCAAAAGGAAAACCGAAAAGCTCTTTGAACATGATATGATAAAAGTGCCAATCACAATGGCAATATTCCGGCAGTTTAAAACATTACTCCTGCTTTCTGCGACATAAATTTCAGATAATCAGCATCATAAATTGACTTGAAGTGATATTGAATTTGATTGAAGATGACAATACACTTTGAATGGCATCAATGCATTTTCACCGGGCCTGGAAGTCAGGTCATTACACTTAATCAGCAGTGGTGCAGCAGAAAACAACAACAACAACAACAACAACAACAAAACTAACTACTTATCTATCTAGTATAGGTAAAGAAATTTAGAGAATGTAACCCAAAAAGTTAAAAGCCCCAAAATCTTCGACGCGTGGCTTACTAAAAAAAATGTTACTTACAATAATGGCGTAACTTAAATCATATCTGAATGAAATTGGTCAAAATCGGAATTATATTATGTTAGTTTGATCAGGGAGGTCACCTCCCTGGTTTGATATATTCGTCTTTAAACCAGGGGTGATGAACTTGGGTGAAAGTGCATGATATATTTAGGTGACATTTACGTCACTTGCATCAAATTCAACAAATTAATCTTGATTTTAAAAACACACACACACAAAAAAAAATTGAAATCGGATGAATTCGTCTACTTTCTGTAACTCAATACAGTATTCTTGACACAGCAAGGGAAATCGACGATATTTTACGCACAAAGGAGGATTACAAGTGATGAGAAGATACGAGGATAAACGGTAGGAGCAAAAAGTGGGCATTAAAAGTGAGATGCCTCTCTGACGTCATGTTTGATGCCCAAACGTCTCTAGACTGATGACATTAACGTCTTTGTATGATACCAAACTGTCATTGACGCGGAGAATTACCCCTTGGGAAATATAAATTTACTCTCTGATAGTATACCCCGGCTCCAAATTTCTTAAAGTGATAGCTCATGAAAGTGATGAACTCAAGGTTTGCTCATGGCTATATCATGATAAAGTAACATCTGAACATCCACATATCATACCACTGCATACCGTTGTCTTCGTTGTCTTCATTCAACCGGCAAAGGCTGGAGGCAACAACTATAAAGAATATTGAGTGCGTGTTTTTTTTTTTAGGGGGAGGGGGGAGCTTGGGCCTTTTTCCTTTTTTTTTTCTTTTTGCATAATACATAGGAATACACAGGATCTAACCGCTTGCCCCTCTCCCCTACATTTTTTTTTTTTTTAACCCTGGAAGTGGGCCCCCACTTTTAAAAACGCTGCACCGGCCCTGGTTTGTCATGTCAAGTTTGGAATCAACTAAATTTGATACATGTTGCTCCTACCAATCATCTCATATAAGTTTATATATATATATATATATATATATATATATATATATATATATATATATATATTATATATATATATAATATCACTATATATATATATATGTCACATTCATATGAGGTTTGGGGATAATATGGAGGAAACTGAAAAAAAAAAGCCTCTAGCTTTGAAGGAACATGGACTTTACGCGTTGCAAGACTGTTAAAACCCGTGCACTCTATGCATGCTCTATGCCAATGATTCAAATATTTTATGCACAAATTTCACACACAAACCTATGGACAGGAAATTAATGTGGCACCCAGAGGGTTAATCGAGTAATGTATGTAGTAATGATTATGTGTCTAACAGGTAAAACCTGGCAAACGGAGTGGCGTTTATTTACTGTTCACGTTATACGTACTTAGTGACACATCAGAGATGTAAGAGCGATAGCTTTAAAAGAATGGGAGTGATTAGGATTGTCACAACTGGCATAAATAGCGATTATTTCTGTGACTATTTACAGCTCTGTACAAAAGTATCTGTCGGCTTGATCATTGGGGTCTATTTCAGGTTGAATTGACGCGAAACAAGGAGTTCTGTAAACTATTTTAAAACTCTCCATTCCAATATTATGTCTGGATGACATATACCACTATTAAATATAGCTTATATAGGTTATATTCGATTGCCAAACAGCAATTCAATAAAACATGTTCACCTGATATTGCAAGTGCAGTGGTCTATAGGCCGACATTGGCAATGGGGCAACATTTCCGTGCAGACAGGAATATAATAATTACAATAGGTTAATACTGTGGATCATGAGTTTTATTAGATTCCCCAGTGTGTTCATGGTTAGTTCTTACCACTCCTATCCACCATGTTTTCTTGGCACGCTACTGGAAATGGGCGTACACCACGTGACGTGTACAATGTCTTTAGTAACCTCTATGAGATGGAAATCGTTGGTTTGGCGTCTTTCCTTGTGAGATAGACTGATGTGGTGAGTAACCATGCGTATCTGTCTGCCTGTCAGGGTGAGTACTGTGCGTGTGTGTATGTGTGTGTGTGTGTGCGAATGTGTGCGTGTGTTTTGTGCTTGAGGGTTCCTGGTTGTGACTGTAGGGCCTATTATGTCCAGTCTGATTGAGTTCGTTTGTGTCACCCATGCATCTTCTTTGACTTCTCGAGCCACCTGCCGATGGTCATCACAGTCATGATTATTCTTAGAAGCAATTGCTACAATTTCACAAAGAATCAATATTTCTCATGATTTTACTCTCTGAAATGTAAGTACGAGCTGTACATGAGCGTATTGCTGCTTGATATCCCATTGATCCAGCCGTTATACGGAGATATTCTTATTAACGTGTGATGACTTTTTTGCCTTCTTAGCTGGCATTGTTTTTTTTATAGTATTAGATCCTGGTTTTTGTTTTAAATCGTATACAGGTGAAATTTCAAGGGTGCATGATCCCAATAAAGTCTATGTCCATATACCACTGTTCTATTCTTGTTTTTGGTGTAACTTTGATAATTTATGTTACTGCAGTATTTAGAAATGTATGAATAAAAGATTTTAAGGTTCAAAATCGTCAAACTTTCTTCAAAGCGGTTTAAGTGTATTCGTTTTGCTTTTTGCTCCGCGTATACTCACCAGAAAGGAAAATGCAATACACAAACTCCAACTGCAGCTCTGTTATCTCTCCATGTTCTCATCCTGACAATCTTAAAGTGGAATTATGATAATGATCGGCCGTGTGACTGAGAAGGAACATCCGAAATAAAATTGCGAATCATGTTGTGGTCCTCAGTTACACTATATCATCAGTGATCATGACGAAACTTGTAACATATGGGCAGCTAGATAAAAAACGGTAGTACTGTCGAATAAAGATA